>CM053038.1:147937739-148457739 GCA_028564925.1 Lithobates sylvaticus
CCTATAGGATAGGGTATTGGGTACATTTAACCCCTGCCAATTCACCAAAAAATGCAGTGAAATATAAAAAAAAAACAATAGCCGATTTTGACAAGTCCTTAAAATGGCTCTGAGCCACCTTCTCCCACCGCCATATTCTCCTGCCGCCGTCTCTCTCACCGCCATCTTCTCCTGCCGCTGTTTTCTCCATCTGCCGTCTTCTCCCTGAGCCGTCTCTCCTGCCGGCACCACCTTCTCCCGCTGCTGTGTTCTTCCGTGCTGCTGGTTACCTGCTAATAAAAATCCTTCTGTCGCTAGCTTCCTCCGCTGTGTTGTCCCCTGCTGTGTGGCGTCTTACATAGCCATGGGGCGTGGTCATCTGATGAAAATCATCATCAGATGAAAAAAGAAAGAAGACGGCAGCAGGAGAGATGACTTTGGCAGAAGATGCCTCAGAGCTATTTTACAATAAAGGACTTTTTAAAAACCGTCAATTTTTTTTTACATTTCACTGGTTTTTTTTGGTGAATGGGTAGGGGTACGATGTACCCGATAACCATTCACATAAGGGGGCTTCCAGATTCTGATAAGTCCCTCGCCCACAGACCCTGACAACCACCGGCCAGGGTTATTGGGAAGAGGCCCTTGTACGGTTCAGGAGGGTGGGGGCGCTCGCTCGTCCCCTCCCTATCCTGACCTCCAGGCTGCATGCTTGGATAAGGGGTCTGGTATGAATTTTGGGGGGATCCCATGACATTTTTTTTGTGGGGGGTTCCCTCCAAATCCTTTTTTGGCCGGCAAGTTTTTCATTTTTATTACATTCACCTGTCAGCGGGGAAAATCTGAGGACTCATCGGTTGTTAAGGACGGGGTAGCCGGTCCCTTGCTTAGCAACCAGCTATATACTGTGAAAATAAAAACCACAAAGCTTACATCTTAATCAGCAGCATATGCTGGCAATAGGCAAATGCCCAATAGCTGATACCACATGAGCATAGTTGGTACAATAGTATTAATGCCTCAAATGCAAAACATTATTGTATAGAATGTAAATAATCTAACATTAGTAATTGTATTTTCGAGGTATGATTATGCTCAGTTCTGTAGCGTAGTGGTATGTCCTGCTACCTTCAAAGGTTCAAGCCATGGGTTTGAATCCCACTGATGGTGACGCCTCCTGAAACCTTGCATTGTACTCAGCACTATAATTAGCCAATTCACTTCAGGTCTGGTATGGACTTTAAGGGGAACCCCAAGCCAAAATGTAAAAAAGATTGACATGGGGTCATGTTCTTCTGTGCTGCCGGTTACCTGTCCCCCCCCCCCCCCCCCCCCCCCCCTAATTTGTACTGAATCCTTATCTGAGTATGCAGCCTGGAGGTCAGGAAAAGGCCAGGCTACATACCCTTCAACAAGGTGCCCCCAGATCCTACCCCTCCTCTTATGAGTATGGGACATCGTACCCCTACCTATTCACCAAAAAAGTTAGGTAGTAAGACAATAGCCAGTTTTTGACAATTCCTTTTATTAAAAATGTCTTCTTCTGCCCTGCTTCTTCCTTCGTGCTCCCTTTGGTCTTCCTTCCCCACGTCTTCTCCTGGTCTTCTCCTTCTTCCTTTGGTCTTCCTCCGGCTTCTTCTTTCCCTGCTTCTTCTTCCAGTCTTTTTCTTCCTCCGCTGTCGCTCAAGCCAACGACCCGCTGAAGATCCGAGAACAACCCTCCTCTCACACTGCAGCCCGCCGATCTGTCCACGACGCACATGTCATATATATAACTATGGGGAGTGGTGTCAGGGCTAGGCTCAGTCCTTCCTTCTCTAAGCTGGCCGCTCAGCTGTCGGCTAATTGCCAGCTCCTATCTCTCCAGTTGACTCACCTGTTGATGATATCCTGCTCATCAGTCCTGCCTACTTATGCCGTCCAGACCAGATGATCTCTGCCTTCACCTTGGTCACATCTCTAGAGATGCTCTCCTGTGTTCTTGTTAAAGACTTGGTTGGCGGCATTTCTTCTAGCTCCAGATACTGCTTGCTGTTCTACTACGATCATCTCTGGTTCCCTGATGGTTTGGCTTGTCTGACTATCCGTTCCAGTTCCTGAACTCTGGCTATTTTTTGACTACGTTTACTCTGTTCACTTTTTTATTATTATTATTAAACAAGTGTGATTTAACTGTACTTCTCTCTCAGTCTGATTCATGGTTTCTGACACGTGGCCACTGGAAGGCGTCAGCCGGAGACCCCGCCCCCTTGTAACCTCACGGTTACTCTTCCCATCACAAATCCTCCCTCTTTTCTTTTTTCCTCATTTCTTTTTTCCCTCATTCCTTTTTCCAATCCCATTTTTTGTTCCCCCCTTTTTTATTTTTATTTTCCTTTTTTCTCATAGTATGGCAGAATGTCGTGGAAAAGAATAGGAGGCTCTTATGTCTAATTATTACAAACACTTTGTGCGAAGAGAACAGAAGGACACTTAACTGCTATCTCTGTTCACACAATTAAAGAAGATACTTGAGAAGAAGTCATCATACTTCTGGCACATCAAATCATTTGATAAGTATCTGAAGGATTAAATTAATCCATTTGGTCTAAGAGTATAAATATTTCCCACTCTGGATAATCTGGATTCCACATTTAAATTAAAATGGGAAGACAATTTACATAAGTGTTCCAGAGTTATGATGAATCTCCTTATTGAGGAATATAATAAGTGAATTAATGGACTAGATCGTTTTTAGGGACTCGTTAATGCCTGAAATTGTACCCCTGGACTAGCGTAGGGCCAATGTGGTGCCTATATTTAAAAAGGGATCATTTAAACCCAAGTCAGAGGAAATGCCCTTCATGCAAGAACCCTCTTATGCCGCATACACACGATCGGAATTCTCGTCGGAAAAAGCTCTGATGGTTTTCCCGTCGGAATATCCGACGGAATTTCGCTCAAACTGTCTTGCCTACACACGGTCACACCAAATTCCAACGGTCAATAACACCACGACATACAACACAGTCAACAGCACTATAAAAGGGATGCGTCAAATTGTTTCCGAGCATGCGTCGTAATTTTGCGTGTCGGAATTGCATACACATCGAAAAATCAGATAGAAAGGTTTTCCGTCGGAAAAATTAAGGGGTCTCAATCCAAAGTCCGTCGGAAATGCCGACAGAAAAAGACCGATGGGTATACACACGGTCGGAAAATCCGATGAAATGCTCCCATCGGACTGTTTCCATCGGAAATTCCGACCGTATGTACACGGCATTAGAGATTCTTGGCAAAAATGTGCAGATCCTGCATTAAGGATCTTGTTGAAGAGGAAACATCCCAGCAATATAAAGACTTGTTTTCCTCAGTACGGGAACTCACAAACTCACTGAGTTTAGTCAAATCATTGCTGGTACAGAAGCAGGCCAAGTTAAAACCCAGCAACCACCATCTAGTCCTAGGGCATCTTCCTCTAGGCCTGTAGAGGTTGTCGACTCGGAGGACGAGGGGGCAAGTACTCCTCCCTTCCTCAGAGATTCGGATGATGAGGAGGAAGAGGAAGATGATAGCCGAGGCTCTAGTTACAAATTGTCCTTATGCCCAGTACACACGGTCGGAAAATCCGACCACAAAATCCATCGAATTTTTTCCGACGGATTTTGTCCGACACTGGTGTTGCATACACACGGTCGGACAAAGTTGTCGGAAAATCTGATCATTCTGAACGTGGTGACGTTTGTTGCCTACGACAGGACTACGTAGAGGCTAGTAGCCAATAGCTTGGGTCTTGTAATGTGATCTGAGAATGCGTGGCACTTTGTCCTTCAGAATTCGCTACACACAATCGGAAAAAGTCCGATAGGACTTTGTCGGAAAATTTGAGAGCAGGAGATAAAACTTTGTCCGTCGGAAAATCCGATGAAAAAAGTCCGATGGAGCCTACACACGGTCGGAATTTCCGACAACATTGTCCGATAGGACATTTTCCAACGGAAAATCCGACCGTGTGTATGGGGCATTAGAGTAAATGGATGACCTTTTGAAAGCATTTTACCCTCGACATTCAAGAGGAGAAAGTATAATTGTCGGTTCACGATATAATGTACCAGTCTCTGGATGACACCAAACACAAGGTGTTTCCAGTCCATAGAGTCCTATCGGATACGATCAAGAAGGAATGGAAGGACCCTGAAAGAGGCCCCTTTCTTTCCAAAACTTTTAAGAGATGGTTTCCGTTTGAAGACAAAGTCTGAAGTTTGGAATAAAATGCTGCTTTTTCACAAGTGTCCCGTCGCACAGACCTAGTCTTTGAGGACATGGGGGTGCTGAAGGATGCAATGGATAAAAGGGTTGACTCCCTCTTGAAAAAGGCATGGGATTCCACGTCGGCCAGCCTCAAACCAGCCCTGGTTTCCACGGTGGTGGCAACAAACTTAGAATGCTGGGTAGAAAAACTGAAGATGTCATGTAGAGGCGGGGACGTCATGGAAAGATCTTTTGGAATTCTTTCCATTAATTCTAAAAACAGTGAAATACATGGCCGACGCATCAGCTGAATCAATAAAGATGGCAGCAAGGTCATCAGCTCTGGTGAACTCAGCCAGACGTGCTGTCTGGCTAAAAACTTGGTTGGGTGACACAGCCTCCAAGGTTAAATTGTGTGGCTTACTCTTCTCGTGGGTTCTTCTTTTTGGTCCAGACCTGGAAACAATCCTGGACAGAACAGCTGACCAAAAAAAAGAATTTTCCCAAGGCGTCTTTCAGGACAGCACTTGAGAGATAGTGACTCCTCCCACAAACCTTAGAAAACACCTTCTTCCTCCAAACTTTAAAAGGGAGGCACCTCCCTACCACACCTCAGTTGTTGTTTCCTCCGGCCCAGAGGGAACATCTTTTTTGGGAGGGAGTCGTGATCTCTTGGGTGCTCCTGAGGGACAAGGCTTCCTTCCATTTTTTTTCCTCCTTTAGGGACCCACTGCCCTCTCGACCTACCCAGGCCTCAGCAGTGGTAGTAAGCATGCTCCTCTTCCCCTCCTGGTGCTCGGTGAGAGCCAAAGATTCGGTGGCCTGCACGGTCTTGGGGGGCGGTGGCGCGCATGCTTATGTCATGTTTATCGGCGGTCGCGCCGGAAGTGACAAAGCGGGTCACTGGGTCGGCGAAAACATCATTTCCGGCGTGGGGGGAGGAGGGAGGACAGGAGCTGGTGCCTAATTATGCTTCCGGTCCGGTGCAGAGGCACCATGGGAGTCCGGAGGCGGCGTGTGAAGCCACAGGTGGAAGACTGCACACCTACTATGGAGGAGTCAGCGTCTGCAGAAGTGGGGACAGGCACAGGCACCAGCAAAGTCCAGGTAGGAGGCAGCGGTTAAAGTCTGCCTTGTCTCCTGTATCTGGCTTTTTCTCTCTCTTTTTTTCTTTCCCCCTAGTGGAAAGGGGCCAGTCTGGGCACTAGAGGCTGACTGGTTTCTTCTTAGTGCACCTGCGGTGGTCCTTATCAAAGCAGAGACTGGGTCTCGCTAAAGGTCCCCTGTTTTTTTTTTTTCCCTTTTTTGTCATTTTCTCACAGGCCAAAAGCTCTGACCCAAAGAAGAGATGTCCTTCTTGCAGGGCCAAAATGGGAGAAAGTTGGAATCCTATGCAGTGCTTGCATCACTTCTTTAGTTAAAGAGGAATCAGCCTCTGTATGTGATGATCTGGTTGCCTCTGTAAAGAAGTAGCTCTACGCCATGATTCAAACTTTTCGTGACTCATTAGTGAACCCAGCTGCTAGTCAGCCTTCCACTTCAGAGTCTTCCCAGGGGTCTCTTTCTATCCCAGTGTTGGAAGCTCTTCCTGAAGACCCTTCAAATAGGGAGGAACAGTCCCCTGCTCATTCCGTTAAAGATTCGGAAGAGGAGATTGAGGAGACTAAAGCCCCATACACACGGTAGGATTTTCGCATGGATTCTGTCCGATCGGACAATGTTGTCAAAAAATCCGACCGTGTGTATGCACCATTGGACAGTGTACGTCGGATTGTCAGACGGACAAAGTCCTATCTCCTGCTGGATAGATTTTTTGACAACAAGGTCCGATCACACCAAATCCGATCGTGTGTAGCGTTGTCCGACGGACAAAGTGCTACGCATGCTCAGATCACATTACAAGACCAAAGCTATTGGCTACTAGCCTCTACGTAGTCCCGTCGTAGGCAACAAACGTCACCACGTTCAGAATGATCGGATTTTCCGACAACTTTGTCCGACCGTGTGTACACAAAACCAACATCGGACAAAGTACGACGGACATGATCCGACGGACCTGGTCCTCGGATAATCCGAGCGTGTGTATGGGGCTTAAAGCAGTCCCCTTTTAAATTTAAACTGTCCCTTGAAGAGGTAGATGGGCTCCTTAAGGCTATTCATGCTACGCTTGGCTTAAGTGAGGAAAAGAAGGAATTATCACTCCATGACCGCATGTACGCAGGGTTAGACGAGCCTAAGGGGCGAACATTCCCAGTTCATTCGGTCATCTCTGAGGCCATTAAAAAAGAATGGCAAGATCCGAAAAGAAAACCCTTTTTTTCCAAAGCCCACAAGAGGCGTTTTCCTTTTGAGGAGGACCCTGCTGCGGTGTGGAACAAGGTGCCCAGGTTGGATGCCGCCTTCTCCCAGGTCTCAAGATCCACAGACCTGTTTTTTGAAGACATGGGGGCTTTAAAGGATCCAATGGACAAACGCATGGATCTTTTGCTCAAGAGATCATGGCAATCAGTTATGAGCAATTTAATGCCAGCAATGGCCACAACACGTGTAGCCACGAATTTGGAATACTGGGTTAACCAGCTAAAATCGCATATAGCGGCAAATTCCCCTAAACAGGAAATCTTAGATTCCTTTCCTACTCTGATCTCTGCAGTTGCTTATATTGCAGACGCTGAAGCAATGAAAATGTCAGCTAGGTCAGCAGCTTTAACAAATGCTGCAAGAAGAGCTTAATGGCTTAAAACCTGGCCAGGTGATTCAGCATCAAAGAGCAAGCTGTGTGGGATCTCTTTTTCGTGTGACCTTCTTTTTGGCCTTGACCTCGATAATATTCTTGACAGGACGGCCGATTAAAAAGAGATCCTTCCCGGTCAAAAAGAAAAAGCAAGTTCCAAAGCGTCTTTTTCGACCTCAAAAAACTCAGGATCAAGACAGCAAGTTTCAGGGGAGAAGGAAGAATTGGTCTGCCCAGAAACCAAAGGGTAAAGGCGGAATTCTCTTCCGTCCTCCTACACAGGCCGAGAAATCATAATGACTCGTCCCTGCGGGTGGGCGGAAGACTACAACATTTTCTTCCGCAGTGGTCAGGGATAACTTCAAATCAGTTTTATTCTGACCACTCTCTCGCAGGGCTACACACTTGAGTTTACCAAAACCCCCCCAAAAAGGTTTTTAATAACAAACACCCCTCGGGACTCGGTAAGAGCCCTGGCCATGAATTCCTCTCTAGAGGAACTGATGCAGCAGGGTGTAGTAGTCCAAGTGCCACTAGAGGAGCAGCAGGAGGGGTTTTATTCGCATGTCTTCCTGGTAAAAAAAACAGGAAAATTTCGATTGATTCTCAATCTATAACCCTTAAACGAGTCCAAGTACAGAAGATGGACTTGATTTTTTCAGTCAGGAACCTGCTGACGCCATGTTTTATCGCGTCAGTAGATTTAAAGGATGCATATCTGCATATCCCAATCTCACCCCAGTCTCAGAGGTTCCTCAGGCTAGCGGTGAGGATGGGGGGCGTGGTTCATCATCTACAGTTCAGAGCCTTACCCTTCGGCCTGTCATCATCACCCCAAATTTTTACCAAGACGTTGGCTCCGCTGCGTCTTCAGGGAATTGCAGTTATTCCTTATTTAGACGATCTGCTATTTTTCGCCCCATCAAGCGAAGAATTGCAGATCAATTTAGGCAGAGCAAGCAGCCATTTGGAGGCTCTGGGGTGGATTTTAAACCTCCAAAAGTCTTCCCTAAACCCATCCTAGGAGATTCGGTTTCTGCGATATCTAATCAATTCTGTGGATCAATGGATCTTTCTTTCTTTAGACAAAGACAGGATTCACGTTGCAGTGTCAATGCTGCAGACCAACCAGCGTCTGACGTAAGACAAGTCATGTCAATTTTGGGTGTTCTGACCTCAACAATGCCGGCCGTCCAGTGGGCAAAGCTGCACTTCAGGTGTCTGCAGGCTTCTCTTCTGAGATCTTGGGATCACAAAGTGGTATCCCTAGAGACAGAAGTAAGAATTCCAACCCAGGTGAAAAGATTACTGTGGTAGTGGAGGAGACAGGATATCCTATCGGAAGCGTTAGTCTGGGCTTTTCCGGTCAAGAAAAGACTGACAACCAATGCCAGTTCCTGGGGGTGGGGAGCCCAACTAGGAAAGAGTTTCACTCAGGGAACCTGGTCCAAGGAAGAGGCTGCAAGGTCCTCAAACTGGAGAGAGTTCAAGGCGATTGCCTTAGCTCTGGAGTCTTTTGCTCAGAATCTTCAGTCCCAGCATGTTCAGATTCTAACAGACAATGCCAAGGCTGTGGCCTATGTAAACAGGCAGGGGGGTACAAGGAGCAGGTTGCTGCAAGTACTAGCCCTGGATATTCTTCGGTGGGCAGAAAGACATTTGTTGTCGCTATCAGCAATCCACCTAAAGGTGACCCTGAACAGGGTGGTGGATTTCCTAAGCAGGAACCCTATTCAGGAAGCAGAATGGTCTTTGAACCCAGAGGTCTTCGCAATGATTGCCAAAAAGTGGGGGCAGCCAGAGGTAGAGCTGTTCGGCTCAAGGGAGAACATCCAGGTTCCCCAGTTCTTCTCCCTGAACAATCGCGACGGGTCACTGGGGACAGATGCGCTAGCATATCCATGGGAATTCCGCCTGTGTTACGCTTTCAAACAGGAAGGGGTGCCAGTCATACTAATCACGCCCTTTTGGCCAAGAAGGGCCTGGTTTTCAACCATTCTAAGAATGACAGTCAAACCTTGTTGGCATTTGCCCCTCAGGCACGATCTACTGTCACAAGGCCTAGTAAATCATCCAGAAGTGGCCAGGCTGGCACTCACAGCCTGGTTTCTGAGGAGCAGCTCCTTAGAAGCAAGGGTTTTTCCAGCCGTTTGATCACAACTCTTTTGTCAAGTAGAAAAAGGGTTACAAGGGTCATTTACTCCAAGGTTTGGAAGGTTTATAATACATGGTGTATTTCATCTACCCAGGACCCAGGTTGCCTTGTTTCCATCCTAGAGTTTTTACAGGACGGAGCAGACAAGGGCAGTTAGCAGTTATTAATAGCAGTTAGTACTCTAAAGGTGCAGGTGGTGGCACTAGCAGTATTTTTAGAAAGATCTGTGGCCTCAGATCCACTGGTGGTCAGATTCTTTAGAGCTCTTAAGAGGTCTAGACCAGCACCTCTTAAGGGTTTTCCTAAATGGGATCTATCGATAGTCCTGCAGTCTCTAACAAAGGGTCCTTTTGAGCCTCTGGAAGAAGCGTCCCTCAGATATCTCACGTTAAAGACCGTGTTTCTGATTGCCATTGTCTCGGCTTGCAGGATCAGTGAGCTAAATGCTCTATCAATTAAAGAACCTTATCTGTCCATTTTTCCAGATAGAATTATTCTTAGAACAGATGCTAAATTCTTACCAAAGGTAGCTTCAGTACAGAACCGTGCTCAGGACATAGTACTTTCAACCTTCTGCGTTAACCCAGAAGGGGAGAAGGAGACCCTTTTCCACATGTTGGATGTCAGGAGGAGGACTCTGTTGTGCTACTCAAAAAAGAAAAAGCTCTTCAGACATTCAGATTCACTGTTTGTACATTTTTCAGGTAATAGAAAGGGTTACCAAGCTTCTAAAGTTTCGTTAGCAAGATGGTTGAAATTATCTATCTCAGAGGCATATTCCAATGCAGGTTTATCCTCACCAGCAGGGATTTGTGCACACTCAACCAGAGCTCTGGCGGCTACATGGGCAGAGAGAGCAGGTGCCACCCCTGAACAGATTTGCAAGGTGGCAACATTGTCGAGTTTTCACACTTTTTTGAAACATTATAGGCTGGACCTCACATCTGCCAGCGATCAAGCGTTTGGCAGGAAGGTCCTGCAAGCTGTTGTCCCGCCCTAAGGGGTAAGTCTCTGTTATCCTCTCAGGTGCTGTCCTGAAAAATTCCTTGGGAAAAAAAAAAGTTAGACTTACCGGTAACTTGTTTTCCAGAAGTCTTTCAGGACAGCAATATCCCGCCCTATTGTATTTTATTATGCTACACTGTGACTAACGTATGTGTTTATGTGTTGCAGCCAGGGCTGGAGGTTCTCTTCTACAACTGAAGTGTGGTAGGGAGGTGCCTCCCTTTAAAGTTTGGAGGAAGAAGGTGTTTCCTAAGGTTCGTGGGATGAGTCACTATCTCTCAGGTGCTGTCCTGAAAGACTTCTGGAAAACAAGTTACCGGTAAGTCTAACTTGGTTTTTCATGCTGTTCAACAGCCCCGTAAGAGTAGGGAAGATAACAAGAACTGTTGGGCCTCCCAATAGGGTAAGGGTAGAGGAGGAGTTCTTTAGATCCCCCCCAGACCAGCCCCCCAAAAACAAGTAACAGTCTTGCCCCAGTAGGGGGAACATTGTCTGTCTGCCTTTCTCCTACAATGGAACAGAACATCTTCAAGCCTGTTCATAAGGAATGTTATCTCTCAGGGGTACAGTCTGGAGTTTTCAGAGCCCCCCCCCCCCCCAAGCAGGTTTTACGTTACGGCTCTTCCAAGGCATCAGGACAAAGCTTCAGCAATGATGAACCTATTACAGTATCTGATTCAACAAGAAGTGATCGTCCAGGTCCCGAAACATCAGGAGGGCCGAGGCTTCTATTCCCATATTTTTTTGGTGCAAAAGCCATTGGGGAACTATCGATTGATTTTGAACCTAAGGATCCTAAACTTAATCAATTTGTTACAAACCTTTCCGCATGGACACAATCCATTCAATAACAAAACTGTTGACTCCAGACTGCTTCATGGCATCCCTAGATTTGAGGGATGCTTACCTACACGTCCCCATTGCTCAGGATTCCCA
This sequence comes from Lithobates sylvaticus, assembly GCA_028564925.1. Classification (NCBI taxonomy): domain Eukaryota; kingdom Metazoa; phylum Chordata; class Amphibia; order Anura; family Ranidae; genus Lithobates; species Lithobates sylvaticus. Next base: position 147,948,779 of record CM053038.1, read on the forward strand.
ATGTTTCCTCTGATTGGCCATCAATTTGGCATCTTCAGTTCAAAGCTCTGCCTTTCGGTCTCTCATCTTCCCCCAGGATTTTTACAAAAATAATGGCGGAAGACCTGGTGCCTCTGAAGTTAAGAGGAATTTTAGTCATTCCATATCTGGACGACTTGTTCTTTGCGGACTCCAGGGAGCAAGTGGTGACAAATCTTCAGGTATCAGTTACACCTCAAGGACCTAGGGTGGCTCCTCAACCTGGAGAAGTCAAATCTAGAACTAAGTCAAGAAATTATGTTTCTGGGTTATACAATGAATTCAGTGCTCCAGAAAGTTTTCTTACCACAGGCGAAGTTGTTTTCTGCAGTAAAACAAAATTCAAACGAATATCTGAATCTCAGTCCGATCGGCCATGGCAGTATTAGAACTTCTCACGGCATCGATCCCAGCCATACAATGGGCCAGATTTCACTCCAGACCACTCAAGTTGAACATCCTACAGACATGGTCGCATCAGGTTTCACTGGAAAAGCAGATCAGACTTACCTCAAAGGTAAAACGAGCACTCAGGTGGTGGAGGGACTCAGCCAACCTCACGAAAGGTCTTTTCTGTGCCTTTCCACTAGACAAGCATCTAACAGATGCAAGTTTCTGGGGTTGAGGAGCCCACCTGGATGGTCTAACGTCTCAGGGGACTTGGTCCAAGACAGAAGCCCGATGGACGTCAAACTGGTGGGAACTAAAGGCCATCTTTCTTGGTCTCCTAGCTTTTCAACAAGCAGTGAAGGGACATCCTGTTCAGGTCCTTTCAGACAATATGACCGCTGTAGCATACGTGTTCAAGCAGGGAGGAACCAGGAGCAGAGGTCCTATGGAACTAGCCAGTCAACTACTTTCTTGGGCAGAACAGAATGTAGCCTCTGTCGGCAATTCAACTAAAGGCCTCTCAGAATCTGCTGGCAGACCTACTCAGCAGGAGGAGGGCGGTGGAACTAGAATGGAGCCTGAATCAAGAAGTCTTCTTGATGATCTCCAGAACATGGGGGCAACCCCAAGTAGACTTGTCCACCAGCCAACAGAACTCAAAAGTTCAGGAATTATTTTCTCTTCACCGAGAAGACCAGGCCATAGGCATAGATGATCTTGCGCATCCATGGCATTACCAACTGTGCTATGCCTTTCCCCCTTCTCTCTGATACCAATGGTCTTAAGGAAATTTTAGAGAAGAACAAACCTGATTCTGGTCACTCCCTTTTGGCCAAAAAGACCCTGGTTCGCAACACTACTAAATTTGGCCACAGAACCTCTGTGGAGGCTGCCGATAAGGAAGGACCTTCTAACACAAGGCTCTGTGATTCATCCGGAAGCAGACCGTTTACAAATTAACTGCTTGGCTTCTGAGGAAGATCTCCTAAAATCAAAGGGTTTATCCAATAAACTAGTAAAAACCTTACTTTCCAGCAGAAAGGAGGTAACTCAGGTCATATACCTGAAGGTCTGTAAGAAGTTTAATTCCTATTGTACCTCTAAAAGCTTTCAGGTAAAAAGCGTTGTATCAGTCCTTGAATTTCTCCATGATGGAACGGAAAAGGGACTGGCAGCCAGCACCCTTTTTGTTCTTTCAGTTTATTTTATTTAAAAGACTCTATCCAGAGAAGTTTTCATTTCGAGATTCCTCAGGGCACTAGCACAAAATAGGCCGGTGGCCCTCAAAAATTTTCCCAGTTGGGACTTATCTATTGTTTTACAGGGTCTCCGTTTGAACCCTTACAGGAAGCATCCTTAAAAAATTTAGTTCTTAGTGGCCATTACCTCGGCAAGAAGAGTCAGTGAGCTCCAGGCCCTGGCAGTCATGGAACCTTTTCTTAAAGTTTTTCCAGACCGAGTGGTTCTTCAGACAGACCCAGATTTCCTGACCAAAGTTTCTTCAAATTTTCATTGCTCACAGGAAATAGTTTTGCCCACTTTCTCCTCAGCTCCTGCCAATACAGGGGAAGAAGCTTTCCACAGTTCGGACGTAAGGAGATGCCTGCTTCACTTCAATCAATCACTAAGGAATTTAGAAAATCAAACACCCTATTTGTGATTTTATCAGGCTTACTTAAAGGGGAGAAAGCTTCCAAAAGCACTCTGGGCAGATGGCTTAGATGGGAGATTATGGAGGCCTATGAAGCTAAAGGAGAAATACCCCCCTCAGGTATTGCTGATCATTCCACAAGGTCAAGGGCAGTTTCCTGGGCCGAGAGGGCCGGTGCTACGCCTGATCAAATTTGCAAGATGGCTACTTGGTCCAACTAAACATTTCTCTGATATTATAGGTTGGACTTACTGTCCACCGCAGATCAAGCCTTCAGCAGGAAGGTAGTGCAGGCAGTAGTCCCACCCTAGGGTAAGTTTCTCGGTTATCCTCTCCAAGGTTGTCCTGAAAGGCGATTGGTGAAAGGCCTAGTTAGACATACCAGTGACGGTATTTCTAAGAGCCTTTCAGTACAATCGCTATTTCCCTCCCTTTGTATCTTAGAAGTGGTTTAAGTGTCTATCATGGTGGTTTGTGGTTTTCTGTGCTTTGTTTTACAGTATGTCAGAGACCACAATAACTGAAGCCATGGTGGAAGAGGAGGGATTTAAAGGCTGCATGTGTTTCCTGGAAGATGGGTGGAGCTGCCCCACCCCCCCCCCCCGGTAAGTCTAACTTGGCCTTTAAGTAACAGACATCATGGATTCAGATGAAAGACAGAAGTTGTAAAAAAAAACGTTGTAAAAATAAAGTTGTAAAAAAATATCTGATTTCTTTTTATGAGGAGGTAAGTAAAACCTTGGACATAAGGGTGGCTGTGGACGTAGTATACTTGGATTTTGCAAAAGCGTTTGACATAGTTCCCCACACACAGCTAATGTGTAAGGTAAAGTCTACAGGCTTGGAAAGATCAGTTTGAAAATGGATAGAAAACTAGCTAAAAGACAGAATTCAGAAAGTAGGGGTTAATGATTCATACTCTGAATGGTCTAGAGTTATTAGTGGTGTACCCCAAGGTTCAGTGTTGGGACACTTACTTTTTAATATATTTATAAATGATATAGGGTCTGGGATTAAAAGTACAATTTCAGTCTTTGCAGATGACACCAAGCTATGCAGTGGAATAAGATCCTTACAGGATGTCCAACTTACAAGCCAACCTCAATGCACTGTTTTATAGGGCAACTATGTGGCAAATGAGGTTTACTGTTGATAAATGTAAAGTTATGCACTTGGGGGCTAAAAACATGCACGCATCATACATACTATGGGGAGTACAACTGGGGGAATCCATAGTGGAAAAGGATCTTGGGGTTTTGGTAGATCATAAGCGTATTGTCATGCAATGCCAAGCTGCGGTTTCCAAAGTTAGCAAAGTCCTTGCGAGAGATTATAATTGTGCCCCTGTACAAATCATTAGTAAGACCTCACCTGGAATTTACAGTTCAGTTTTGGGCACCAGTTCTCAAAAAGGATATTGGGGAACTAGAGAATGCAGAGAAGGGCAACCAAACTGATAAGAGGCTTGGAAGAGCTTAGCTATGAGGAAAGATAAGAGGAACTGAGTTTATTCTCTCTTAAGAAGAGGAGATTAAGGGGGCATATGATCAACATGTAAAAATACATAAGGGCAGTGGCGGAACTACTGCCAAAGTGACACAAGTGGGCGCTATGGGGCCCACAGCCAAGTGGGGCCCGGTGAGGACAGGCGGCTCCGCGGGTGAGAGCGAACGGCTCCACGGGTTAGAGCGGGGCGGCCCCGAGGGCGCTCAGGTGGCTCACTTGGTAAGACAGCTGGGCGGCCCATGGGTGAGCGGGCTGGCCAATCAGGGAACTTGCGGGCGGGGGAGCATAGAGATGACATCATCTCTCACTGCCCAGCGCCCGCCCTGCATCCCTGCAGTGCAGTTCACCCCTCACTGTGCAGGCAGCTGCAAGAAGCAGAGAGATGACATTATCTCTCTGCTGCCTGACTGATAATCTGCTGCCTGACTCTGTGACAATCCGTAATGTATTGCAGGCGACGTGGCAAGTGACAATCCATAATGTGTGGCAGGTGATGTGGCAAATGACAATCTGGGACGTGGCAAGTGACAATCCGTAATGTATGGCAGGTGACGTGGCAAGTGACAATCCGTAACATGTGGCAGGCGACGTGGCAAGTGACAATCCGTAATGTATGGCAGGTGACGTGGCAAGTGACAATCCATAACATGTGACAATCCGTGACGTGGCAAGTGACAATCCGTAATGTGTGGCAAGTGACTAGGGAAGAGCCGAACACCCCCCGGTTCGGTTCGCACCAGAACCTTCGAACGGACCGAAAGTTTGCGCGAACTTTAGAACCCCATTAAAGTCTATGGGACTCGAAAGTTCGAAATCAAAAGTGATAATTTTAAAGGCTAATATGCAAGATATTGTCCTAAAAAGGGTTTGGGGACCCGGCTCGTGCCCCAGGGGACATGGATCAGTGCAAATTATTTTTTTTTAAAACTCCAGTTTTTTCGGGAGCATTGATTTTAATGACGATTAAAGTGAAAAAAAAAGTGGCACGTGTTTCCCGCGTGTAGAACTGTCCCTGCACAAAATGACATTTAATGGAAAAAAGTCATTTAAAACTGGTTCGGGCAATATGTATGATAATCATTGAGAAAAATGGCATGGGTAGCAAATAAGACAGGGACTGTGTAGGTTTGTTGTGTTAAGTAGAATCTGTTTGTAACTGGTACATTTTTAAAGTGTAACTCCAGTCAAAAAATATATTTTAAGCTTTTTGGAAAACATAAGGAAGGGCTATCACCCCTGTATAATTTTTTGGGCTGTCCATCTTTTTTCATCTCACTTCCTGTTGTCTCCTTCCGTTTGCAAGTAGGAGACGTTTGTAAGTTGGATGTTTGAAAGTAGGGGCCTGCCCTATATGCTCTGCAGAAATTTGGCCCTAAGGTATTCGCACAAGTTAACACTGTAAGCCCTCAAAGTGACTCTTGGTGGGCGCTGAAGCGCCCTGCTGTGAACCATTATATCAAGAATTGTAATTACATGCCATTGTTGAACAGTGGAAGAAAAATTGGGCCTGTGGTGGTGGTGCTGGTGCCACAACACTGTAAATCCTCACAGTTACTCTCCGTGGGTGCTGAAACGGGCCCTGCTTTGAAATATTATATCAAGAATTGTAATTACATGCACCTGTTAAACAAACAGGGGCTGAATAATTGGGCCTTAGGCACTGGTGCCACCACGCTGCAACCTCTCTCCCAGTTGGAGTGCAGGAATGAGCCCTGCTGCAAAGCTTTGCATAAAAAATTGTAATTACATGCCCCTGTTAAACAGGGGCTGAAAAATTGGGCCTAAGCCACTGGTGGCGGCACCCAGAACCAAAAATGTTCTTCCAAGCTATCAGCAGGATCATTGAGGAGGAAGAGGATAGTCAGTCAACATAACAGGACAGTCACTCAGCATCAGCATAGGCAGTCTTGAAGGGATGTGACATTTCAAAATAAATTTTTCGGTTACATCATCTTCAGGTGCTTGGCAGCTGGTGGTGATCCAAGGCTGATTCATCTTTATAAAGGTCAGTCGATCAACCGAGTCGGTGGACAGGTGCACCCTGTGATCAGTGACAAAGCCTCCAGCAGCACTGAATGTGCGTTCCGAAAGAACGCTGGATGCAGGACAGGCCAGTAGCTCAATTGCATACTGTGCAAGCTCTGGCCAGTGATCCATCCTCAAGACCCAGTAAGCCAGAGGATTTTCGGTGGGAAAGGTGTCCAAGTCTGACCTTGCCCCTAGGTATTCCTGCACCATGTAAATCAGACGCTGGGGATGGTTGCTGGAACCGATCATACCTTGGGGCTGCGGACTAAAAAATTGTCTGAACGCATTGGGCAGACGGCCACCTTCTCCACTGCTCCATCTGTTACTGACCGAAGCCTCAGCAACTTGTTGTCCAGGACCAGGAGTTTGCAACCTCCCAGTCTCTGGGAACGCATTGCACAGACCTTTCTGCAAGGCCTCCCGGAGATGTCTCATCCTCTGCTCCCTCTGCGACAGCAAGATGAGGTCCGCAACCTTACTCTTGTACCATGGATCAAGGAGAGTGGCCAGCCAGTAATGGTCCCTCTCCTTGATCCAAAGAATACGAGGATTCTTCCGCAGGCTTTGCAGGATCAGGGAGGCCATGCAGCGTAGGTTAGATGAGGCATTCAGTTCGGAGTCCTCTGGGTCACTAAGGACGTCATGATCCCCAACCACCTCCTCCCAGCTACATACAAGTCCACCGGTTTCTTGGTATTGTAAATCATCCCTAAAAGACTGCTGTTGCTGAGTGCCAGGCTCCACCTCCATGCTGACACAATCCTCCTCCTCCTCGTCCTCTTCCTGTGTGATGTGTGGGACAGAAGGAACACTGTCTGCATAAAGGGGGTCTTGAGAGGCAAGGAAGTCCTTCTTCTCTTCCTGCCTCTGTTCTGCCTCAAGTGCCCTGTCCATTATTCCACGCAGCGTATGCTCCAACAGGTGGACAAGAGGTACAGTGTCACTGATGCATGCACTGTCACTGCTCACCATCCTCGTGGCCTCCTCAAATGGTGACAGGACAGTGCATGCATCCCTGATCATGCCCCACTGGCGTGGTGAAAAGAAACAAGCTCCCCTGACCCTGTCCTGGTGCCGTAGTCGCACAGGTACTCATTGATGACCCTCTGCTGCGTGTGCAGTCGCTGCAGCATGGCCAACGTTGAGTTCCACCTGGTGGGCATGTCACATATAAGGCGGTTCTTGGGCAGGTCCTTTTGCAGCTCAGCCAAACGAGCACTGGCATTATATGATCGGCGTAAATGCACACAGACTTTCCTGGCCTGCCTCAGGACATCCTGTAAGCCTGGGTACCTGCCCAAGAACCGCTGAACCACCAGGTTAAGGACGTGAGCTACACAGGGCACATGGGTCAGTTGTCCCTGTCGCAGGGTGGAGAGGAGGTTGGTGCCATTGTCGCAAACCACCATTCCTGGCTTAAGCTGGCATGGCGTCAACCACCTCTCGGCCTGCCCCTGCAGAGCTGACAGCACCTCTGCCCCAGTGTGGCTCTTGTCCCCCAAACACACCAGCACAAGCACGGCATGGCGTCTTTTTGCCTGCGTACTTGCGTAGCCCCTTGAACGCCTACGGAGCACCGCTGGTTCAAAGGACAAAGCACAGGAAGAGGCCATGGAGGAAGAAGAGGAGGGGGTGGAGGAGAGAGGTGTGTCACAACCAGTAGTAGCATTTTGGAGGCGTAGTGGCGGAACAACCTCCAACACTACTGCACCTTGTCCTGCATCCTTCCCAGCTGCCAAAAGAGTGACCCAATGGGCCGTGAAATATAGGCAACGTCCCTGTCCATGCCTGCTGGACCATGAGTCAGCGGTAATATGCACCATACCGCTGACCGCCCTGTCCAGCGAGGCATTGACATTGCCTTCCACATGCCGGTAGAGAGGCGGAATCGCCTTCTGTGAGAAAAAGTGGCGTTTGGGAACCTGCCACTGAGGAACCGCACATTGCACAAACTCACGGAAGGGGGCAGAGTCTACCAACTGAAAAGGCAGCAGTTAAAGTGCTAGCAATTTAGCCAAGCTAGCATTCAACCGCTGGGCATGTGGATGGCTGGGAGTGAACTTCTTTCGATGGTCCAGCAGCTGGGGCAGGGAAATTTGCCTGGTACAATTGGACGTCGGTGTACTGCTAGCAGTATGCCCGCAAGTACTTGGCTGTGACACACCTAATTATACACCTTTATTCCTCTCAGTGCAGCTTTCAGAATGAAATTGGAATGCACCGGACAAAAGCCCCCAAATGAAGCACCTCTTTGGTGTGGGTCTTTAAGGTACGCTTGCCAACGAGCTGCATGGCAGGTCAACATATGTCTGGTCAAGCATGTGGTGCCCAAGCGGTTGATGGTTTGGCCACGCGAGATACACTTGAGACATATGTTGCAAATAGCAGTGGTGCGATCCGCTGCACTCGTCTCAAAAAAGGCCCACACCAAAGAACTTTTGGAATAATGCGCAGAGGCAGCGCCCTGCACAGGGGGAGCTCTGCGGTGTGATTAAGTCAGTGTGCTGCCCTTAAGCTGGCATCCTGCCTCATTGGAGATGTGCCTCCTCCTCCTCTCTCCTTTTAGGCACCCACGTGGAGTAAGTGACTTCATCATCCCCTCCCTCTTCATCACTGGAGCAAACCTGGCCGTATGCTGCAGCTGGTGGAACATGACTGCCAGATTGCTGTCCTTGAGCATCCCCTCTCTCTGAGCTCATGCTACTGCCTTCCTCTAGCTGGGTATCATCATCAGAGCCTTCAAAACGCTGGGCATCCTCCTGGAGCATGTACCCAACACTGTGGTCAAACAGTTTGGGGGACTCCTCAGGAGGACATGGTGGGTCTAGGGAAGGAGTGACTGATGACATTAAGACGAGGGAACAGGACACATTGGCAGCTGCTTTGCCAGTACCCTGAGCCTGGGTGAGAGAGGATGAGGAGGATGAGGAAGGCTTGGTCATCCACTCTACCAAGTCTTCGGCATGATGCGGCTCAACACGTCTAGCTGCCGAAAATAAGGACAAGCGTGTCCCATGGCCACGTGCTGATGACGATGCACCGCATCCACGACCAGCACTGTTGCCTCTAGACACAGAGCCTGCTTGCCCTCTTTTATTGGCTCGTGACTGTCTGCCTCTCCTTGTTGGCCTTCCAGACATACTAATGGCCTGCAGGGAGATGGGAAAACCAGCAATAAGGGGTAGCTTCAGGTGTATACTGTGCAGGAGGCACCTACACCCACTGTAACTGCTGCAGATGCCTGTGTTACACAACAGAACAACAGAACAACACCAGCAATAAGGGGTAGCTTCAGGTGTATACTGTGCAGGAGGCACCTTCACCCACTGAAAATGCTGCAGATGCCGGTGTTGCACAACAGAACAACACCAGCAATAAGGGGTAGCTTCAGGTGTATACTGTGCAGGAGGCACCTACACCCACTGAAACTGCTGCAGATGCCTGTGTTGCACAACAGAACAACACCAGAAATAAGGGGTAGCTTCAGGTGTATACTGTGCAGGAGGCACCTACACCCACTGAAAATGCTGCAGATGCCGGTGTTGCACAACAGAACAACACCAGCAATAAGGGGTAGCTTCAGTAGTATACTGGCAGGAGGCACCTACACCCACTGAAAATGCTGCAGATGCCTGTGTTGCACAACAGAACAACACCAGCAATAAGGGGTAGCTTCAGGTGTATACTGTGCAGGAGGCACACTACACCCACTGTAACTGCGCTAGGTTAACAAGCAAAGCTGACACTGTCCCTGCCTATCCTGCTCTCTCCCTGCACGCCAACACACTACACAAGGCCGCCGCGCTGGCGGCCTTATATGGTGTGGGGCATGTACTAAACCCCCCTGAGCTATAATGTTTCCAATTATGGCTCTCCTCGCTGCCGGCACTGTGATTGACTAAGCATGCAGGGTCACAGTGCATGCTTGGCCAATCATCAGCCAGCAATGCACTGCGAGCCACACAAATATGGCGAGAACGGCCCACAAAGTTCTGGATTCGCCGAGCAGGCGAACAGCCGATGTTCGAGTCAGACATGCGTTCGAATCGAACACCGAGCTCATCCCTAGTCGACAGCCCTGACCCTGGCTACCCCCCTGGTGGAAATTAGAGGACAATATCTATGATTGTTTGTGTTTTTATCCTTGGCTATCCTCTTATTGTTCACATTACTTTCAAACAGGTATTGATGCTACATGGATATAATAACTATAATTAAAATGAATGTTAGCAGATAGATATTATGGTCTGTCATAAGATTGTTAACGCTATATTCTCATTATAGAGTGTAGCTCCTTGCTTCTACAGTGGATATACCCATGAAGAAGATTACGAAAGTTCTTTTGTAGGGATGGGCCCGGTGTTCGATTCAAACCCACGTTCGAATCGAGCACCGGGCGTTCGCCCGCTCGGCGAGCCCAGAACTATTTGGGCCGTTCGCATCACATTCGTGTGATGCGAGCGGCCCGCAATGCATTGCGGCCGGCGCAGTGCATTGCTGGCTGATGATTGGCCAAGCATGCACTGTGACCCCACATGCTTGGCCAATCACAGCGCCGGCAGCGAGGAGAGCAATAATTGGCTACAGGCAGGACGCCTGTAGCCAATTAAAGCTCAGGGGCTTTTGTACATGCCCCACTGTATAAAAGGCCGCCGCGCCGTCGGCCCAGGGCACATGTGTTCCGGCTTTGAGAAGAGTGAATAGGCAGTCTGCTGATTGATTCATTCATTGCTAAACCATTGCTGATTCATTCAATACTGATCATTTCTGCTGATTGCACTGCTGAGTGTGACATTATCTGCTGCTGGGGATTAGTCTGGTGTGTGCATGCTGTTAGTACAGCATTGCAGTAGCACCCATTGCAGTGCTGTTAGAACAGCATTGCACCCTAACTTTCTGTCCCATCCCAGGCAGGCAGGCAGGCAGGCAGGGATTTATAGGAGCTATATTGTGTTTGTGTCAGCACACATAGGAGTTAGTGTGTGTGTTGTCAGCACACATAGGAGCTATATTTTTTTGTCAGCACACATAGGAGCTATAGTGTGTTGTCAGCACACATAGGAGCTATATTGTGTTTGTGTCAGCACACATAGGAGCTATAGTGTGTTTGTGTCAGCACACATAGGAGCTATAGTGTGTTGTGAGCACACATAGGAGCTATATTTTTTTGTTAGCACACATAGGAGCTATATTTTTTTGTCAGCACACATAGGAGCTATAGTGTGTTGTCAGCACACATAGGAGCTATAGTGTGTTGTGAGCACACATAGGAGCTATAGTGTGTTGTGAGCACACATAGGAGCTATAGTGTGTTGTGAGCACACATAGGAGCTATATTTTTTTGTCAGCACACATAGGAGCTATAGTGTGTTGTGAGAACACATAGGATCTATAGTGTGTTGTGAGCACACATAGGAGCTATAGTGTGTTGTGAGCACACATAGGAGCTATAGTGTGTTGTGAGCACACATAGGAGCTATAGTGTGTTTGTGTCAGCACACATAGGAGCTATAGTGTGTTGTGAGCACACATAGGAGCTATAGTGTGTTGTGAGCACACATAGGAGCTATAGTGTGTTGTGAGAACACATAGGAGCTATAGTGTGTTGTGAGAACACATAGGAGCTATAGTGTGTTGTGAGCACACATAGGAGCTATAGTGTGTTGTGAGCACACATAGGAGCTATAGTGTGTTTGTGTCAGCACACATAGGAGCTATAGTGTGTTTGTGTCAGCACACATAGGAGCTATAGTGTGTTGTGAGCACACATAGGAGCTATAGTGTGTTGTGAGCACACATAGGAGCTATAGTGTGTTGTGAGCACACATAGGAGCTATAGTGTGTTGTCAGCACACATAGGAGCTATAGTGTGTTGTCAGCACACATAGGAGCTATAGTGTGTTTGTGTCAGCACACATAGGAGCTACAGTGTGTTGTGAGCACACATAGGAGCTATATTTTTTTGTCAGTACACATAGGAGCTATAGTGTGTTGTCAGCACACATAGGAGCTATAGTGTGTTGTCAGCACACATAGGAGCTTTAGTGTGTTGTCAGCACACATAGGAGCTATAGTGTGTTGTGAGCACACATAGGAGCTATATTTTTTTGTCAGCACACATAAGAGCTATAGTGCGTTGTGAGCACACATAGGAGCTATAGTGTGTTTGTGTCAGCACACATAGGAGCTATATTTTTTTGTCAGCACACATAGGAGCTATAGTGTGTTGTCAGCACACATAGGAGCTATAGTGTGTTGTCAGCACACATAGGAGCTATAGTGTGTTGTCAGCACACATAGGAGCTATAGTGTGTTGTCAGCACACATAGGAGCTATAGTGTGTTGTCAGCACACATAGGAGCTATATTTTTTTGTCAGCACACATAAAAGCTATAGTGTGTTGTCAGCACACATAGGAGCTATAGAGTGTTGTCAGCACACATAGGAGCTATAGAGTGTTGTCAGCACACATAGGAGCTATAGTGTGTTGTCAGCACACATAGGAGCTATAGAGTGTTGTCAGCACACATAGGAGCTATAGAGTGTTGTCAGCACACATAGGAGCTATAGTGTGTTGTCAGCACACATAGGAGCTATAGTGTGTTGTCAGCACACATAGGAGCTATATTTTTTTGTCAGCACACATAGGAGCTATAGTGTGTTGTCAGCACACATAGGAGCTATAGTGTGTTGTCAGCACACATAGGAGCTATAGTGTGTTGTCAGCACACATAGGAGCTATAGTGGGTTGTCAGCACACATAGGAGCTATAGTGGGTTGTCAGCACACATAGGAGCTATATTTTTTTGTCAGCACACATAAAAGCTATAGTGTGTTGTCAGCACACATAGGAGCTATAGTGTGTTGTCAGCACACATAGGAGCTATAGTGTGTTGTCAGCACACATAGGAGCTATAGTGTGTTGTCAGCACACATAGGAGCTATAGTGTGTTGTGAGCACACATAGGAGCTATATTTTTTTGTCAGCACACATAGGAGCTATAGTGTGTTGTCAGCACACATAGGAGCTATAGTGTGTTGTCAGCACACATAGGAGCTATAGTGTGTTGTCAGCACACATAAGAGCTATAGTGTGTTGTCAGCACACATAGGAGCTATAGTGTGTTGTGAGCACACATAGGAGCTATATTTTTTTGTCAGCACACATAGGAGCTATAGTGTGTTGTCAGCACACATAGGAGCTATAGTGTGTTTGTGTCAGCACACATAGGAGCTATAGTGTGTTGTCAGCACACATAGGAGCTATAGTGTGTTGTCAGCACACATAGGAGCTATATTTTTTTGTCAGCACACATAGGAGCTATAGTGTGTTCTCAGCACACATAGGAGCTATAGTGTGTTTGTGTCAGCACACATAGGAGCGAGTGTGTGTCAGCACACATAGGAGCTAGTGTGTGTGTGTGTGTCAGCCCAGTTCTTGTCATATAAGGCAGCCTCTATCTGCCATAGGGCCCTGTTGCTGTCATCTAAGGCATCCATCTGCAGGAGTTAGTGTGTGTGCTGTGTGACTCCAGCACAATATACACTACCCACTACAATGCCTGGAAGACCGCCAAGGAGAGGCAGACAGTCCCGAGGCAAGAACACAGGGCAAGCAGGCTCTGTTTCTAGAGACAACAGTGCTGGTCGTGGACGTAGTCGTGCATCGTCATCAGCAAGTGGCCATGGGACACGCTTGTCCTTGTTTTTGGCAGCTGGACATGTTGAGCCGCATCATGCCGAAGGCTTGGTAGAATGGATGACCAAGCCCTCCTCATCCTCCTCATCCTCTCTCACCCAGGCTCAGGGTACTGGCAGAGCAGCTTCCAACACGTACTCAATGGCATCATCAGGCACCCCTTCCCTAGACCCACCATGTCCTCCTGAGAAGTCCCCCGAACTGTTTGAGCACAGTGTTGGGTACATGCTCCAGGAGGATGCCCAACGATTTGAAGGCTCGGATGATGATACCCAGCTTGAGGAAGGCAGTAGTGTGCGCGCAGAGAGAGGGGATGCTAAAGGACAGCAATCTGGCAGTCATGTTCCACCAGCTGCAGCTTACTGCCAGGTTTGCTCTAGTGGTGAAGAGGGAGGGGATGATGAGGTCACTGACTCCACATGGGTGCCTGAAGGGAGAGAGGAGGAGGAGGAGGAGGCGGCGGCACATGTCCAATGAGGCAGAATGCCCTCCGGAGGCCAGCACACCAACTGAATCACACCGCAGAGCTCCGCCTGTGCAGGGTGCTGCCTCTGCACGTTATCACAAAAGTTCTTTGGTGTGGGCCTTTTTTGAGACGAGTACATCAGATCGCACCACTGCTATTTGCAATATTTGTCTCAAGCGTATCTCACGTGGCCAAAACATCAGCCGCTTGGGCACCACAAGCATGACCAGACATATGTCGACCTGCCATGCAGCTCGTTGGCAAGCGCACATTAAAGACCCACACCAAAGAACAAAGCGGACCTCTCCATGCTCCTCATCAGCTGGGATCTCCAACCCCACTATATCTTCAGTCCTCTCTGAAAGCTGCTCTGAGAGGACTGAAGGTGTAGAATTAGGTGTGTCACAACCAAGTACTTGCAGTACACCGACGTCCGATTGTAGCAGGCAAATTTCCCTGCCCCAGCTGTTGGACCGTCGAAAGAAGTTTACTCCCAGCCATCCACATGCCCAGCGGTTGAATGCTAGCTTGGCTAATTTGCTAGCATTTCAACTGCTGCCTTTTCAGTTGGTAGACTCTGCCCCCTTCCGTGAGTTTGTTCAATGTGCGGTTCCTCAGTGGCAGGTTCCCAAACGCCACTTTTTCTCACGGAAGGAGATTCCGGCTCTCTACCGGCATGTGGAAGGCAATGTCCATGCCTCGCTGGACAGGGCAGTCAGCGGTAAGGTGCATATTACCGCTGACTCATGGTCCAGCAGGCATGGACAGGGACGTTATCTGTCTTTCACGGCCCATTGGGTCACTCTATTGGCAGCTGGGAGGGATGCAGGACAAGGTGCAGTAGTGTTGGAGGTTGTTCCGCCAGCACGCCACCAAAATGCTACTACTGGTTGTGACACACCTCTCTCCTCCACCCCCTCCTCTTCTTCTTCCTCCATGGCCTCTTCAAGTGCTCTGTCCTCGGAACCAGCGGTGCTCCGTAGGCGTACAAGGGGCTACGCGAGTACGCAGGCAAAAAGATGCCATGCCGTGCTTGCGCTGGTGTGTTTGGGGGACAGGAGCCACACTGGGGCAGAGGTTCTGGCAGCTCTGCAGGGGCAGGCCGAGAGGTGGTTGACGCCACGCCAGCTTAAGCCAGGAATGGTGGTTTCTGACAATGGCACCAACCTCCTCTCCGCCCTGCGACAGGGGCAGCTCACCCATGTGCCCTGTATGGCTCACATCCTCAACCTGGTGGTGCAGCGGTTCTTGGGCAGGTACCCAGGCTTACAGGATGTCCTGAGGCAGGCCAGGAAAGTCTGTGTGCATTTCCGCCGATCGTATAATGCCAGTGCTCGGCTGGCTGAGCTGCAAAAGGAGTTGAACCTGCCCAAGAACCGCCTAATATGTGACATGCCCACCAGGTGGAACTCAACGTTGGCCATGCTGCAGCGACTGCACACGCAGCAGAGGGCCATCAATGAGTACCTTTGCGACTACGGCACCAGGACAGGGTCAGGGGAGCTTGGCTTTTTTCCCCATGCCAGTGGAGCATTATCAGGGATGCATGCACTGTCCTGTCACCATTTGAGGAGGCCACGAGGATGGTGAGCAGTGACAGTGCATGCATCAGTGACACTGTACCTCTTGTCCACCTGTTGGAGCATACGCTGCGTGGGATAATGGACAGGGCACTTGAGGCAGAACAGAGGCAGGAAGAGGAGGACTTCCTTGCCTCTCAAGGCCCCCTTTATCCAGACAGTGTTCCTTCTGTCCCACCCATCACACAGGAAGAGGATGAGGATGAGGAGGAGGAGGAGGAGGAGGATTGTGTGAACCTGGAGGTGGAGCCTGGCACTCAGCATCAGCAGCAGCAGTCTTTTAGGGATGATGTACAGTCCCAACAAACCAGTGGACTTGTACGTGGCTGGGAGGAGGTGGCTGGCGATCATGTCGTCCTCAGTGACCCCGAAGACTCCGGACCGAATGCCTCAGCTAACCTACGTTGCATGGCCTCCCTGATCCCGCAAAGCCTGCGGAAGGATCCTCGTATTCTTCGGATCAAGGAGAGGGACCATTACTGGCTGGCCACTCTCCTTGATCCACGGTACAAGGGTAAGGTTGCAGACCTTATCTTGCCGTCGCAGAGGATGAGACATCTCAGGGAGGCCTTGCAGAAAGGTCTGTGCAATGCGTTCCCAGAAACTGGGAGGTTACAAACTCCTGGTCCTGGACAACGAGTTGCTGAGGCTTCGGTCAGTAGCAGAAGGAGCGGTGGGGGAGGTGGACGTCTGACCGATGCGTTCAGACAATTTTTTAGTCCGCAGCCCCAAGGTATGATCGGTTCCAGCAACCATCGCCAGCGTCTGATATACATGGTGCAGGAATACCTAGGGGCAAGGTCAGACTTGGACACCTTTCCCACCGAAAATCCTCTGGCTTACTGGGTCTTGAGGATGGATCACTGGCCAGAGCTTGCACAGTATGCAATTGAGCTACTGGCCTGTCCTGCATCCAGCGTTCTTTCCGAACGCACATTCAGTGCTGCTGGAGGATTTGTCACCGATCACAGGGTGCGCCTGTCCACCGACTTGATTGATCGACTGACCTTCATAAAGATGAATCAGTCTTGGATCACCACCAGCTACCAGGCACCTGAAGCGGATATAACTGAATAATTTATAATGTCAGATCCCTTCAAGACTGCCTATGCTGATGCTGAGTGACTGTCCTGTTATGTTCACTGACTATCCTCTTGCTCCTCCTCAATGATCCATTCCTTGATAGCTTGGAAGAACATTTTTGTTTCTGGGTGCCACCACACCAGTGCCTAAGGCACAATTTTTCAGCCCCTGTATAACAGGGGCGTGTAATTACAATTTTTTTAAAAAAATGCTTCGCAACAGGTCTGACTGCAGTGCTCCAAGTACAGTATCTGTGAGGGGTTGCAGTGTTGTGGCACCAGCACCGTTGCCTAAGGCACAATTTTTCAGCCCCTGTTTAACAGGGGCATGTAATTACAATTTTTTAAGCAATGCTTTGCAACAGGTCTGACTGCTGTGCTCCAAGTACAGTATCTGTGAGGGGTTGCAGTGTTGTGGCACCAGCACCAGTGCCTAAGGCACAATTTTTCAGCCCCTGTTTAACAGGGGCATGTAATTACAAATCTTGATCTAATAGTTTACAGCAGGGCCCATTCCTGCGCCCACCAAGAGTAACTGTGAGGGCTTACAGTCTTGTGGCAACACCGTCCACCACCACCACCAAAGGCCCAATTATTCTGCCCTGTTCAACAGGTGCATGCAATTATAAATCTTGATCTAATAACTCACAGCAGGGCCAATTCCTGCGCCCACCAAGAGTAACTGTGAGGGCTTACAGTGTTGTGGCTACACCAACATCTAATGGGGCAAATTTCTGCAGAGTATATACGGCAGGCCCCTACTTTCAAACATCCAACTTACAAACGACTCCTACTTGCAAACGGAAGGAGAAAACAGGAAGTGAGAGGAAATCTACCCCTAGGAAGGGAAATTCTATCCTGTTGGGTTTAATTTGGGAAAAGGGTATCTGCTCTCTACTGATGCTTTATCACCAATCCTTGTTTTAATTAAAACCCCACTTTTCCAAAAACATTTGTCATTGGGACGGAAAGTGAGGTGAAATGTTCTGAACAGATGTGCAAAGACAGCAAATGTTACAGGGGTGATAACCCCTCCCTATGTTCTCCAAAAATCTTAAAAATAGATTTTTTTGGGATGAGCTACACTTCATAATGTACCTGTTCAGATTCTACTTAAGAACAAACCTACAGTCCCTCTCTTGTTTTCACCACCTATATACTGCTGTTCAGAGTATATAGGGTTGTAGGTATAGTGTTTTATTTTGGGTGCGGGGTCCCCCTTAATATCCATACAAGACCCAAAGGGTTGATGGGGTAGCCATGCCATTTTTCTCAAGGATTTTCAGCCATATGGCCAGGACAAGACATGGCATTAAAGCCGCAAGTGGTTTTAAATGGCTTCTTTTTTTCCTTTACAAATGTCATTTTGTGCAGGGACAGTTCTAAACACGGGAAACACATGCCAGTTCACAGGCATACTTTAGACACCCCCCAGGTACCATATTTAAAGGAATATTTCACTTTTTTTTCACTTTATGCATCATTAAAATGACTGCTCCCGAAAAAACGTTAGTTTTTAAAAGTTCTTTTTGCATTTTGCATTGATATATGTCCCCTGGGGCAGGACCCGGGTCCCCAAACCTGTTTATGACATTAACATGCATATTGGCCGTTATAATTAGCACTTTTGATTTCAGACGTTCGCGTCCATTGTAACGAATAGGGTCCGAAATTTCGCGCGAACTTTCGGTCCGTTCGAAGGTTCTGGTGCGAACCGAACCCGGGGGTGTTCGGCTCATCCCTATTCTTTTGAAATGTGTTGGGTGTTGACTTTTTATCAGTTTCCATTAGGCGGTACACTTCCTGGTACTCCTTTGTGAGGAGCGGTTGCACCAATTCGGCTTCTGGGCCAGTTTTTAAACGATGCCATGTTTTAAAATTCAGCCAGGCAATCCTTAATGTGGTCGTCTGGTAGCATCGGCTGTAAAAAGTCATCAGAACAGATTCTACCTTCGTTACCACTGAGAGCAGCGCCAACCTTTTCTACTATCTCAGAGGGTTCCTGTCCCTCTGCGAGACACCTGTTCTCCACAGTAGGTTCAACCACTAGCACTTGATCTCCAGGTTTGGACTCTCTGACCCTGGCAGACCGGTAGGCCACCCCCCTCCGGGTCCTCGCTAATGGGTTATGCCCATGTTTAAGCACTTTGCGATTTTTGGCTACTCTGTAGCATAGAGTATGATGCACAGCAACTCGGGGAGATCGCATATCTTCCGAAGGATGCTGTGTCTCACCACTCAATGATGTGACCTGTTCCCTGGCGGGGACCAAAGGGGAGTCCTTCCTCTGGGCACCAATAAAATCACTTCGGGAACCCCCAAGATATGACAAGTCAGGCCCAGAGGGAGAACTCTCTGCCTCCAATCCTACAAACACCTCCAGAGGATCTAGGTCAGCTCCTGCATGTTCACTCATGTGACATAATTCTTTACTGTTTACCTCCTGCAACACATTATTTAACACTTCACATGGGGGTTTCTTATTTTTAGGGGAGGCCCCTGAACCTTTGAACTTTTGTTCACACAAATCCCAAAACAGGGGGCAGTCTCACCCAATTAGCAAATCATGGGGTAACCCCGGGATCACCCCAACTCTCAGTGTAGCAGTTCCTGCGGTTGTGGACAGGGTTACATGGGCCATTGGATAGTCCTTGACAACCCCATGTACAGAGACCACTCCAATCTTTTTTCTGGGTATCAGATTACCCCGTAACCTGTCCGATCGGAGCAGGGTAAGCCCACTCCCAGAGTCAAGAAGTGCTACAACCTTCTGCCCATTAACCCGCACTACAGTCTCAAGTGGGCTTAGACTGTTCATGGGACCAGTGGCAAAAGCAAACATAGAGCCATGTCGAGCCATGTCACACTCCATTGGCTCCTCCCGTCTTGGACACTGGGCCGCCATATGACCCAGTTGTTGGCAGGACCAACAGCGAACCTCACGGGGTTCCCGTTCTCCCTGACGATTCTCATGAGGGTTTGTCGTTAGGGTGCTCCTAGCGGTAGTGTCAGGCACCCGAGCATACACCATGCGTTCAACTGGTGCCATCTTCACGCTGGAACGCACTTCCTTAGAGCGGACCAACTCTCTGGTAACAGAGGGACTCTCCTGGACCTTTTCTGCACAACTGTAGCGCTCAACAGCTGCAGCCATCTCATCCAGAGACTGAGGCTCGGACTGAGCAACCCATCGGTGGAGCTCCCTGGGTAGTGCATGCAGAAAACGGTCTAGTGCGACTCTCTCTACAATCTGACTGGGTGTCTTTTCCTCAGGATTCAGCCAATCTTGGAACAAGTGCATCAGGTGATAGAGCTGCGCACGGGCAGGCTTAGCCCTGTCAAAGCGCCAGTCATGGACTCGGTTCGCCCTTAAAGCAACAGTCACTCCCAGCCTTGCTAGGATTTCTGCCTTCAGAAGCTTATAATCACGTGCTGATTCAGGGGCCAAGTCACAGTATGCTTGTTGGGGGTCTGCGGTCAGGAAAGGAGCCAGTACATCTGCCCAGTCTTTATCAGGCAGACCTTCCCTTGCTGCAACCCGCTCAAACATCGCTAGGTATGCTTCCACATTATCTAAGGCAGTCATCTTTTGCAGGGTCCGCTGCACTGCCTTCCGGGGGTTACTCTTTACAGCGGGGTCACCTTTCATCATTTCAGCCTGCTGTGTCACCGCCTTTTGCAATTCCGATATCTGTTCACTCAGTAAGCGGTTTGTTTCCTGTTGTACAGCAACTGTCTGCACCAGGATCTGCTCCTGTCGAGCCTGTGCTTGTATCAGGGCCTGCTGGGCCTCCTGATGGCGGGCCTGCGCTTGTGTATTAGCCAGTACCAGCTGCTTAACCACATCCTCCATGGCTTGTTCAGAAGATTTCACCGTCTGTGCAGCTTTAACCCAGGACATGGGATTTAGACTGGACCCCTCAAACTGCCCGCATTCTCCACCAATTGTAGGGGATCAGGGGGTGAAGAGCTGGCTCAGAGACAGTGCAGTGAAATTAAAATGGCTTTATTCAGCAAAACAGCAAACCAAAAATAGACATAAGGCCAGACAGACTTGTCTTATCACACGGATGTGCACACCGGCACAGTTCAGCAGCACACAAGCTTATAAGTAACAGTTCAGGGCTCCAGTCAGAGCTACAGTCTTTATGTGGTTTATAAGCTCACCCAGAAAGTTCACCATCCAGCAATGGACATTTCCACACAGCGTCCTGCTGTGTCTCTCTCTCCTACTCAAACAGCTCCTCACTGACACTTTCAGCACACCTGATAATAAGCAGGTCTGAAGGGGAAGAACCTGCCTTCTTTGATTAACCCCTTCTTAACCCTGCCCCAGGCTGACCCTCTACAATATATATATATATATATGGGTTCTCTTTCTATTCAGTGTACAATTAAGGAATGCTGGCAATTAGCTACAACTTATAATATTCTAGGTAGAAAAGATTATTTAACCACTTCCGCCCCAGAAGATTTGGCTGCTCAATAACCAGGCCATTTTTTGCGATACGGCACTGCGTAATTTTAACCGACAATTGTGCGGTCGTGTGACGCTGTACCCAAACAAAAGTGACATCCTTTTTTTTCCCACAAATAGAGATTTCTTTTGGTGGTATTTGATCACCTCCTTCGGTTTTTATTTTTTCCGTTCATAAACAAAAGAGTGACAATTTTGAAAAAAACACTATCTTTTACTCTTTGCTGTAATAAATATCCCAAATTTTTTTCCAAAAAAACAAATTTTTTCCTCAATTTAGGCTGATATGTATTCTTCTACATATTTTTTGTAAAAAAAAAAATGCAATAAGCGTATATTGATTGGTTTGTGCATAAGTTATAGCGTCTACAAAATAGGGGATAGATTTATGGCATTTTTTATATTTTTTTTTTTTTTTACTAGTAATGGCAGCGATATGCGATTTTTTTTTTTATCGAGACTGCGATATTGCAGCAGACAAATTGGATACTTTTGACACATTTTTGGGACCACTGACAATTTTACAGTGATCAGTGCTATAAAAATGAAATGATTACTGTATAAATGTCACTGGTAGGGAAGGGATTAACAATAGGGGGCGATCAAGGAGTTAACTGCGTTCCCTCACTAAGTGTTGCATTTCACAATTTTTTTAGTCCTCGCAACCCAGGGCTGTTAGCTTCCACATCCCATCGGCAGCGTCTGCATCACATGGTGGACGATTATCTAGGGGCGAAAACAGAGTTAGAGCGCTTTCCAGTCGACGATCCACTGGCTTACTGGTTCATGAGAGTAGACCACTGGCCACACAGCGTGCTTTCCGAACGGCATTCAGTCCTGCTGGAGGTTTTGTTACTAATAATAAAACGTGTCTGTCCACAGACTCGGTGTATCGTCTGACATTTATCAAAATGAATTAGTTCTGGATTACCAGTAGCTATGAAGCCCCTGATGCCAATGTCGCTGATTAAGTGTTTTTGGGATGTGGAATCTCTGCAGGACTTCTAGGCTGCCTAGCGTTGTGGGTGCTGATTTAATCTGGAAGAATTTTTTTGGTTTGACAGGTGCATATCATTAACATTTTTTACAGCAAGGCCAATTCTCGCTTTCAGCAAGAGTACCTCAATAGGGTTACGGTGTGAAGGCGCCACCGACACCCAAAGATCAATTTTTCCTTACCTGTTTGACAAGTGCATATCATTGAAATTTTTTGGCAGCAAGGCCAATTCTTACTTTCATCAAGAGTACCTCTATAAGGTTACGGTGTGAAGGCACTACCAACACCCAAAGACCAATTTTTCTGCACCTGTTACTTTTATCCAAAGTCTGTGGAAGAGAAACCATAATTTATCCAAAAAATCTCTAATCTTGTTCCCAGTACACTACAGCCGTTGCTTACAAAATAAAGAAGCTTGCAGGAAAAATAACATTTTTCTGGCTTAATAAATGCAATTATTGCTGCAGCATACACAGTACAGATGTGCCACTTTTACAGGTAGACCCCCTAGGCACTATATTGAAAGAATTTTTTTTTTTTATGCTTTCACTTTAAGCATCAATAAATCACTGCTCATTTAAAAATAACGTTTTTTACTAACTTTTTTCATTGATACATGTCCCCCAGGGCAGAACCCGGACCCCCATAACCATTGTATGACCAAATTACTTGCATATAAGCTTTTAAAATGGGCACTCTTGGTTTTTCACATTCGGGTCCTATAGACTTCAATGGGGTTCGTTATTCGGTTCTGAACCTTCGCGATGCTTGAAAGTTATGGTGCGAACCGAACAGAGAGTCATTTGGCCCATCCCTACTGACAACTTTGGGGCATTTTTC
The DNA here is from genome assembly GCA_028564925.1 of Lithobates sylvaticus. NCBI lineage: Eukaryota > Metazoa > Chordata > Amphibia > Anura > Ranidae > Lithobates > Lithobates sylvaticus. Next base: position 147,971,513 of record CM053038.1, read on the forward strand.
TTTAACTGACAAGCAGCGTGAATGACACTTTTTTATACATTCCTGACCCCTGCACTTCATATGTTATGTTGTATATTGATTACTCCTGACTGCTGTACATACTATATTGCACATACTCCTTACTAAAGTGTTTTTTGTCTCAACTAGTTGTAAAGTAGTACCCAACTGTCCTAATGAAGCTTCCCTTTAATGCAACCCAGTCATATGGATACAAAAAAAAAACATGCTGCCTGGAGTAGATGTACACACCTGTCCATTCATACTGCATCTGAGAAGTGAATAAACTTTGGCCATGTTTTGTCAGTGAGCTTAACCTCCACTTTTTATACATTATTTGCGTCAATCTTGTTATAGCCTTGATCTGAGATGTTATTTTATGCTATAGTGTTTTATTTGTTTCAGAACAGAATAATGTCCCATACACACTATTAGATTTTCTGCAGATTTTTGTCTTCAGATTTACCAAAACCATATAATATTAGGTAAAACCGTTAAGCCTCGTACACATGATCGGATTGTTGGCCAACAAAACCGTGGACTTTTCTCCGAAGGGCGTTGACCCAAACTTGTTTTGCATACACATGGCCACACAATTGTTGGCCAACAAATACGAACGTAGTGACGTAATACATTGTTTTTCAGCTCTTTAGTGCCACCCTTTGGGCTCCTTCTGCTAATTTCATGTTAGTAGAAGTTTGTTGAGCATTGATTCGCACTTTTCATTTTGTGCTTTTCAGTTTGCGCTTTTCAGTTAGTTTCTGAACGGCCGTTCATCAACCAGCCATGTTGCGGAATCGGAGGAGATAACGTATTATTTATTATTGGCCTTGGAGTTATTGCTTTGACATTTTTTTTGTTGAATAATGATTTGATTTGATATATTTTCTATATTTTTGGATGCATAGAATGCACTTTTTGGTTCAGTTCTTTTGGCAGATAGCATATCTAATTTTATTTGTTTTCTTTTTTTAATGCACAATAAAAAAAATGTGGAGAATAATACTTGGCTATGTATTTTACTTCAAATTACAGTTTGGGAGTAGGTAGTTACATTTAAAAAAATACAATGTCAAATTGACAAGAGACACCAACATAGTTGTATATTTGATCTTAAAAACTATGGGATAATGGTGATGTGGTAACGTGCCCAAATAAAAATTAAAAAAAGCATAATATTATTCTTGATATCACTAGAAAAAAAAGCCTTTGAAAATGAGTTTACAATAACTCCATCAGTATCACCAGCAAAGCCGCTTCATTATTATCCCATTAAAGAAGAAGAGAATGTGTGCTGCATTTCGAGATTTCATAATTTGCCATGTCACGAATGTTAATTTTCCATTACGAACACTAGTTTACAAGACTGATCGCTTCTGGCTAGTCCTTGCTTCCAAGCATGTGCATTTGTACTTTGGACTTTTGTCCAATGGACTTGTGTACACACGGTCGGAGAAGCCGACAACACACATTTGTCCACAGGAAAATTTTTAAAACCTGATAGCCAACATTTGTCTGTGGAAAATCCAACAACAATTGTCCGATGGAGCATACACACAGTCTGATTTACTGCCAACAGCCTGTCATCGAACATTTACCGTCGGAATTGAGTCCGATCGTGTGTACGAGGCTTAAAAGTTTCAATTTGTATGCAATCAGGTAGGGCCTTGCACTACATGGTTTTGGTAAATCTGAAGATAAAAATCTGCAGAACATCTAATAGTGTGTATGGGGTCTTACAATCAATAGTCATACTTTAACAGAGTCTCAAGATAAAATGATAAGTATTGTGTACAGTCAGTACAAATACAATGATACAGGGTTGGTTATGATTTCTAAGTTATGATGATTACTAGAACAACTATGTAGTTTCCTGTTAAAGCATTCTGTTATTGATTTAAAAAAAAAAATCTATTTCATGCACATTTTGAAAACTGTGCAAGAGTTTTATCTTTTACAAACCACTGCAAGTTGAATCAACCTTATGTTTCTTGAATGTAAAACTTGGGAAATTATACTGTGTTAAAGATATAGGAAAATACAGATTGTACGAGAACATTTCAGTGGCCCCCAAAAACTCAAAAGTCAGCAGCTACATTTATTAATTTATTACGTTTATTAGTTTAGTAGCTGCTGACGTTTATTATAAGGACACTAAGGCCTGCCAGGAGTCCACCTGCTCAGTAGGTAATCTGTCCATTGATCCCTGCTGAGCGGGTGGATGGCTTGTCCGTGTACGCTTCACTTATGCAGAGCTGACACAGCCCACTGTACTCTATGGACGGTTGGATGTAACCTGACCACCATCCAATCTGATCTGCTAGATGGATGGGAAGGGTTTTAGCAGACAGGATCGGCTCAGATCAGATCCGATCAGTCAATGGACACACAAGGGCAATAGATGATCCCATTGGGTCCACTTAAAAAAATAACAGGTGGACCCGATTGGTCCACTCATGTGAAAGGGCCCCTACCTGTCCCAGGATCCAGTAATGTCCTCAACTGCAGGGCCATCTTTAATATCGATTGGACCCTGGGCAAAACATTTCTTGGGCCTCCCCATGCAATTTTACTCTCCACCTGCTCTGGGACATACAATACATAGCAGCTAGACTCAAAATCAGTTAACTGTATCAGATCAGGCAGCGATGTCAATTGGTCGCCAAAGGTTACAACATATCATTACTAACTGGTTGCTAGAGGTTACAGCACACATTACCTGTCACTGATTAGTTGCTAGAGGTTACAGCACATCATCTCCTCACTGCCTGCACACCATGGACTGGGGAGGTGGGCAGACCCATCAATTGACAGAAAACTCCTAGGGATCCCAGAACTCCTGGGATCAGCGGCACCTCTGGGGGGGGGGGGGGGGCGGTGTGATCAATTGCAATGCTAATTTTTTTTTACCAACTACCATTATAAAGCGGAGTTTCAACACTGGCCACTGTATTGTAATAGAAGCAATGTAATAGGGGTTTACACTGACCACTAATGTAATAGAAGCATTCACAGTAACCACCAATGTAAGGAGGGATTTACACTGACCACTAATGTAAGGGGAACATTCACACTGGCCACTAGTGTGAATGAAAGGATTCTACAACAATCCCCAATGTAATGAGAAGATTTACACTGACCACCAATGTAACTGAGACATTTAGCCTGTGTTCACATTTGTGTGTGTTGGGAACGCATGCAAAATCCCTTTCTTGACACCACAGAAATGTTCTGCCCTTTAGCAGATACACAGCAGTGCCATCAATTGTTAAGGACACCCTCACACATCTACTGACATGTGCTGTGCAACCTTGTGATTTTGAAAAAAGGGTCTGGGACTTTCTTCAGCATTTCTAGCGCATAGAGCATCTCATTGAAATGAATAGGCTGCCCTACACGCTACCTACATGTTTATCCACCCTGTCAGTACACCTTTGCATCCTAAAACCCCTGCTAACATTTGCACCCCAAACCTCCCCCAAACCTCCCCCATCCACTCCAATCCTCCACCCTTTTAACTCTACCTGCCTCCTCTGCTCATCTTTGTAGCCACCTTCCTTACCTCTATACATCCACCTCTTTGCTCACTTGTATACACCAAACTGTAATTCCTTCTCTGCCTACCTCTGCACAACCCGGTACCCCCCTCCCCCCACCAATTTGCTTACCTTTGCAGAACAGGCGGATGTTAGGCTTAATGACCACAGTTGCAGGCAGGACTTTCAAGCATGCCCCTTTACCTCCCCAGTGAGCAGCATTCAGTATAGGTAATGGTGGATTAGACCTCAGGGGGGCATGATATGCATATGAATGCCGCCTTTATTTACATATCAATGCCGCTGGTCGACGCTATTTACATATAAATGCCGGCTATTTACATGTAAACACAGGTTCTGCAGGTGAGCCACCCATACACAAAAGGGCAGAGCTGGGCAGCATTAGTAGCAGGGCCCAGGGCAGCTGCCCCTTTTGCCCTGCCTTAAAGACGGCCCTACTCAACTGAACTGGTTCTTCACTGGTTTTCAGGTCTCTGGCAATGGCATCTTTGCTATGGGAAGTCTGCTGTGAGTTCTAGCAGCTTTACAACCAGCCTCCTACTGTGAATGCACAAGCTGTGCTGTGCATTGTGAATGGCCCCACAGATTTCTGGGACCTGTGACGTGTGACTCCCCTACCCCCCCAAAAGTGTCTAAAGGTGTTAGAGAAAAGGGGGAGGCAGAAATGCAGAACTTCCCCTTTTGAGTGAAGTTCCACTTTAATAAGAGTAGAAGTGCCTGCACAGTAGAAAAAAGATGTAAACCCACCACTCTCATCCTTTCTAAACTACTGCAATATTGGTTATCTAGGAGTGTATACTTATCTGTCAAATGTCTCCCCTCTGTCTGCTATGAGACCCGAAAAACTGCAGATTTTGTGGGTGGGTCTGTTTTCCAGGGCTCAGTGGGTGGAGTCGTGATGTCAGTAGACTCTCCGCCTACCTCTACACTCCCCTTATCAACATGCATTTTCTCCTGTGTATTTTTTACACTGAACTTCTGCTATGATCACTAACATCCAGTCAAAGCCCAGAAAAGTCCCCATATGACTTCAGCATGCCAAATCATGCTGGGGTGTGGAACAGCCCAGCCTTGCAGAGCTGCTGAAGAAAGGAGTGGGGGTGGGAATTAAAAAAATAATGCATGCCTTAGGCTAGTGCACGAGATATGTAAATAACCTATCAATCACAGCAAGGGGGAAGAACGGACAAAGTTTTCAGTTGTCCATTTTATTTCACTGAAAAAAGATATGAGGATTGCTCAGAGCTGGATTAACACTTTATGGCAAGACTGGGCACAGCTGATCTGAAATCCCATACTCTATATTGTGCCAGACAAAAATAAATAAAACATTTCGTGTTTACATCCACTTTAAGATTAAAAAGAAGTAATAACTTTTAGCTTGTATGTGTACCACCAACCCCCACAGAAGCCGTTAGTATATTTGGAGCTATGTTCGTCCACCCCTGCTGACACTACCAAACTACATTGGTAAGGGAATCTCCTGGCTATCACACAAGGAAAATACTCACACACTGTTATAAAATAAATGAGTAGGTTGTATTTAAAGAGGTTGTAAACCTCCATTTTCAAGTTGTAGCTATAGGTAAGCCTATAGTAAGGCTTACCTATAGGTACAGTATATATCTCCTAAATGTGTGCCGATTAGGACTAGGGATGAGCCAAACACCCCCCCCCCCCCCCGCTTAGCTCTGCGGTGTGATGCAATAGGGTGGCTGCCCTTAAATTGCCCCCTGGAGGGCATCCTGCCTTGTTGAAGATGTGCCTCCTCCTCTTCCTCCTCTCTTCTATCAGGCACCCAAGTAGAGTCAGTGACCTCAATCATCCCCCTCCCTCCTCATCACTGGAGCAAACTTGGCAGTATGCAGCAGCTGGGGAAACATGACTGCCAGTTTCTTGACCTTCTTGGGCACCTCCTCTCTCTAGGCTCACGTTACTCCCTTCCTCAACCTGATTATCATCATCGGAGCCTTCAAATCGATGTACATCCTCCTGCAGCATGTACCCGACACTGTGGTCGAATAGTTTGGGGGACTCCTCAGTGATTGATGGTGGGGCTACGGAAGGAGTGAATGTTGCCATGGAGCCGATGAAATAGGCCGCTTTGGCAGCTGCATTGGCAGACAAACTACTCTCAGCCTGAATGACAGAGGATGAGGCGGATGAGGAGGGCTTTGTTATCCATTCCACCAACTATTCTGCATGTTGTGGCTCAATAACATGGCCAGCTGCAGAAAAAAGGACAAGCGTGCCCCACGGCCATGTGCTGAGGATGCACCGTGTCCACGACCAGCACTGTCAACTGTAGACACAGAGCTTGCTTGCCCTCTTTTAGTGGCCTGTGAGCGTCTGCCTCTCCTTGGTGGCCTTCTGGACATTCTGTAAATTTTGTTTAGCAAAACCACACTACACTGTATTGTGTACTGTGTACACCACCAGGAAAGTAGTAGCAACTGCACTAGGGGTGCACGGTACTGTGTACACCAAAAGAAGTGTAATAACAACTATGGGTGTACTCTATTGTCTACACCACCAGAAAAGTAGTAGCAACTGCACCATGGGTGCACAGTACTGTATACTGAATATTAGAGTATATTAGTATACTCTAAGTATATTCTACGTATATTAGAAACAGTACACCAGGAACGGCCTGCAGTGAGATGTAGCTAAACTGTATGCAGTGGATATAGATAGATTTATATATATATAAAACTATCTATCTGTATATATTTTAAATACACTGCAGCTAACTGAATAATCTGCCTGCCTGCTCAATCTTAATGAGACTTTCTCTTCGTCCACGCCAACACACTACACAAGACCAACGTGCAGGTGACCTTATATAGTGTGGGGCATGGACTTAGTCCCCCTGAGCCATGATTGGCCAAAGGAACCCTGCCTTTGGCCAATTATGGCTCTCTCAGCTGAGGGCGCTGTGATTGGCCAAAGCATGCAGTTCATGGTACATGCTCTGGCCAATCATCATACATCAATGCACTGCGCTCTCGCAGTGCATTATGGGCCGTTATGAATTTGGCGCAAACAGCCCATAATGTTCGGTTTTCAATGAACAGGCGAACAGCCAATGTTCGAGTCAAACTTATGTTCGACCCGAACAGAAAGCTCATCCCTAATTAGGAGATATTTACTTTGTACTGCGACGATGCTGTGACAACTAGCGAGTGCTGTGACTGGCGGAGTCCGCGGCGGTGGAAGGAAGAGGGGCGAACATGGATGCGGCCTCCAGCGGGGACAGCACGGGCTTCGTTTTCAGCTAAGTGTCGCATAATGTGCTGGTATGTGATGCTTTTACTTTGCAGGGAACAAAATTGAAGTAAAACCCATCAGGGTTTACTTCCTCTTTAACCGCTTCCCGACCGGCGCACGACGATATACGTCGACAGAATGGCACGGATAGGCATAAGGGCGTACATGTACGTCCCCTTTAAGATGCGCGCTCGCGCCGGTCGGAACCCCCATGAAGCCGGTCGGGTCCGTGGACTCGATCGCCGCGGGGATACCCGCGATCGTCTCACGGGAAAGGCTGAACGGGGAGATGCAGAAATAAACAGCATCTCCCCATTCTGCCTAGCAACTAGTGACGCCAATCTCTGCTCCCTGTGATTGGAGCAGAGATCAGCATTCACTAGCTGACAGCCACGCCCCCCCACAGTAAGAAACACACCTCTAGGCATACTTAACCCCTACACTGCCACCTAGTGGTTAACCCCTTCACTGCCAGTGTCATTTACACAGGAATCAATGCATTTAAATAGCATTGATTGCTGTTCAAATGACAATGGTCCCAAAAATGTCCGATGTGTCCGCCATAATGTCGCAGTCACAATAAAAATCGCTGATCGCCGCCATTACTAATAAAAAAAATTATTAATAAAAATGCTATAAAACTATCCCCTATCTTGTAAGCACTATAACTTCTGCGCAAACCAATCAATAAGCGCTTATTGCGATTTTTTTTTACCAAAAATATGTAGAAGAATACGTATCGGCCTAAATTGAGGAAAAATAATGTTTTTTTATATATTTTTGGGGGATATTTATTATAGCAAAAATTAAAAAAGAATGCGTTTTTTTCAAAATTGTCGCTCTTTTTGGTTTATAGCTCAAAAAATAAAAACCGCAGGGGTGATCAAATACCACCAAAAGAAAGCTCTATTTGTGGGAAAAAAAGGACGTCAATTTTGTTTGGGAGCCACGTTGCACGACCGCGCAATTGTCAGTTAAAGCGACGCAGTGCCGAATCGCAAAAAGGGGCCTGGTCCTTTGGCTGCAAATTGGTCCGGTCTGAAAGTGGTTAAAGTCTCCATTAACCATATATTAAATTTAACCTCTCCCATCTAGTCACCACATTGTAGGGAGAACTCTGTAAATTACTTTGCCACCAGAAAACTGAATTATCCTGCTTTTTCACATCTTAAAAGGGAGCTTTCACTACTCCCATCTTAAGGGCCACAACAAAGCCTGCAGAAGAAGCAACTTGATAGTTTATTAGTGCATAGAAGATCTGACAAACCTAGACCAGTGATGGCGAACGCGTGGCACGCGTGGCACGCGTGCGGCTGCGGGCACACCGAGCCATCTCTGTGGGCACGCCGTGACTACAGTCATAAACTGAAATTAAATCATCCGCTCCTGCGAACTACATCTCCCACAGTTCTCTGGGGATAGCGGTGACATGAACACTGAAGCCACGCCCCCCCGCTCTCATCTGACGCACCTGTTGACGTGTCTGCGTGGGAAATCACCTGACACACGGACACCACCGGAGTGAATGGAGCGACCGGGGACTGACCTCACACCGATTCCATCAAATCAAGTGAGATTTATAACCAATTGACGACTGGGCCATAGCCAAAAGATGGCTACAGCACGGTCGGCTTATTCTGGGAGGGCGATCACATTACAAGACCAAAGCTATTGGCTGCTAGCCTCTACGTAGTTCCGTTGTACACAACGAACGTCACCACGTTCAGAATGATCGGATTATCCGACAACTTTGTCCGACCGTGTGTATGCAACACCAGTGTCGGACAAAATCCGTCTGAAAAAATACGACGGATTTTGTGGTCAGAATTTCCGACCGTGTGTACGGGGCATTAGAGCGGCGCTGCTCTATCTAAAAAAAAAACTTGTTATTCCGGTTTAATTGCAGTGTTGGCACTTTGAAAAAAATGTCATTTTGGTTTGCAGTTTGGGCACTCTGGCTCAAAAAGGTTCGCCATCACTGACCTAGACTGAGGTGAGTTAGCCTTAATTTCTTATTTACTCTCTTTTTTTTCACACTTGGGAAGTATCTCCCAGTCTGAGAGCTATTGTTTATATTCCTAGTCCTTCAGAATGGATGGGCACACCTTAAAGGAATATTGCACTGTATTGCATTGTTCCTGTGCTGAAACATATTTGCCATTAACTTCTGCCAACTGTTGAACCTCTACTGATGGGTTTACTTCCTCTTTGTTTCCCTGCAAAAGTAAAGCATAATGGGCTACTATGCATTGCCGGTGTCTACGGCGCGCATGTGCCATAGACATCGGTGCCCCTTTTTAGGAAAATATCTCCTTAACCATGTAGGTTAAGGAGATATTTCTTACAAACACATATATCCAACAATGAATGGATTATAAGTGTTGGAATAAAGTGAGTAAATATATTGATAACACATAAAAAATACATCAAATTAATGTGAAAAATCCTTTACATACCACTTTAACCTGCAGGTAAGCCTAGATTAAGGCTTACCTGCAGGTTAAAGTGGTATGTAAAGGATTTTTCACATTAATGTGATGTATTTTTTATGTGTTATCAATATATTTACTCACTTTATTCCAACACTTATAATCCATTCATTGTTGGATATATGTGAGTTGGTGTCATTATAGTTTTGTGTCACAATCATTGATTCACTTATCACGAGGTGTTATTTTGAATATTGATTTATATACACGACTATATATTTATATATTTAGTTTTTTCCCATCACATGGTAATTCATTTCTGCAGATTAGTTTATAGGTAGTAAGCGCTACTGATCCAATTTAATTATATTTTATTATATTTTATTTTGGACATATTTTATTTATGATACATTATCTTTATGTAGCAGCTACAAGTAAGTTAGGTACATTATTGTTTTTTCTCTGGCGCAGTGGTGGATATCTGTATTTGGGCGGTATATTCAGATTCCAGTGTTTTTTTACAGACCACAGATCCACAGACCAGAGTGAAAATAAATTTATTCCAGTGAACAGCAAGAAGAATATAGGGGAGATGTATGTAGTCAGAGCTGGGCAGAGTAGAACATGCAGTGATCTGATGATTGTTATAGTGCAGTGTGTGTTTCTGAGGATACATTGATCACAGGATTTGTTAGGTGGGGGAGGGGTGGATTTCTCACTTTTTATAATTACACAGGATGTGCCTGTCTCTTAGGCTAGTGCATGAGATATGTAAATCACCTGTCACTCACAGCAAGTGGGTGTTTTTGACAAAGATTTCAGCACTTTGTCAAGATCTTTCTAACTGAAAAATAAAAGAGGATTTCTCAGGCCTCGAGTAAATCTGTGTGGCAAGACTGGCCTCAAATGAAAGGAAATCTTATTCTCTACATTATGACATCATTGGGTTTACATCCACTTTAATGGCCTACCCTTACTTCAGTCTATTATGAATGCTGCTGCTGCTAGACTAATACACCTCATTAATCGATCTGTGACTGCTGCCCCTCTCTGCCAATCGCTTCACTGGCTTCCCCTACCCCACCGTATAAAATTCAAAATGCTAACCACAACTGACAAGGCCATCCACAACATCCCCCCCCAGCTACATCACCAACCTCATCTGCAGATATCGCCCAAATCATCCCCTCCGCTCCTCCCAGGACTTCCTTCTCTAGCTCCCTTGTTACCTCCTCTCATGCTCATCTTCAGGACTTCTCCAGAGCCTCTCCCATCCTCTGGAATTCCCTGCCCCTGTATATCCGATCAGCCCCTAACCTGTCCACCTTTAGGAGATCCCTGAAAACTCACTTATTCAGGGAAGCCTGTCCCACACCCACCTAACAACCCCATCAAATCATTCCCTGCATGTATTACCTTTTGTACCCCCTCCCCTTTAGAATGTAAGCTCTACAAGCAGGGTCCTCCTGTCCCTTCTGTATTGTGCTGTCCCTCCTCTACATTGTAAAGCACATCGTAAACTGTTGGTGCTATATAAATCAATAATAATAATAATAAAAAATAAAAAAAAATCGCAATAAGCGATTGGTTTGCTAAAAGTTATAGCGCCTACAAAATAGGGGATAGATTTATGGCATTGTTTTTTTATTTGTAATGGTGGCGATCTACTTTTGACACTTTTTTGGACCATTGACAATTGTACAGCGATCAGTGCTATAAATATGCATTGATTACTGTATAAACGTCACTGGCAGGGAAGATGTTAACACTAGGTAGTGATCAAGGGGTTAAATGTGTTACCTAGGGAGTGATTCTAACTGTGGGGGAGGGGACAGACTGGGAGAGGTGACCGATTGGTTGTTCCTTGTATATAGAAACACCAGTCTGTCTCCTCTCCCCTGACAGGATGTGGATCTGTGTGTTTACACACACAGATCCATGTCCCTGCTCTGTAAAAAGCAATCGCAGTGCTCGGCAGACAACGCGGCCATCAGGCGCGCGCATTGGCTCCCGAGTGATGCAGCGCACGCCACCTAGATGACTGGGAAGCCGAGGACATCATATGATGGCCGCCCAGGATGGCAGAGCCACCGTGCCGCCGTCATATTACTATACACAGGGTGGGAAGCGGTTAAGGATGTGGCGACGGCTTCCCGGCTCGTTCCTTAACAACTAGCTATTCTTCACACAGAATTTGAATCGGTCGTTCATTTTTCAACTGATCAAAATTTGAATCATTCTGAAAATTTGGAATTAGTTACAAAATTATACACTGTTTGTAAATGGTAAGTAAAATTCTTAATCACAAAATTCATTAAAATCTCATCACCATTTAGCGGCGCTCCTCTGGATAATTATATGACCAGATAAATATATATACTATTTATCAAAAATAGATATATAAAAACAACAATATTGTGCTGTGGGGATCTTTAAAACTTATCACTGGCAATCTGATATATTAATACATTGTTAATATCATGGTGTTTTGGGAGTGAGAAAAAGAGTCCACACATTATAGAGCAAGTGAAGAAAGGAATGTTGGCTGCTTGATAGCATATACTTCCACCAAATTGCTTCACCCGTGTTCCACACTCCCCTCTGGGGTTTAAACTCACCGCAATCCTTAATGTTATCAGCATTGAGTCAGAATCTCCCAAGATATAAGATCGCTTTCTTTATACACCATCTCCTGGGCAAAGTAGAGCCATAAAATGAGGGGTTCTGCCTAAACATCCCTCTCCATTGATGGCTGCACTAATATTACTCCCTTGCCATGGCTAGATCTGAGATTAATGACCTACATTACATTATAATTACATTACTGAGGTAATGACCTACAGTCTGTAAGGAAGAAAGACATTACTAATGGGAAATTCTGGGAATGTGAATTAGGACAAGAAAACCAACACCCATAACAAGCTTGATCCAATTTCTAATCTCAGATCTAGCCATGGCAAGGGAGTAATATTAGTGCAGCCATCAATGGAGAGGGGTGTTTAGGCAGAACCCCTCATTTTATGGCTCTACTTTGCCCAGGAGATGGTGTATAAAGAAAGTGATCTTATATCTTGGGAGATTCTGACTCAATGCTGATAACATTAAGGATTGCGGTGAGTTTAAACCCCAGAGGGGAGTGTGGAACACGGGTGAAGCAATTTGGTGAAAGTATATGCTATCAAGCAGTCAACATTCCTTTCTTCACTTGCTCTATAATGTGTGGACTCTTTTTCTCACTCCCAAAACACCATGATATTAACAATGTATTAATATATCAGATTGCCAGTGATAAGTTTTAAAGATCCCCACAGCACAATATTGTTGTTTTTATATATCTATTTTTGATAAATAGTATATATATTTATCTGGTCGTATAATTATCCAGAGGAGCGCCGCTAAATGGTGATGAGATTTTAATGAATTTTGTGATTAAGAATTTTACTTACCATTTACAAACAGTGTATATGTTTTTTGTGTAAGCGGCTGCCATAGGGTAACCTATATAATTTTAACTATTGTGTGTATATTTGTAATTTTTTTACCATTCATTGCGCCGAGACAAAGGGGAGAGGTGCATTGAGGCGCCTGACATCTTTTTCCTTTTTTGTTTTGAATATAGTTACAAAATTAATATACAAAACAAATAATTGAATTTCAATTCAATTTGTTACTATTTCATTTGGAGATTCGGATATTAATTTGTCCAAATTTATATTCGGACCAAGATGAATTGCACATGTCTTCTCTGGACTTTGTAGTTTAGTTTTTGTTCAACTGTGTGGCAAAGGTCTGCTTACAGCACACAAATCCCAGCAGTCTCTGTACTCCAGTATTGGGACTATGATGAACAGGAATGCCATTGCCAAGCACTGCCACCTTGTCCTCAAATATGAATCTGCATCACACTAACATTACACATTCTTACATACTGTATGTTTTTTTGGGGTACTGTCTATTTTGATATTATTTTAAACTTGCGGTTTCCATCTGCTTTTTATTTACCCATTGGGGGCTGTATTGTGATATTGCTTGGATTTGAAAGATATTCTGAGTATACTCTATGGGATAGTTTAGATTTTGTCCTGAAATGTTGTGCTATTATGCTGCGTACACCCGATTGGAAATTCGGCCAGCAAAAGACAGATGAGAGCTTTTGGTCGGAAAATGTGACAGTGTGTATGCTCCATCAGACTTTTGCTGGCCGAATTCCCGCCTGCAAAATATTGAGAGCAGGTTCTCAATTTTTTGATCGGAATTCCAAACGTCTGTACCAATTCCAACACGCAAAATTCCTACGCATGCTCAATTTGATGCATGCTCGGAAGCATTGAACTTCATCTTCTCAGCTCATCGTAGTGTGGTAAGTCACCGCGTTCTTGGCGGTCGAAAGTTCAGAGAACTTTTGTGTGACCGTGTGTATGCAAGCCAAGCTTGAGTGGAATTCCGTCCGAAAAAACATCCAAGATTTTTCCGACAGAAAATCTGCTCCTGTGTACGGCATAAGGGTGTGATGTACTGTATATACTGTAATGTTTGGGGTTGTTTTAGCTTAAGGATAGAGCTTACCAGTGAGTCCACGCCAGATATGCCGGTTTAAGGGCTTGTAGGTCCACTTTTATTAAAGAAAGAAAATGTCCAATAACAGAAAATTTGCCCACACAGGGGTTTCAGCTTTCCACAGCAACAATGTAAGTAAAACCAAAAATACCAAGCCACCTGGGTCTCTTTAGCAGCACTGCTGCTCAGACTTATGCTTCAGCCCTCTCGGCTCTTTAACAGAGTTCCTGTACCCCCAGTACCTTAGCACTCTTTTCCAGCTTCCTTTTCCAGCCCACAGGCTTGCACCCCCTGTCTGCTCTGACAGACAGACCTGTGCAGACATGCAAACTTCTCCCTTGCTTGCCTGGACTCCTCGGGAGGGTTGAGCCCAGAACCATGGTCAGGTGTCCACAAATAGCCCAGCACACACTTGACCAATCAGTATGCTGGTGGATCTCAAAACCTGGACCCAGGACTGGAGATTTCATCCCACCCGGATCGCTACAAAATCCCAGGGCTCCAGATCCCAAAACTGATTTTTGTAAACAATGAGGAAACTGAAAAGCCAGTTTCCTCCCAAATAAGCAAATAAACTGGAGCCCCTCAACCTGCTTGGTTGAGAATCCTCCGTCCAAACACTGGTGGGGTAACCTCACTACCACAGTACATATAAACTTTATATAATAAGGGTGTTGGTGCTGCTTTAATTGTTTTATATTGATGTTATATCTGTCGTTCTGAATTCTAATTCAATTTGCACATCTTTTTATTGTAAAAATAAAAGGCAACTCCGCGCTTTAGGATACTACGAATCAGGTATGCAGCCCGCCCAAAGAAATTTAGCCCCCTAGAGGGTAAATTGAATATAGAAATGAAAAAGGACGATTGGCGCTCCCCTATGTGCTTAATAAAAATTCCGTGAGTGGCCCTATTATAGGTAAATACCCAGTATATATTATATTTGCTACTGGGTGCTCCCAAGTCTACTATATTAGTGGCAGGGTGGGAGTGACAGTGTGTGTTCCCAGGCCCTTATAGGGATTGGGTTCGTATTCAATATTACCTTAGTGATATACATACATTACATACAATTGCAAAAACAATCCTGTGTAGAATTAATAATCCAATGTTGGTCCCACCTTAGTAATTATTATTTAGTATAAGTGGACACAATGATAACCTGTAGGTGGTCACATCCATATACCATATTCCAAATTAAACCAAATACCTTAGGTTATTAGTGTTGTCAGTGTTGTCAGAACTACACAATACCAAAAAAC
The DNA here is from genome assembly GCA_028564925.1 of Lithobates sylvaticus. NCBI lineage: Eukaryota > Metazoa > Chordata > Amphibia > Anura > Ranidae > Lithobates > Lithobates sylvaticus. The sequence continues at coordinate 147,986,582 of CM053038.1, forward strand.
CATAGAAAAAAGTATATAAGTTTTGCCCGTAAGGGGCTAGATTTGCATGAATGTGAAACCAGAAAACTCCAAAAGGGTGTAATTATAATTAGTGTGATAGTCCAATAAATTAGAAAGTGAAAATAGTGAATGATAAGACTGGCAGTCCAATCCACAATAAGTTCCTGAAAAAAATGATAAAAAAAAAAAAAAAAAAAAAAAATGATAGAGTGAAAAAAGTGAAAAAAAGAGAGGTCTCCACAGTGTGTGACTGACACCTCTGCATAAAAAAATCAAAAATCAAAAAATCTTCATCGCAACAGTTTCAAATGGTGATTCATAGAGATGATTCAAAGACGTGACTTTTGTGATTCAGAAGAATGACGGTGACTTTGTGCTGTCCCCCTTTGCTCCCTCACTCACCAGATGTAGGTACCCCTGCAGGGGTAAACAGCTTCCAAAATTATCGATGTCAGGTGCTCCACAGGGTCCCCACTGGAAGGTGTCCTGGCCGATGATGTTTTTGCTGCCCGTCCACCCAGGTCTCCTAGGGTTGGGATATCCAGCAGCGATCCCCAAGAGGGGGGGGGAGTTATACCTCACAGGGAAGCAAGGAAAAACGGAGGTCCCATGTGCATTACCAGATTTAAAAATCGATGTTTATTAAAAGGTTTAAAAGCAAGTAAAAATTAAGAAACAGGGTATCTTATAAAGTCCACCTGTTTCCACCATCCAGGTTCAAAACAACATCAATATCGGATGGGTATAGGGCGGCTTGCACTCCAAATGCGCTCCACGCCTCTATGTCCCGCACCGGAAGTGACGTCAGCACGCCTTACGCGTTTCGTCGTCAGACGTTATCAAAGGCTACGTCGTATCACTCCCCATCTTGGTCTAATAAGGCTGCGGAGGTGCCATAGACCCTAGTGATTGGCCACATCGGGCTCTGCATACAGAATCCCCGCCCACCGGAGTTTTGTACGTAGTGGTGGTGATCCTTATACGAAGGGTGGCATACTACCCCAATACAAAAAAACATTAACATTTGTACGTGTAGGGGTATAAAGTATCAGGGGCTATTACTCAGATATAAAAATTCCTATCAAAGATAGGTTTGTGTGGTCATGCATCTCCGCTGCCCTAGCACAATTGAGTTTGGAGATTAAAACTTTAGGCAAATTAAGGCATTCCTTTTTCGTTCTAGCATCATACAAAAAACATGAGAAAAATTTTATTTTATTTTATTTTTTTTTTTTTTTTTTAACCAAAGTGAGATATATATAAATGCAGATCCTATTTGAGATATTATGAGGTTCAATATGTGGTGTTTCCTTGGGGCATACTTAGTATGGGTTAATTAGTAAAAGCTGCCGTCACGGCCGTTATGAACACAGCCTACCAAACCCAGCTATTACCCTGTAAAGCTGAACTTGGGTAGGTCATAGAGGCAAAATAGGCTATGGGAGTAGTAATTGGACCTCAAGATGTGTCCTAATCCCAGCATACCCCATCGTATAATCACCAACCCAGTTTAAAATTTATAATATAGTTAAACCCAGTGTAAAATTGGTAATACTAGTGGAAATAGGGAACCTATTTATATGTTCAGCTACATACCACACTTTTTAGGATGTAGTATATGGTATATCCAGGGAGAGTTACATGTATATGACGGCCCCGAATTAAAGAGGCCCAATAGTAAGTATGCACTGCCAAACCCAGCTATTACCTATGAAGCTGGATGTGAGTATCCTGTGATAAAAGTACTTTACTCCGAAGATAATAAATAACCGTCACTACATATGTACCCAAAGTACTTCAGACATAACCCATATAATGGGGGTTCTTCAAAAAGGTATTTTTTGCCGATTCCACCATTATTGGGACTCCAATGTCATTAAAGGTAAACTTAGTTGATACTGGTACAAAGTAGATTTAAGGATAATTATAAATGGGACCTAATTAAGTACCCAGACATATGGCCCGATTGTTTCGGTAAGGTGTCCATTGTATAAGATGGCTGAAATGGGTTACGGTCACCATACCCTTAGGCCAGTGAACAAGGGAAACTCCTCCTATATAAAATTCTGCTAATATTAATAGGCGTATGTGCATGTGTTCCCTATATAAGTCGGTTTTTTCTTTTATGTGTGCGCTCCACCTTAGACCCCCAAATTGGTGATCATAAGGTGGTTAACGCCCATCATAATCAAAAAAATGATGAGCAAACCCAGCTATTACCCTATGAAACTAGGATCATCAGGGAAAGAACCCCTCCATGTTCCAAGCATATTACCATACCCCCACTTTGTAGGCATCTATCCATCTATATGTGTTCCTGATGCCTATTATTGGGGTTTGTTGGAAAAACCAAGGGAATTTATATAACGTGCTTAGAGACCCAGTTTATGTCCTATCTAAGCACTATAGTTTGCACTAGAATCCTCTCAGGGGTCAGCCTATGTGTACATCCATATATGTCTACAGGGGAACATGTACATGTGCAAAAATTAAAATTAGGCTTGGGGCCTAGGAAGATACAAAACTGGAGCAGTATATGTCCTATATCTATATCCCCTACGCACATTCCATGGCTAGTATGAGGCCCAATGGCTGGAGGGCTCTTTCTTAAGGATTGGCTATAAAGCAATTTAGATCAATATCCAGGTTGAGGCCCCTGGGAGCAAGGGACCCCAACCTATAGATCCAGCTGGTTTCATTTTGGGAGATGAGGGTGGTCTTATTTTCCCCTCTCCAATGATCATCTATGTGGTCTATCCCATAGAAAATGAGCCCAGATGGATCTCTGTGGTGGACTTCATCAAAATGACGCGATAGACTATGTTTCGGGAACCCTTTGCGGATATTATTAATATGTTCCCTAATTCTGATGAAAAGGGGCCGGGTAGTCCTCCCTATATATTGAAGATGACATGGACACTCAATGACATAGGTCACATGAGTGCTTTGACAAGTAATAAGCTGCTTGATCTGGTATTGTTTTTGATCTACCGTGGATTTAAAAGATTCCCTTTTTCTCGGTTGTTTTTTGCTAACCCTGCATGGGAGGCAGCGTTGGCACCTGTAAAATCCCTTCATTTCGGTAAATATTTTTATTTTCTTCGGGGGGTCAATAACATTATGCACTAAATGACTTCGAAGATTTGGCGCTCTCCTATAAACAAAGCTAGGTTTTGTAGGGAGGATTTTGGCTAGGGTTCTGTCTTCCTTTAGGATGGGCCAGTATTTTTTGATGATCCGTTCTACTGCTCTGTATTGGGTATTGAATCCAGTTATGAATGTTGTATTCATCTTCTTTATTTGCTCTTTCGGTTTATTCATGAGCAATGTCTGTCTGTTCATTTTAGCTATTTCAGATTGCAGTTTAACCAGTTTTTCCCGATCGTACCCTTTTTCCTCAAACCTCTTAATAAGGGCTGTCGATTGTATATTGAAATCTTCAATGTTATCACAGTTTCGCCGGATCCTCATTAGTTGCCCTTTGGGTACATTCCCTTTCCATTTTGGATGGTGACAACTGGAGGAGGGAATGTACCCATTCCGGTCGGTGCTTTTAAAAAAGGTTTTTGTGCATAACTTTCCTACTCCCTTGAAGATTTCCAAGTCCAGATATTCTATCTTATTATGATCCCACTTTGCTGTAAAGGTGAGACCATATCTGTTGGTGTTGAGATTACTGAGGAATGCAGTCAAAGAATCTGGTGTGCCATCCCAGAGTATAAGCAGATCGTCGATGTATCTCCTATACATTTTAATTTGGGCGATATTATTGGCGTAGATGTGTTCCTCTTCCCACATATCCATCAGTAGGTTCGCCACACTGGGGGCATAGCGGGCCCCCATTGCTACTCCCTTAGTTTGGACAAAAAATTCCTTGTCATACCAAAAATAGTTACAGCTCATAGCCATATCAAGCCCCTCCAATATGTAGTGTATTTGTTGCTGTTTCATATTGGTCCCTTCATGTAAGGCTTTTTCAACTGCCAATAGGCCATCTCCTTGTTCAATGCTGGTGTACAGTGACTGTCGACGTGAACTCACTGTACACCAGCATTGAACAAGGAGATGGCCTATTGGCAGTTGAAAAAGCCTTACATGAAGGGACCAATATGAAACAGCAACAAATACACTACATATTGGAGGGGCTTGATATGGCTATGAGCTGTAACTATTTTTGGTATGACAAGGAATTTTTTGTCCAAACTAAGGGAGTAGCAATGGGGGCCCGCTATGCCCCCAGTGTGGCGAACCTACTGATGGATATGTGGGAAGAGGAACACATCTACGCCAATAATATCGCCCAAATTAAGATGTATAGGAGATACATCGACGATCTGCTTATACTCTGGGATGGCACACCAGATTCTTTGACTGCATTCCTCAGTAATCTCAACACCAACAGATATGGTCTCACTTTTACAGCAAAGTGGGATCATAATAAGATAGAATATCTGGACTTGGAAATCTTCAAGGGAGTAGGAAAGTTATGCACAAAAACCTTTTTTAAAAGCACCGACCGGAATGGGTACATTCCCTCCTCCAGTTGTCACCATCCAAAATGGAAAGGGAATGTACCCAAAGGGCAACTAATGAGGATCCGGCGAAACTGTGATAACATTGAAGATTTCAATATACAATCGACAGCCCTTATTAAGAGGTTTGAGGAAAAAGGGTACGATCGGGAAAAACTGGTTAAACTGCAATCTGAAATAGCTAAAATGAACAGACAGACATTGCTCGTGAATAAACCGAAAGAGCAAATAAAGAAGATGAATACAACATTCATAACTGGATTCAATACCCAATACAGAGCAGTAGAACGGATCATCAAAAAATACTGGCCCATCCTAAAGGAAGACAGAACCCTAGCCAAAATCCTCCCTACAAAACCTAGCTTTGTTTATAGGAGAGCGCCAAATCTTCGAAGTCATTTAGTGCATAATGTTATTGACCCCCCGAAGAAAATAAAAATATTTACCGAAATGAAGGGATTTTACAGGTGCCAACGCTGCCTCCCATGCAGGTTTAGCAAAAAACAACCGAGAAAAAGGGAATCTTTTAAATCCACGGTAGATCAAAAACAATACCAGATCAAGCAGCTTATTACTTGTCAAAGCACTCATGTGACCTATGTCATTGAGTGTCCATGTCATCTTCAATATATAGGGAGGACTACCCAGCCCCTTTTCATCAGAATTAGGGAACATATTAATAATATCCGCAAAGGGTTCCCGAAACATAGTCTATCGCGTCATTTTGATGAAGTCCACCACAGAGATCCATCTGGGCTCATTTTCTATGGGATAGACCACATAGATGATCATTGGAGAGGGGGAAATAAGACCACCCTCATCTCCCAAAATGAAACCAGCTGGATCTATAGGTTGGGGTCCCTTGCTCCCAGGGGCCTCAACCTGGATATTGATCTAAATTGCTTTATAGCCAATCCTTAAGAAAGAGCCCTCCAGCCATTGGGCCTCATACTAGCCATGGAATGTGCGTAGGGGATATAGATATAGGACATATACTGCTCCAGTTTTGTATCTTCCTAGGCCCCAAGCCTAATTTTAATTTTTGCACATGTACATGTTCCCCTGTAGACATATATGGATGTACACATAGGCTGACCCCTGAGAGGATTCTAGTGCAAACTATAGTGCTTAGATAGGACATAAACTGGGTCTCTAAGCACGTTATATAAATTCCCTTGGTTTTTCCAACAAACCCCAATAATAGGCATCAGGAACACATATAGATGGATAGATGCCTACAAAGTGGGGGTATGGTAATATGCTTGGAACATGGAGGGGTTCTTTCCCTGATGATCCTAATTTCATAGGGTAATAGCTGGGTTTGCTCATCATTTTTTTGATTATGATGGGCGTTAACCACCTTATGATCACCAATTTGGGGGTCTAAGGTGGAGCGCACACATAAAAGAAAAAACCGACTTATATAGGGAACACATGCACATACGCCTATTAATATTAGCAGAATTTTATATAGGAGGAGTTTCCCTTGTTCACTGGCCTAAGGGTATGGTGACCGTAACCCATTTCAGCCATCTTATACAATGGACACCTTACCGAAACAATCGGGCCATATGTCTGGGTACTTAATTAGGTCCCATTTATAATTATCCTTAAATCTACTTTGTACCAGTATCAACTAAGTTTACCTTTAATGACATTGGAGTCCCAATAATGGTGGAATCGGCAAAAAATACCTTTTTGAAGAACCCCCATTATATGGGTTATGTCTGAAGTACTTTGGGTACATATGTAGTGACGGTTATTTATTATCTTCGGAGTAAAGTACTTTTATCACAGGATACTCACATCCAGCTTCATAGGTAATAGCTGGGTTTGGCAGTGCATACTTACTATTGGGCCTCTTTAATTCGGGGCCGTCATATACATGTAACTCCCCCTGGATATACCATATACTACATCCTAAAAAGTGTGGTATGTAGCTGAACATATAAATAGGTTCCCTATTTCCACTAGTATTACCAATTTTACACTGGGTTTAACTATATTATCAATTTTAAACTGGGTTGGTGATTATACGATGGGGTATGCTGGGATTAGGACACATCTTGAGGTCCAATTACTACTCCCATAGCCTATTTTGCCTCTATGACCTACCCAAGTTCAGCTTTACAGGGTAATAGCTGGGTTTGGTAGGCTGTGTTCATAACGGCCGTGACGGCAGCTTTTACTAATTAACCCATACTAAGTATGCCCCAAGGAAACACCACATATTGAACCTCATAATAGCTCAAATAGGATCTGCATTTATATATATCTCACTTTGGTTAAAAAAAAAAAAAAAAAAAAAAAAATTTTCTCATGTTTTTTGTATGATGCTAGAACGAAAAAGGAATGCCTTAATTTGCCTAAAGTTTTAATCTCCAAACTCAATTGTGCTAGGGCAGCGGAGATGCATGACCACACAAACCTATCTTTGATAGGAATTTTTATATCTGAGTAATAGCCCCTGATACTTTATACCCCTACACGTACAAATGTTAATGTTTTTTTGTATTGGGGTAGTATGCCACCCTTCGTATAAGGATCACCACCACTACGTACAAAACTCCGGTGGGCGGGGATTCTGTATGCAGAGCCCGATGTGGCCAATCACTAGGGTCTATGGCACCTCCGCAGCCTTATTAGACCAAGATGGGGAGTGATACGACGTAGCCTTTGATAACGTCTGACGACGAAACGCGTAAGGCGTGCTGACGTCACTTCCGGTGCGGGACATAGAGGCGTGGAGCGCATTTGGAGTGCAAGCCGCCCTATACCCATCCGATATTGATGTTGTTTTGAACCTGGATGGTGGAAACAGGTGGACTTTATAAGATACCCTGTTTCTTAATTTTTACTTGCTTTTAAACCTTTTAATAAACATCGATTTTTAAATCTGGTAATGCACATGGGACCTCCGTTTTTCCTTGCTTCCCTGTGAGGTATAACTCCCCCCCCCCTCTTGGGGATCGCTGCTGGATATCCCAACCCTAGGAGACCTGGGTGGACGGGCAGCAAAAACATCATCGGCCAGGACACCTTCCAGTGGGGACCCTGTGGAGCACCTGACATCGATAATTTTGGAAGCTGTTTACCCCTGCAGGGGTACCTACATCTGGTGAGTGAGGGAGCAAAGGGGGACAGCACAAAGTCACCGTCATTCTTCTGAATCACAAAAGTCACGTCTTTGAATCATCTCTATGAATCACCATTTGAAACTGTTGCGATGAAGATTTTTTGATTTTTGATTTTTTTATGCAGAGGTGTCAGTCACACACTGTGGAGACCTCTCTTTTTTTCACTTTTTTCACTCTATCATTTTTTTTTTTTTTTTTTATTATCATTTTTTTCAGGAACTTATTGTGGATTGGACTGCCAGTCTTATCATTCACTATTTTCACTTTCTAATTTATTGGACTATCACACTAATTATAATTACACCCTTTTGGAGTTTTCTGGTTTCACATTCATGCAAATCTAGCCCCTTACGGGCAAAACTTATATACTTTTTTCTATGGTTTTTTGGTATTGTGTAGTTCTGACAACACTGACAACACTAATAACCTAAGGTATTTGGTTTAATTTGGAATATGGTATATGGATGTGACCACCTACAGGTTATCATTGTGTCCACTTATACTAAATAATAATTACTAAGGTGGGACCAACATTGGATTATTAAATCTACACAGGATTGTTTTTGCAATTGTATGTAATGTATGTATATCACTAAGGTAATATTGAATACACATCTTTTTATTGTCTTGTATGTTTTGTTAAAACTTTAATAAAAAAAACTACTTGATTAGTTAAAAGAAATGATTGCAGTGCTTGTACTTAAAATGCTGCATGAACGTTTTTGATGTGCCAAAGTTCACAAATATCAACTCTAGCCTAGACTAAACACTGTAGAATAAAATAATCAATATTTGAAGGAAAGAAATGTCTTCCCCAGAAATTGTAGGAGTGTAGCTTATAATAAACCTTACTTGCAGGAGTAATGATTATTCTAGCGCATTATTAGTAAAATATACTATCCTTAGGATAAACAGTATTAACAGTGTTAAATCAGAGTGAGACCTGTCTAAATATTTATTTGTAGCACATATAGCTATGGGTAATAGATAATTGCAAGATTTTAAAAATTGACTTTAGCATTTCTTGATGTGAAGCTGACAGCAGCTGCTGCTCTGGCAATTGTGATTTATTTTACCTCTGAATAGAAATAATTTCAACATTCTGTTTGCAGAGATTCCTTTTAATGCCAATCATGTACTTTTGGTTCTCTGTGAGATTAAAGGCCATCCTTGTCTTTGTACTACAGAGAACCCTTTGGCTGTCATCTTATAAAATGCAGGTCTCCAGCAATTCCCTAGTATTAAGTAAATCTTGTCGCAGAATCTGGTTTCCATTCATGCAGTGTGTCTCTGAGACATTATGGGAGAACTTTACTTTAACATTGCAGCACAAACATAACTGTTACTACACAGCAGGAAAAAAAATGGGGGGGGGGGGGGGGGCGGGGAGGGGGGGGGGGGGGGCGGGCGGGGGGGGGGGGGGGGGTGGGGGGGTCGGGGGGGGGGGACAGGAACTATAATGCCGCGTACACACGGTCGGAATTCTCGTCGGAAAAAGCTCTGATGGTTTTCCCGTCGGAATTCCGACGGAATTTCGCTCAAACTGTCTTGCCTACACACGGTCACACCAAATTCCGGCGGTCAATAACACTGTGGCATACAACACGTTCAACGTCACTATAAAAGGGAAGATTAATGCTTCTGAGCATGCATCAAATTGTTTCCAAGCATGCGTCGGAATTTTACGTGTCGGAATTTTGCGCGTCGGAATTGCATACACACGATCGGAAAATCCGATAGAAAGGTTTTCCGTGGGAAAAATTATTTCTCAATCCAAAGTCCGTCGGAAATTCCGACAGAAAAAGACCGATGGGCATACACACGGTCAGAAAATCCGATAAAAAGCTCCCATCGGAAATTCCGACCGTGTGTAAGTGGCATAAGTGTCGGTTCACACTGAGGCAGCACGACTTACAGCACGACTGCCTCAGGCAACCTGGACACGACAGCTACGGCAACTTGCAAAACGACTTCTCTATAGAAGTCAATGCAAGTTGCCCCCAAAGTCATACAGGAACCTTTTTCTAAGTCGGAGCGACTTGTGACGCTCCGATTAGAACGGTTCCATAGTACAGAACGGGATGCAACTTGTCAGGCGGCTAAGTCACCTGACATGTGGTCCCAGTGTGAACCGACCCTAAGAGGTCAGCTATGCAGCAGTATCAGGAACTACATACTAAACTAACAATTGATAATGATAATTGCTTCAGCATCACCTACTGTGCAGTACAGACCTGCATGATAAGCTGAAGCAGCTGCTGTGTTCAAATACACATTCTCAACAGCTAAAGCCGATTTAAATACCGTAACCAGGTTGATGTATTTACCTGGGGCACTGGAAAAAGATGACGTGACTGTCTTCAAGGCATATGTGGGCATAAGGTATGTTTATAGACTGTCCCGCGCAATACAAGACTGTTGTGAGATACGTTTCTAGCTTATATCCATATATTTAGATCTAGATAAAAAGTGTATAATGTTTCTTTGTTAATTTGCAATGTACTTATATTTGTATCTACCAATATAAAATGTAATAAAAACCCTGAGTAATACCTCAGATCAATGACATAATAAGCTGGATTTCTGAGATAACATCTCTGACATAATATATGTCAGAGTTCTTAGTTAAAATGTCAGAATTCTTACTTATCACACCATAGTGGAATTATATGTCAGATGCATAAAACTGCAGTGCGGTAACACCTGTTATAGGGTGATAATACTGGTTGCTTCATTAAGATAGGCAAGTGACCGATTTAACTAAACAGGTAAAATGTTTGATATGCAAATTGTCTATTTGCTATTTAATGTCACAGCAGTTGTATATCACACTGTAATAACAAATTACTATTAAAATTAAGTTTAATTTTATTTACCAAAACACAAAATAATACCACACCACAACAAACACCACAACAAAATAAGTAACAGAACAGCTGATTCTTAATCTCCTCATTTGACCTCCCTTTTATGATTATCTTCTAACAGTACCATTCTATTAAGCCACCATCAGTTTCCTCGTGTGACGCCACTTCACATACCACCACCTCCCAATATGATGCCCCCTGGGATTTAAACACTATTAGCCCCCTCAATGTACATCTATTAAATAATCAGTCACCATTGGTCCTCTTCATGTGAAAAACCCTTTTAAGTGAATCTAGCTAATTCAGCTACCCTAATAAGAACCCCCTGACAATTTTTATCATTGTAAATGCCCTTGTTGAATTGGAGGTCAGTGTAGAATTACCTGTGACATTGGTATTCAGTGTAAATGCCCTTGTTACATTAGTGATCATCATGGGATTTGCTAGACCCCAGCACTGAGGGGCATGTGCCCCCTTTGTTTCATGCCCAGTCTAGGGACAGTGCTAACAGAGCAAGTCACTATGTCTCCAAGAGTGACATCTAGCCTGGCGCTGACTGCCTGGCTTTAACTAAAAACCATTCTGCAGGAGACCTGAGGAAAAGTGTAATGAGACCTCTGCAGTGTTTTTCAGGTAAGTGAACATTTAAATTCCCAGTAACCAGCAACGAAAAAGGAACAATGGGCCCTCAAAGACCACCACTGAAGGGAACAAACCTGACAACCATTGTAGGGGGCACGTGCTGATCACCATTGAAGGAGACACATGTATCATCAATGCAAGGGAGTAGACATGTGCGATTAGTTTCGTACGAATTCGTGATTCGTACGAATTTTTCGAAATTCGCACGAATTTTTCGAAATTCGCATGAATTTTTCGAAATTCGTACGAATTTACGAATCCGTAGTACAAATTTTTTCTAATACGAATTTCGTACGGAATACGAAATTCCGTTTACGAATTTCGTTGCCGAAATTATTCGAATCCGACTACCAAATATCGAATTTCAACTAATATGAAAGAAATTATTATAGCGGATATAACGAATGATTCGAATGAATTCGAATGGATTCGAATGATTCGAATGACAAAGTGTAATTTTTGCAGGAAAAATTCCGTTTACGAATTTCAGCTCCAAATTATTCAAATCCAACTACCAATATCAAATTTCAACGAATTCAAAAGAAATTATTATAGCGGATATAATGAATGAATTTGAATGAATTCGAATGAATTAGAATGACAAAGTGTCATTTTTGCAGGAAAAAAAGCTATTTAAAATCACTCGCGGCTATTGCCGGCAAATGAATTGTCGGCTCCGTGACACAGAGAACTCTGGTATGGATATTAAGGGGAACCCCAGCCAAAAAAAAAAAATGGCTTCGTTCCGGCTGACAGGCCTTTTATAACGGAGGGCACCTGGTGATCCCGCCCCCCCTCTGACGTCATGGGGAAAGCCATAGGGAATTTCCCATGACGTCCCTGTGCGTCAGAGGGGGGCGGAGTCACCAGGTGCCCTCCGTTATAAAAGAGCTGTCAGCGGGAGCGAAGCCTCACACAGCGGGAGCCTCCCATTGCGAGGAGCGGCCCGAGAACAGACGCCGACGCCATGGAAGAAGATGCCGGACGAGAAGGACGAGAAGATCGGCGCAAGAAGAAGCGGATCGGAGGAAGAAGAAGATGGAAGAAGATGCCGGAAGGAGAAGATGAAGAAACCGAAGGATGAAGAATGGAAGACCAAAAGAACGAAGAAAGAAGATTTTAATAAAGGAATTTTTACAGTTTTTTTACACTTTTTTGGTGAAATGGTAGGGATACTTTTGTACCCCCTTACCAATTTACACAGGGGGGGGGCGGGATCTGGGGGTCCCCTTGTTAAAGGGGGCTTCCAGATTCCGATAAGCCCCCCGCCCGCAGACCCCCACAACCACCGGCCAGGGTTGTGGGGATGAGGCCCTTGTCCTCATCAACATGGGGACAAGGTGCTTTGGGGGTCTCAGACCCCCAAAGCACCCTCCCAATGTTGAGGGCATGTGGCCTGGTACGGTTCAGACAGGAACGCTCTTGTCCCCCCTCTTTTCCTGCGGCCTGCCAGGTTGCGTGCTCGGATAAGGGTCTGGTATGGATTTTGAGGGGGACCCCACGCCATTTTTTATTTTTTTGGCCGGGGTTCCCCTTAAAATCCATCCCAGACCTGAAGGGTCCGGTATGGATATTTAGGGGGGACCCACGCCATTTTTTTTTTGGCTGGGGTTCCCGTTAATATCCATACCAGACCTGAAGGGCCTGGTTATTGAATTTGGGGGGACCCCTACGCTTTTTTTTTTTTTTTTATCAATGAATGACTGTTCTCTGTGTTACGGAGCCGACATTTCATTAGTCGCGAGTGATTTTAAATAGATTTTTTCCTGCAAAAATTACACTTTGTGCAGGAACAGTTCTCTATATTAGATATACTGAATCTCAAATTCATTCGAATCATTCGAAGCATTCGTTATATCCGCTATTATAATTTCTTTCATATTAGTTGAAATTCGATATTTGTAGTTGGATTTATTAACGATTCGCAACGATTCGTAACGATTCGTAACGATTCGTAACTTGAAATTGAAATTCGATATTTGTAGTCGGATTCCAATTTTTCTCTGTGTTACGAGAACCGACAATTCATTAGCCGCGTTAACGATTTATAACGATTCGTAACGATTCGTAACGATTTGTAACGATTCGTAACTTTACTAACGATTCGTAACGATTCGAAAAAAAAATACGATTCGTAAGAAATTCGTATTTCGGACGAATTCGAACGGAATTTCGTACACGAATTACGATTTTTTTTATATACGAAACGGAACGAAACAAAACAAATTTTTTGACAGTTCCCATGTCTACAAGGGAGTACACTGACCACCAGTGACCACCAATGTAAAGAGGGTACACTGATCACCAATGTAAGGATGGCACACTGGCCATTAATGTAATGGGGGGACAGAGCAACATTTAAAGGGAACTCACTAATGACCTCCAACATGAGGGGACCAGCTACATCGTATGCGCATGTTGCACATTACATAGTTCTGACTGCTGCATTTAATATGCTACATAGTCTGAACCCCTGCACTCTAGTTGTATTGTAAATTAGATAGTCCTGACTGCTGCACTCTATATGTTGACCTTTCTCAATGGGGTTTCTCCAAAAGTTGCTAGTGGCAAATCAATCTTCTGCCTGATGGTATCTTTAAAGTACTGGCATCAGAGAAAATTTGAGCAGCCAATGGCATGAGACCATTGATCATGAATATAGGAAAACACTAGTCTGATCACCAATGTAGGGGGGCACTCATACACTTACCATCATTGTAAGGAGGCACTGTTATGCTAGTTACACCGCCTTCTTTTTTATCCCTAGACATGACAAGCTTTTTTATTTGCATCAGGTGCACCCCTACATACCTGGCCGGCATATATGTTTTACATAGTTACATAGTAGGTGAGGTTGAAAAGACACATTAAGTCCAACTTATGTGTGTGATTATATGTCAGTATTACATTGTATATGTATGTATGTTGCGGTCATTCAGGTGATTATCTAATGCCGCTCTTACAGTAAAGAACCCTCTACGTAGTTTAAGGTTAAATCTCTTTTATTCAAATTTTAATGAGTGGCCACGTGTCTTGTTAAACTACCTTCCGCAAAAAAGTTTTATCCCTATTGTGGGGTCACCAGTACGGTATTTATAAATTTTAATCTTATCCCCTCTCAAGCATCTCTTCTCGCAGGTCTCTGCTCGCAACCTTTCCTCATAACTAATATCCGCCAGACCCTTTATTAGCTTAGTTGCCCTTCTTTGTAAAGTCTATTAAACTTCCTTCCGTGAAAGTTTTATCCCTATTGTGGGGTCACAAGTATGGTATTTGTAAATTTAAATCATAATCCCCTCTCAAGCGTCTCTTCTCCAGAGAGAATAAGTTCAGTGCTCGCAACCTTTCTTCATAACTAATATCCTCCAGACCTTTTATTAGCTTAGTTGCCCTTCTTTGTACTCGCTCCATTTCCAGTGTATCCTTCCTGAGGACTGGTGCCCAGAAACAGAAACTGGACAGCAAACTCTAGGTGTGGCCGGAGTCTTGTAGAGCAGGAGAATTGGTCCGTTTCCATCCTAGATTCCCCCAGAGGTTCTCCCCCCGTGTATAGGTTGCATTAATATTTTTGCCACCCAAATGCATTATTTTAAATTTTTCTACATAAAACCTCATTTGCCATGTAGTTGCCCACCCCATTAATTTGTTCAGATCTTTTTGCAAGGTTTCCACATCCTGCGGAGAAGTTATTGCCCTGCCTAGCTTAGTATTGTCTGCAAATCCAGAGATTGAACTGTTTACCCCATTCTCCAGATCATTTATGAACAAAATAATTAGGACTGGTCCCAGCACAGAATCCTGGGGGACCCCACTACCCACCTCTGACCATTCTGAGTACTCCCCATTTATCACCACCCTCGGAACTCGCCCTTGTAGCCAGTTTCCAATCCATGTACTCACCATATGAACCATGCCAACAGACCTTATTTTGTACAGTAAACGTTTATGGGGAACTGTGTCAAATGCTTTTGCAAAATCCAGATATACCACGTCTACGGGCCTTCCTTTATCTAGATGGCAACTCACCTCCTCATAGAAGGATTCTTCATGAATCCATGCTGATTAATGCTAATGATAATGTTCTTGTTACTAAAATCTTGTATATAGCCCCTTATCATTCCTCCAAGTACTTGCATACTATTGATGTTAGGCTAACTGGTCTGTAATTCCCAGGGATGTATTTTGGGCCCTTTTTAAATATTGGTGCTACATTGGCTTTTCTCCAATCACCTGGTACCATTCCAGTCAGCAGACTATCAGTAAAAATTAGGAACAATAGTCTAGCAATTACTTGGCTGAGTTCCCCAAGTGCCCTCGGATGCAAGCCACCTTGTCCTTAAGCCCCATACACACGGTCGGAAAATCCGACCACCAAATCCATCGGATTTGGTCCGACGGATTTAGTCCGACACTGGTGTTGCATACACACGGTCGGACAAAGTTGTCGGAAAATTTGATCATTCTGAACGTGGTGACGTTTGTTGCCTACGACGGGACTACGTAGAGGCTAGTAGCCAATAGCTTTGGTCTTGTAATGTGATCTGAGCATGCGTGGCACTTTGTCCGTCGGAATTCGCTACACACGATCGGAATTGGTGTGATCGGACTTTGTTGTCGGAAAATCTTTAGAGCAGGAGATACAACTTTGTCCGTCGGACAATCCGATGGAAAATGTCCGATGGTGCCTACACACGGTCGGAATTTCCGACAACATTGTCTGATAGGACAGAATCCATCGGAAAATCCGACCGTGTGTATGGGGCTTAAGAATTTTATTAATGTTAAATTTCCCAAGTCTAATTTTAATTCTGTCCGCTGTTAACCATGGAGGTGCTTCCTGTGATGTGTCATGAGGATAAACACTACAGTTTTGGTTACTGAAGCCCCTGATTCCCTTGTAAAGACTGAGGAGGAGAAGAATAAATTCAATACCATCCTTTGTAACCAGATGTCCTTCCTGATTCTTTATGGGGCCAATATGGTCTGTCCTCCCTTCTTTACTGTTTACATACTTGGGATTTTTTTTGATCTTCTCTGCTATGTGTCTTTCTTGTTCTATCTTAGCCACCCTAATTGCACCCTTACATTTCTTGTTGCATTCTTTATAAAGTCTGAATGCTGATGATGATCCCTCAACCTTGTATTTTTTGAAGGCCTTCTCCCTTGCTTTTATATGCATTGTTACATTGGAGTTAAGCCATCCAGGACTTTTGTTCGCTCCTTTTAATTTATTAACCAATGGGATGCATTGGCTAATGCCCTTATTTAATATGCTCTTAAAGCAAACCCATCTCTCCTCCGTGTTCTTTGTTCCTAAGATTTTAAACCAATTCATGGCTTCTAACAAGGTTCGTAGTTTAGGGAAGTTGGCTCTTTGTATTCCCCTTATGTTTCCTATTTATGTGATTTATATTGAAACCAATTGACCTGTGATCACTGCTTCCTAAATTGCCCCGTATTTCCACATCCGTAATCAGGTCTTTATTGTTGGTAATCAGTAGATCCAGTAACACTTTATTTCTAGTTGGTGCGTCTACCATCTGAACAAAATTGTCCTGCGTGGTTCCCTCCGCCCAGTCTTTGTCTGGATAATTAAAATCCCCCATTATGATAACACTTCCCATCTTTGCTGTTAATCCAACTTATGATAGGATATCCATATCCTCCCTCAGGTTAGGGGGCCTATAGCATACTCCCAGTAATATTTTACCCTTAGCTTCATCCCTTTTGGAGCTCTACCCATAAGGATTCCACCCCCTCCCTAGCTCCCTTAGTGATGTCATCTCTCACATTCACATTAACTTGTACATTATTCTTGATATATAGACATACCCCTCCCCTTTTTTTTACCCTCTCTATCCCTGCGATAAAGGGCATACCCTTGAATGGCTGCCAGCCAATCATGAGAGCTGTTGAACCAGGTCTCTGAAATTCCCACAAAATCCAAATCCTCCTTGTACAACAGTATCTCTAGTTCACCCATCTTGTCTGCCAGGCTCCTGGAATTGGTGAACATGCCATGTAGTTTAGACCAGTCGCATACTTTTCTCTTATTGGGTGTTCCGAGATTGCAACTAGGACTTGTTACTATACTTACCTTGGGTTTATGTGCTTTAGTCAACCTACCACTTATGCCCCAAATACTACCCTCTGGAATATGTTCCGCACTGACTCTCTACCTCTGGGCCCTGCCCCCCGTTGCCTAGTTTAATAACCCCTCTAACTTTTTGGTCATCTTTACTCCCAGCTGATCTGCACCCTCCTCATTTAGGTGCAGTCTGTCCCTTCTATAGTACTGGTGATCGACTGAGAAATCGGCCCAGTCCTCCAGGAACCCAAACCCCTCCTTATTACACCAGCTCTTCAGCCACTATTTAGGGTTCTGTAAGCAGTGGAAAACAGCACTTTGCATCTAACAGAGTCTGCAGCAGGTAGAATGAAAGTACTCTGCCTTTAACTATTGCCTTTAGATAGCAGTAGCTGCACTGCAGAATTTGCACTCAGTGCATGCCTATAATTAGGAAACACTACATAGTTAGTCAGGTTGAAAGCCCATCTAGTTCGACCAACAGAAAAACTAAATAAATAGAAAACCTCCACATACATAATCATATACCCATGGTTGATCAAGAGGAAAAACCTATGAAGCATAGTCAAATTTGCTCTAGCAGGGGAAAAACATTCTACCTGATCCCTTATGAGTGAATTGGATGTTCCCTGGAACTACAATCTCTGGTGTTATTATCGATACATGTTATCATCCAGTTTTGCATTAACCACTTCAGCCTCGAGCCTCTTTTTTACACTTGTTGTTTACAAGTTAAAATATTTTTTTTTGCTAGAAAATTACTTAGAACCCCCAAACATTATTTCTTTTTTTCTAACACCCTAGCCACTTTCAGACCGGACCAATTTGCAGCCAAAGGACCAGGCCCCTTTTTGCGATTCGGCACTGCGTCGCTTTAACTGACAATTGCGCGGTCGTGCGACGTGGCTCCCAAACAAAATTGACGTCCTTTTTTTTTCACAAATAGAGCTTTCTTTTGGTGGTATTTGATCGCCCCTGCGGTTTTTATTTTTTGCGCTATAAACAAAAATAGAGCGACAATTTTGAAAAAAATGCATTATTTTTTATTTTTTGCTATAATAAATATCCCCAAAAAATATATAAAAAAACATTATTTTTCCTCAGTTTAGGCCGATACGTATTCTTCTACATATTTTTGGTAAAAAAAATCACAATAAGCGATTATTGATCGGTTTGCGCAGAAGTTATAGCGTTTACAAGATAGGGGATAGTTTTATAGCATTTTTATTAATAATTTTTTTTTTATTATTAATGGCGGAGATCTGCAATTTTTTTTGTGACTGCGACATTATGGCGGACACATCGGACATTTTTGACACATTTTTGGGACCATTGTCATTTTTACAGCAATTAATGCATTTAAATGCATTGATTTCTGTATAAATGACACTGGCAGTGAAGGGGTTAACCACAAGAGGGCAGTGTAATGGTTAAGTATGCCTAGGGGTGTGTTTTTTACTGTGGGGTGGCGTGGCTGTCAGCTAGTGAATGCTGATCTCTGCTCCAATCACAGGGAGCAGAGATCGGCGTCACTAGTTGCTAGGCAGAACGGGGAGATGCTGTTTATCTCGGCATCTCCCCGTTCAGCCGCCCCGTGAGACGATCGCGGGTGTCCCCGCGGCGATCGAGTCCGCGGGGACCGCGATCGGACTCACGGGGGTCCCGACAGGCGAGGGAGCGCGCCGCTCCCGGCGCGCTCCCGATGGCACGGACAGGCTAAAGGAGGGACGTATATATACGCCCTCCTGCCTGTACGTGCCATTCTGTCGACGTATATCGTCGTGCGCCGGTCGGCAAGTGGCTAGAGAATAAAATGGCGGTCGTTGCAATACTTTCTGTCATATCGTATTTGCGCAACGGCCTTACAAGCGCACTTTTTTTGGGAAAAAATACACTTTTTTGAATTAAAAAACAAGACAACAGTAACATAATATTACGCCGAGTAAATTGATACCCAACAAACTTTTACCGTTACAAATCTTCATAGGCGATGTTTAAAAATGTCTACAGGCTACCAGTTTTGAGTTACAAACAAGGTCTAAGGCTAGAATTATTGCTTTTGCTCTAACGATCGCGATGATACATCACATGTGTGTTTTGAACACTGTTTTCATATGCGGGCGCTACTCACGTATGCGTTCGTTACTGCGCGCAAGCTCGTCGGGATGGGGCACTTTAAAATGTTTTAATTTTTTTTCTTATTTATTTTACTTTTACTTTTTTATTTTGATAACGTTTTTTTTTGTAAACATTTTTGGGTTACTTTTATTCCTATTACCGTATATACTCGAGTATAAGCCAAGTTTTTCAGCACATTTTTTTGTGCTGGAAGTGCCCCCGTTGGCTTATACTCGAGTCAAGGACTTTTCTGCAGCAGAGCATGACATTTTCCGACCCGACTTTGGGGCCTCGTATCTCGGGGCCACTTGGTGCTAGGAACCCCAAATGTTGTGCAAACCCAGTGGATCTAGCACTACAACATATCCAAATTAGAGGTTCCTAGCACCAAGTGGCCCCGAGATACAGGGCCCCAAAGTCGGTCAACTGTGTCCATCTGCAGCAATGTCATTTCGGGACCCTTTGGGTCCAGAGACCCCAAATTTTGGCTGCAGCTAAGGGGCATCTAGGAACCCTTAACTACCAATTTGCGAGAAGAGAAGATTTGGGACTTTAATTGAGGCTAGCACCAAAGGGATGCCAACCTCCATCCCGGGTCATGTGTAATAAAGGAACACGGGTGGGACTTTAAATGAAGGACTTTAATTGATGCTAGCACCAAAGGGATGCCAACCTCCATCCCGGGTCATGTGTAATAAAGGAGCATGGGTGGGACTTTAAATGAAGGACTTTAATGGAGGCTAGCACCAAAGGGATGCCAACCTCCATCCCGGGTCATGTTGACTACCAAGTTTGAAGTTCGGGGGACCTATGGCTGCAAATGGGCACAGTGAGGCTGCAAATGGGCATTGTTGACCTCTTTTACACTTACAGTAGCTGCGCATTTCTCACCCTAGGCTTATACTCAAGTCAATAAGTTTTCCCAGTTTTTGTAATAAAATTAGGTGCCTCGGCTTATATTCGGGTCAGCTTATAATCGAGTATATATACGGTACAAAGAAAACAAAGGAGAAGTAAAGACTGTTTGGACAATTTACAACCATGAAGACAAAATTCAATAGCTGACACCTTGTCCAACAAAACCTATTGTGTAAAGTCTTTAGGAACTTGTGGACACAGCTAAGCTATCAAAACAGGTATTGGACTGCTCAAAGTTCATTTCAAAACATGGTTTTAAAAGTAGAGGCAAACCAGACATATTTTCAATATATATATATATATATATATATATATATATATATATTCAAAGTACAGTGAATATACGTCATTCAAATTATATGTGCTATTTGTAGGTCACAAAAGAGACATTATAATTTTAGTATCTGATGTTTTGAAGAACTGTGTAATCAAGAAAATATATATGAAAGTGTGATTATAAGTAGAATTGTTTTAGGAACAAATTAGTATTAAGAAAAACATATGATCATGATATAAATGTATAAGAATTGAACCTATGCTTAGATAAACAAATATTGATTGGATACCCAAATTATACAGGTATCCAGATAGATAAAAATTGTATGTGATGTTGATTAATATATATATATATATATATATATATATATATATATATATATATATATATATATATATATATATATAAACTGTGTCCTTTTCAAATGGACTAAATTTTTACAGATATACAATGATATGCATATATATCACCATTTTATGCAAGTGATTAATCAATAATTATGCTAAGCGTATTTGATAGTATGTGGTTAGTAGAATTCCCAGTTTGAGAGATTATTTTCACTAAGGTACAAATAATACACCATATAAAATAAAATATATTAATTTACAGAGAAGCAGCAAAACACATATGAGACACCTAGTGGGTG
Organism: Lithobates sylvaticus; assembly: GCA_028564925.1. NCBI lineage: Eukaryota > Metazoa > Chordata > Amphibia > Anura > Ranidae > Lithobates > Lithobates sylvaticus. The sequence continues at coordinate 148,007,807 of CM053038.1, forward strand.
AAGGTGCTATTACCTTAAATTAATTTTAGACTCCCGGGAAAGGCAAACATCACATTTTGCCTGCCAATATAAAAGGGACACATACCTTTTGGGCTGAACATGTTACAAGTTGTATTAGCTTATTGTTTGAGGGGTATTTAAGAGACAAGAAAGATACCATTAAGGAGAGAGCTCAGGGATCCAACCTGAGAGGAGAGCTCAGGGATCCGCCCTGAGGGAAGGGACACTGGGAGAAACATCTTCCCAGATAGACTGACACCCATGCACCATGCATGAATATATATTGTAACATTCAAGAAGATTCCTGAACCCGGTAGCCATCTTAAGAATCCTGTTAACCAGCAATCCAGACAAATAGCCATTTTGGAATGGGTAAATATGTCATGTTGATTTTATCTGGTATGTTCTCTTAATTATTGATGTATTGAATATTCTACGGTTCATAATCATTCCCCAGAATCAATAACCGCCTTTTAGATTCTTTTTTTCTCTAAAATTACATTTTTCATTATATATTACTTTTGCATAGTTGCCAAATTTTATTGACAAAACAAATGTCTAAATTATTTTCGCATTGTTCAACGTTACTTACCTGCAGCATAGTAACGGCTGGGTGTGTGTAAAATACAGACATTCTGTTAAATTGTCAAGTATAAGGTTATTGATTCTACTGAAGAAGTTATCATGGTGATATTGTGTCCAAGGTACTACTACGCCCAGTTTCAGGGTATTTCCATAAATTGTCAAAATGTTCAAGTAATGCAATCTGTAGTTTAATTTCATGTAAATATTTGTTTTCTGTCAACAAATAAATGTAACTATATTGTATGATCACTCGTCTCCGTGAATAGGTTTCACATATATAGACTGTGTCATATAAATTGATTTTGTATCTTTAAAAATATCTTTGTTAAAAATTACTTAATAAAAATGTGCGGGAAACTGTCCTTAAAAAGCACAACAGTAAGCATCCCTTGTAATAGAAAAAAAGCATAACAGGACCTCTTAAATATGGGATCTGGGGTCAAAAAGACCTCAGATCTTATATTTACACAAAAAAAAAAAAAAAAAAACATTTTTCCTTTAAGAGCTATGGGTGGAAGTGACGTTTGACCTTGCGTCTGCCCTCCCATGCCATGGAGCTGAGCAAGGGCCATCTTCCCCTCAGTCGATAGCCAGGCATTCACGGGAGAGGACACAATCATCTCCGCCGCTACCGATGGGTCCGGTAAGCAGCGGAGACGACCGGAGCGCGGCGGAAGGGAGGGGCACCACTCCCACCGATGATAAAGGTGATCTTGCGGTGAATCCGCGGCGGAGACCACTTTTAATCATAAAGAGAAATGCACACCATTCCTGAAAATACCAGGGTTATGGCAGCTAGCTGCTGCCATAACCCTGCTATTTAGCGTCAAAATACCAATGTACAGGTACGGCGATTTGCATGAAGTGGTTAAGAAAGGCATCCAACTTTTTTTTTTATTTTAAACAATGTACTGAGCAGAATAGAACTAGTTTATGAGGGAGTCTATTCCACATTTTCCCAGCTCTTAGTGTAAAGAGGCCTTTCCATGTGTAGAAGTTAAAGCGGACGTCCAGCCAAAAGGGGAAGCTCTGCTTGTTCGCACCCTACCCCCCCTCCACTGCCACATTTTCCACTTTTTAGGGGGGTGATCACTGCCACACCAGATATGTGATACTGTCACCAGTACAGTACAGCATTATGTAAAAAGAGATTTTTTTTTTCGATTTCTTAATTTTCCAAATATTTGTGACAAAAAAATGACTACTTCAAAAAACTCACCATGCCTCTTACTAAATACATTGGACTGTCTACTTTCTAAAAAGGGGTTATTTTGGGGTATTTGTACTCACCTGGCATTTTTCGGGCCTCAAGAAATGAGATAGGGTGTCAGCAGGGCCGGTGCTACCACTAGGCAGACTAGGCAGCCGCCTAGGGCGCACTGCCACCTAGGGCGCATCTGCGGCTGCTGTGTACACAGCTTTCTGGTGAGGAGATGACACAGTCTTGTGTGTAGAGCCGGGTGTCAGTCTGAGAGGACTGACAAACACAAGGCGGGGGGAGGAGTGCAGAGACAGCGTGGCTCGGCTCAGTCACTGGGGAAAGGAGAAGATTTTTGATAGAGCCGCTCCACACTGTATGGAAGAAATCTGCGCTCCCCTCCTACCAACAACACACTGGAAGTGTCTTCAGCAGCTCCTGACACTGATCTTGGGCACTGACACACACACACTGATAAAGTCCTAGCTGGGGAGCCGCACATCCTGTGTATAGGGAGACATCCGAGGAGGACACCTGATGTGCCCACTATGAGTGGTTCCCACCATCCCTGTGCTGAGCTCCCGGGTCTGTACACCTGCTGTTCCCATTATGAGGGGTTCCCACCATCCCTGTGCTGAGTTCCCAGGTCTGTACACCCACTGTGCCCACTATGAGGGGTTCCCATCATCCCTGTGCTGAGTTCCCAGGTCTGTACACCTGCTGTGCCCATTATGAGGGGTTCCCCACTGATGGGCATTGATGAGGCGGTACTGATGGGCACTGATAGAGACTTGTGGGTGGCACTCAGTGCCCATGGGCACTGATGGGCGGCACTAAAGGACACTGATGGGCAGGACTGATAGCCAGCTCTAATGGGCACTGATAGGTGGCACTGATGGGCAGCACTGATAGACAGCACTGATGGGCCTGTACTGATCATCAGGGCCTTGATTTTCTGTACATTTCCCTGTACAGGGCCAGCGCTACCTATAGACAAGGTAGGCACCGGCCTAGAGCACACATCAGTCAGGGGCGTCACGCCGGTGCCCCCCCACCACCTCCAGGCTCCTACATACGCTGCATGCGTATCATGCGCCAGGCCAGTGACTGACTCCACCCCCAAAATGTTAGCAGTCTATAAAAAGGTGGGGTATACATGGGCAGGGCAAAGGGGGTGGAGCCAAGGGGTGGCAAAATGGGGTTTTGCCTAGGGTGTCATAAATCCTTGCACCAGCCCTGGGTGTCAGTACATCAGGTTGATCAATTTTCATATATATATATATATATATATATATATATATATATCATAGTTTGTGTACTCTATAACTTTCCTACAGACTAAATAATAAACACTGATTTGGGTTATTTTCACCAAAAATGTAGCAGACTACATTTTGACCTAAATTTATGCAAAAATTTTATAACAGAAATGAAGAAAAATTTGTTTTTTTTTTGTACATTTTCTGTTTTTCGTTTATTTAGCAGAAAATAAAAACCCAGTGATGATTAAATACCACCAAAAGAAAGCTCTATTTGTGCAAAAATGGCCATGCAAAAGTCATTCAAAATGTGACAGCACTGAAAGCTGAAAATAGGCCCTGGCAGGAAGGGGGTAAAAGTGCCCACTATTGAAGTGGTTAATCGCTACTCTCTTAATACAGTCTTTTAGACAGTTTTCAATCCATTTACAAACTGAATTGTCTATGCTTAGACTTTAACCTACACATTATCCGTGTGTGGGAAACTGTGTCACACGCTTTTGCCATGTCCAAGTCTACAGTAAAAAGTCATGGTACCGAAGTCAGGACTTTGTAAAATTAAATTTATTAAAATAAACAACTATAAACACCAGACTTGGATCAAATAAGGCCACAGTTTTATTATAGGCTTAAATAACAACTTGTATACCTTTTGAATATATATCATATATAATAAACTCAATTTTATTCAACTTTACAATACATATTAATAAAATAATAATAATGATGATAATAATAATAACCTAGCTATCCAAGCTCGGGTTAAAAAACAACATATAATATCATCCATACGCCAGGATCACTTAGGATCCTGGCACCTCCCCACCTTCAATGCAGGTAATTCAATACAAGTCTGTAAATCCAAATTTAAAATGCAATATCGGACAAATGATTACCATCTGACCTATAAAATCCTGACACGCCACCTTCTAGATCAACATGTCTAAAAGACAGGCCACAATATTTGATCTCTTGCAAAGCTAGTCAAGTCAATTGCGGAAAAATCTCAGAATAAACTAAGATTGTTTCCGGAAAAACAGAATGAATACATAATAAATCTATTTTACTCTGAGAAATAAGGTCAAATGTCTTGCAACGACCGACATCATTGCCAGCCAAATGCAAAACAATGATGTCAGGAGAAGGCCAAGAAAAATATAATAACGATAAAGTTTCCCTTAAACTAGACCATCTCATCCCCTTTTTGCCTTACCACCAAATTTGAAAGTCCAATAAAGGAAAACCCAAATTAGAGCCGTAAATCCTCCTGAATGCACAATGGTGAGACCAAAATATATATACGAATGTTCAATAACCAAACATTGAATTTGGTATCTGCAAAATTCAAAACAAAACATTAGGGCGGACACAGAACAAATAATAATCCGACTTCCATCCACCCACATTTTTAATTTCAGCACTAGATAAACCCAATTCAGCCGCTTCCATAGCAGCACCGATTCTAAATGAGTGCGATGAGATACAAAGGTGGCCGAGCTGAAGGCATTGAAAACATTTTTTTAGAACAGATTTAAACTGAAAAGTAGTCAAAGGCAAAGAGGTATGGTGTAAAAATAAGTGCCCATAAGAACGGTTCCGAACCGACAAAAATTGCTGAAGCAGGGAAACAGCACATATAAGCGGATCCGAAATGTTATTCACTGTAATACAACGACCTCTGACTAATTGATCCATTTTACGACATCTAAGAAAAATACGTAAACACTCTGGACCATTAATAAATCCTCAAATAATAACCCTGCCGTATCTAAATTAGTACGAGGTACTAACTCTAACACTCTGAAAGCCCCGAAAAAACACAGGTTAAATGCTGATTTGTTAGAAAGAGAAAATTTGGTGGTAGGTTGGCGCTGTTCCAATACTGGGTAAGTGGTGTTATACCCTCTGTAGATTGTACTATTACTAGTAAAAACTGAGATAGACTCTCTATGTGCCTAATAGGGCCAGATATAACTTTGCTAGGTTGGTCAGACCTTGTGATATACTTTGGACCTTTAAAGTGAAAAGAATTGAAAAATAGTGTTAGACCCTCAGGCCTGTAACTTGCTAAGCTGTTTTAAAATATTCTCTGGGTTAACCAATGTGACTCTGTGTGTGGAAAAACCATGTATATAGTCCAGGAAACAAAAAACAGGCTCTATAACGGATCTAGAGAAGAGGTATAACCCTGTGTTAGACCCTCGGCCTGAAATGGGCTAGACTCCTATGGTGTGGCCCCTTAATGAGCAAACTAGCTTTGTGTGGGAGAAAACACAAAAGATGAGTATGTGTTTTAATTTGCTATTCAAAGTGTATAAAACATTGGCAAGCAAAAATGTATGATGATGAAAATACGTGTTACACCCTCTGGAGTGTTTAAAAAAGTGACCAGTGTTCAAAATATTTTAGTGTTCTAAATTTTTTAAATGTTGTTTTGGATTAACGTGTCTGTGATGCAGGGACTGCAAATTAATTTTTAATTGCTCCACATGCTAAAAAAAATATAAATCTACCCTGTACAAAAACTAATGAACAACTAATGAACAACTGCATATACTCAAGTGACTTGTGCTTAGTAAGATGTGGCCCGTGTGCAAAATAGTACCACTAATTATGGCAGCTGCATAAACAATATATTAGGAATAAAATAAAATAGAAAAAATCACAATGCAAAAATAAAACAAAACAAAGTGACTTGTGCCCAAAAATAAGTGCCCAGAAGAACAGTTCCGAACTGACAAAAATTGCTGAAGCAGAGAAACAGCACATATAAGCGGATCAGAAATTGTATTCACTGTAATCCAATGACCTCTGTCTAATTGATCCATTTTGCTACATCTAAGAAAAATACGTAAACAATCTGGACCCATTAATAAATCCTCAAATAATAACCCTGCCGTATCTAAATTAGTACGAGGTACTAACTCTGACACTCTGAAAGCCCCGATAAAACACAGGCTAAATGCTGATTTGAACAGCATTGATTCGTAAGGAGAATAACAAATGGATTCAGTAACTAAACAAAGACGGCCTAAAAGATCAGAGGTAATAGGAAGTCTATTATCAGACACAAAATTACCTTTGCCATAACCTTTCAATGCTTGTTGAACTGAAAAAAACTCAGGCAAAAAAAAACACCACATAACGTTTTTTGCACATGGGAACAGGAATAATTACAAGACAACAAAAAATCCAAAAAGGCCAAAACCAAATTTTCAGAAAATTCTGCATATAAACTATTAGAAAGTTCCAAATAATAGACCACGCAGCTTCATAACTTGCCCACGTGCTTTTAGTGATAGGATTACGAACAGCCGAACTTATGAACCTTAGATTAAGTTCCATAAGAAATCCGGGCAAGGGGCACCAGCCATGTCTGCTTCCGGCACCAAAGCATGAAACCGATCCAACTGTAAATGTGACAAAGCGTCAGCCACAGTGTTGAATTTACCAGGAACATACTCAGATTTTAACCATATATTCAGCGTTAAACATTTAAAAACGAAGTGACGTAACAAAGCAATCACAGGTAAAGACTTTGAAGACAAACAATTTATGGCATAGACAACACTTTGTTGTCTGAATGAAGCAAAATGCGACGATTCCGAAAAGCCTCACCCCACAATTCCAATGCTAACACAACAGTGAACAAATCCAATAAAACTATGATCTTCGTAAAACCTTTAATACGCCAAACCTCAGGCCAAGTATCTGCTGACCATCGACCATGCCACTAGGCACCATAACCAAATGCCCAAGAAGCATCAGTAAATAAATTCAAAGCATCAGCTAAACAAAAAGGGGCCTGCCAAACAGAACGGCCATTAAATAAATCCAACAAACGCTTCCAAATAAACAAATCTTCCTTAATAGATACTGTCAAGCGAACAAAATGCCACTGAGAAGTAACAGCAATAGCCCAGTATAATCTTTTAGAAAAAACCCTGCCCATTGGTATAACCCTAGATGTAAATGCCAAAAGGCCTAATAAAGATTGAATCGTCTTCAAACAAACTTTTTTCTTGGAAAGAACAAAATTCTACAGGAAACAACATTTCTTCACTTTTGCCATAGGGGGACGAAATTCCATTTGTATGGTGTCTATAGTTACACCTAAAAATTCCAAACAATGTGTAGGCAGTACCAATTTTTCTGGTGCCAATGGAACACCAAACTTATCGCAAATAATTTTAAACTCAGTAAATAAATACAAACAGTCCATCGTGTCATCTTTACCAACAAATAGAAAATCATCTAAATAATGTAGTAATTGTACAGAACCAGACTGCGAACTGACAACCCACTCCAAAAAAGTTGAAAACAATTCAAAATACCTGCAGGACAAGGAACGGCCCATGGGCAGGCACTTGTCAAAATAGTACTGTCCCTTAAAATAAATACCTAAAGAATTAAAGGCTGATGGATGAATCGGCAATAACCGAAATGCTGATTTTATATCAGCCTTAGCCAAAAAAGGTGAACCTCCCACTCTCTGAATAATTTCCAATGCATCATCAAATGAAGAATAGGATACCGAACAAAAAATTTGTGATCTATCTCATCATTTAAAGAAATACCAACTGGGTATGATGGTAAATTAGTCTAAAAGAATTTACTTATTTTTTAGGAATAATTCCCAAAGGTGAAACACGAAAATTAAGAAATGGTGGCTCGGAAAAAGGGCCCGCCATGTGGCCCGCATCTACTTCTTTACAAAGTTTATTGTAAACCACCTCTCCGTAAATATTAACAGAAGATAAATTGTCATAAACAGAGCAACCAAAACCAGAAAATGTAGGCAATGGAAAACCTTCCGAAAAACCTTCAATTAGAAATTCCGCTGACATTCGGTTTGGGTAACAAATAAGCCACAGAAGTATGTTTACTAACCTCACGGGAGTCATTGCTTTTAAGAAAGGACTCCTTTGAAGGAGTATAATCATTAATATTCATTTTTTTAAAACACCTAGCTGCCGGATGTGCACTCGAACAATACGCACATTGGTGCTTGTATTTACAAGTGGCTGGCCACTTACACTGACCATCGTTAAAATTAAAGCATAAACCCTTACGAAATTCAACAGGGTTCGCAACAATTGGTTTAGAAAACTGAGGTTTTTACAGTAATAATAGATTCAACCACAGACCTACATCTTTCATTCCCCATTTAAGAGAATGATGCACCGCCAATTTCTGTCTAAATGATTCATCATAATAATACCAAGCTTGTCCATGAAAATTTTTAGAGGCCTCCAAAATAATCTCAACATGTCAGAAAAGCCCACTACAATGATCAGGATATCTTTCACCAAGAACACTAGCAAAAATGCAAAAAGATTTTAACCAATTATTGAACGATCTGGGAACTGAGGTATTTCTCTCAACATCAAATTTGTCATTCCTTTTATTAAAACAATGTTCTGTGGACAAAGGTAGTAAAGAAAATATGTCGATATAATTACCTTTCCAGATTTTTTCTTTACAAGCATCACTAAGATGAAAACCCAAAGGTGAAATCTCGCATGATAATGCTTCTTTCAAACAACCTTCTGGCACTTGTGTAGAAGGGTCATTTACAGATAACATAGACACAGAAGGACGAATACAATTAGAAGACAAATTATTCGATTCTGCAGACTTAGTCAGCGTGGAATTGGAAGGCTCAACACGCCACGCTGACACAATATTACTAAAATTAATAACAGGCGATTGTAATTTTTCTATAATTGTAGAAAACTTTTTTGCTAAGTCACATAATATAGCAATGTCAGCAGACTCACCTGACGCAGCTGTACTAGTTGACGCAGTTGTATTAATAGGGACCTTTTCATTGAACTTTCAGTTAACGCAACTGCATGAATAGGCAGAGCTTGAGTTTCCATGGTAACTGCATCAACATCAGCAACAGCATTTACAGTCTTGTCAATTAAATGTTCAGATAATACAGGAGGCTCCACAGGTGTAACAGCAACATCCCCCCTTGGAGCAACACTCACTGTAGAACTAGGCTTTTTATTTTTTAAAGTGTGTATCACAGGAGCAGACCTCCTAGGAATTCTCACCTTCTCATTAGGTTTTTTAAAACCCTAGGCTGTGACCGGGATTCGAACCGGTGAGGTCTCTTCGTAGAACACCTGAGATCAGACTGCGCAACTGCGCATGTGCCCGATTCCAACCTCGGCGATAGTCTCTGACCCGAAGCCACTTGATTGACAGTCGGAAGAGGAGGGTGCATAACACGAGCAGTCACGGATGCCAGACCCGGATGAGAAAGAAGCCCAGGGGGGCGGAACAAAGGCTCAGTCGGAACATTCACCAGAACAGGAACAGATGTAATAGCCTTGATGGCAGGGATAGAAGCCTGTGATACCGCCGGCAATGATAAACACTGCCTCATTCATTCTTCGCCGCCTTCTGAACCAGCCCGCTCCATCAGTTGTCGCAGCATGGATTTCATCTTCTCCAGAAACAAACGATCTTCTGTCTTTCAGCGTCGTCTGATTTGTGATACATCCACTTGTTTATATACCTTCCAGCACAAGCTGAGTACCGTTTCTATTTAAATCAATACTTAAATAAGACCAATCAAAATCTTAATTTTTTTAACCCATAAAAATCATTCTTTTATGCCTGACTCGGTCCCATAGGTGGTTGTGGGGAACAGTTTTGCCCCACTTCCCACTTTTCATTCCTTTGACTAAGTTTTTGCAAATTAGTTTGACAGCTGCAGCCTTTCATGAATCCATGCTAACTATTGCTTAAAATATTGTTTTCTATTGCCGCGTACACACGATCGGAATTCTCGTCGGAAAAAGCTCTGATGGTTTTCCTGTCGGAATTCCGACAGAATTTTTGCTCAAACTGTCTTGCCTACACACGGTCACACCAAACTCTGATGGTCAATAACACCACGACATATAACACGTTCAACGGCACTATAAAAGGGAAGTTTAATTCTTCCAAGCATGCGTCGAATTGTTTCCGAGCATGCATCAAACTTTACGTGTCGGAATTGCATACACATGATCGGAAAAATTGGTTTTCCATCGGAAAAATTAAGAACAGGCTCTCAATCTAAAGTCAGTCGGAAATGCCGACAGAAAAAGACCGATGGGCATACACACGGTCGGAAAGAATCTGATGAAAAGCTCCCATTGGACTTTCCGGCCGAGAGAACACAGCATAACTCTCCTATGTGGTCTTTTATTAAACTCTCAAGTATCTTCCCTACTATAGAAGTTAAAATAAACGGTCTATAGTTACTTGGTAAAGACTTTGATTCTTTTTTTATATAGGTTTCAGATTAACATTGTGCCAATACAGTGATACCGAGCCAGTCATTAAAAGTCATTAGAAACTAAATATCTTTACCTGCACTTAAAAGTGCTTAAAGCGGTCCGATGTGCCCTCCGCTGCCCTCCGCTGCCTGTTCCCCACTGATGCACAATGTGCCCGCCGCTTTCCGATCCCTGACGCTTCCCAATGTGCTTGCCACCTAAATGGGATAAGTGCCGGTGGACCAGCAGACGGCGAAGGGGAGGGGTTGAGGTGCCATGGGGGGGTGGTTGTTTGCCACCCCCAAACAAAAAAAACACCAGCCGCCACAGATTTTTACTACTTTCATTGCTCATACTGCTGTACGAACTACCCTTGTCTTTGATATATAGTATCCATGGTGGTTTGGGTTGTTTGACCTTTTTTTTATTTTTTTACATTTTAGTACTCTTTGCTGAATTTTTCTTACATAATTTATTGCCATTAGGACGGCTTCTTTATATGCGATCCTTGAGAGCAGTATCTGGCGCCACTGTGGTAACACCTGATATCTATTTTTCTGTGACTCATTGTTCCATCGTTTGGGATATTTTTTATCCCTTCCTAACATCCCACTTTTTTGGCCCAATGTGGTGGGGCAGATCTGGGAGACTAACGCTATAACATATGCTTTTGTTGATATAGCCTTACATCGTGAATATTCTAAAGTGTTGATATATGAATGTTTTACCTGTACTGATACTATGTTAGATCTATTTGTATATACTGATAAGTTGTTATATTCCTAGAAAAACTGTAATATGCTCTGATCTTCCCCTTACTAAGAAATTATATCTGGGATTTTCTGTGAATGCTTCTTCGGCTTGGCCTCCCACTTTTTGAGACTGACCTTGTGTTCCAGACTATGAGCATTGCCATATTTGTGTGGTATCTACAGTGCCTTGAAAAAGTATTCATACCCCTTGAAATTCTCCACATTTTGTCATGTTACAACCAAAAACTTAAATGTATTTTATTCATATCTTTTTTAATAGCCCAACACAAAGTGACACATAATTGTGAAGTGGAAGGAAAATTATAAATGTTTTTTTTGACAACATTTTTGACAAATGCAGTATGTGAAAAGTGTGGCGTGCATTTTTATTCAGCCCCCTTTACTCTGATACCCCTAACAGAAGTCACCTAATTAGTAAATAGTCCACCTGTGTGTAATTTAATCTCAGTATAAATACAGCTCTTTTGTGAAGTCCTCAAAGGTTTGTTAGAGAACCTTAGTGAACAAACAGCATCATGAAGCCCAAGGAACACACCAGACAGGTCAGGGATAAAGTTGTGGAGAAGGTTAAAGCAGGGTTAGGTTAAAAAAAAAAAAACATCTCACGGAGCACTGTTGAATCCATCATCTGAAGATGGAAAGAGTAAGGCACAACTGCAAACCTACAAAGACATAGCCATCCACCTAAACTGACAGGCTGGGCAGGGAGAGCATTAATCAGAGATGAAGCCAAGAGGCCCACTGGAGGAGCTGCAGAGATCCACAGCTCAGGTGGGAGAATCTGTCCACCGGACAACTATTAGTCGTGCGCTCCACAAATCTGGCCAAAGTGGCAAGAAGAAAGCCATTGTTGAGGTCCTGTTTGCAGTTTGCGAGAAGCCATGTGGGGGGACACAGCAAACATGTGGAAGAAGGTGCTCTGGTCAGATGAGACCAAAATTACATTTTTTGGCCTAAAAGCAAAACGCGGTGGAAAACTAACACTGCACATCACCCTGAACACCCCATCGTGAAACATGGTGGTGGCAGCATCATGTTGTGGGGATGATTTTCATCAGCAGGGACAGGGAAGCTGGTCAGAGTTGATGGGAAGATGGATGGAGCCAACTACAGGGCAATCTTAGAAGAAAACCTGTTAGAGTCTGCAAAAGACCTGAGACTGGGACAGAGGTTTATCTTCCAGCAGGACAACGACCCTCAACATACAGCCAGAGCTCCAATGGAATGGTTTAGATCAAAGCATATTCATGTGTTTAGACTGGCCCAGTCAAAGTCCAGACCTAAATCCAATTGAGAATCTGTGGCAAGACTTGCAAATTGCTGTTCACAGACGCTCTCCAACCAATCTGATAAAGCTTGAGCTATTTTGAAAAGAAGAGTGGGCAAAAATGTCACTCTCTAGATGTGCAAAGCTGGTAGAGACTTACCTAAAAAGACTTGCAGCTGTAATTGCAACGAAAGGTGGTTCTACAAAGTATTGACTCAGGGGGGCTGAATACAAATGCATGCTACACTTTTCACATATTTATTTGCAGAAAAGCTTTGAAAACCATTTATCATTTTCCTTTCACTTCACAATGATGTGCCACAGATGTGATGTGTTGGTCTATCCCAATAAAATACATTTACCTTTTTGGTTGTAACATGACAAAATGTAGGAAAATTTCAAGGGGTGTGAATACTTTTTCAATGCATTGCATGTCTGCTTAATATGTTTTTGTTCTTAACCATGTTTTTGGTGATAGTAATCACTATTTTATGATGTCTGAATAAAACTTTCTGATTTTATACATTCTTTACTTCTTTGTACTTTCACTACCTGGTTGGCTACTGCCTTTAACGTCCCCCTGGGGCCCTCTTGCTGGGTTTACTCTAATTTTGGGATGTGGCAGTCAGTCTCCATTTATTTATAACACTAAGCTATTTCTAGATATAATGATCACTGTATTCTGACAGTGGAGAGTCCCGCTTTCAGAATAAAATTAATCCTGCAGGGATCACTTGTGTGGATTGAGAAATGTTTTTTTTTTTTTTTTTTTCAGTCCGCTGACTAATTGAAAAAAATACATCTATGCCCAGTTTAAGGCTTTATGGTGATATGGTGAGTGTAGTAACCTCTGTAAATCAATTAGAATTTACTCAGATAGGTAGAAGATGAATTTTAAGTTGGATGCCATGGGTTACTACATTATCTGATAATTTCCCTTTGCACTTTGGTATGGAATAAGCTGGAAAGTTTTCTTCGGTGAACATAAAAAGAAGCATAATTAATACATGTTGCTTAGTGGTTTAAGTACTCCATCAATGGTCGCATACAGTATTTGCGCACATAACAGTTAGCCAAACAATGACTGTATACGTGAAAAATAAAGCTGGGATATATGGGAATATATAGGGATGGTGTGTGAAATATAGAGCAAAGCTGGATTTTTTGCACTTACTTTTGTGTATGCTTATATAGATAATTTAATTGACTCAGTTTAGTTTTTATTATAAGCTAATGATTCAAAGGAAATCATAATTGTCTAGGCTGAAAACAGGATGGTTTTATGATCCGTAAATATTAATAATTTCAGTATTAATTTAGAAGGATTTAAAACGTAATCAGTACAGAGAGACTCCCTAGAGATAATGCAGACTGGAAGGATCAAACAGCAAAAACAGCTTGTTTCCAGTTTAGAATTATCTTCTATGTAGGTAAACTTCCCTATAAACTCATTTAGGATAAAGAAAAGCAGTATTTCTGAAGAATTTTCTCAATCCTCCTGTATGAAGAAAAAGTATTTAAAGTGTAACTACTGTAAAAGGCAAAATCAAAAATGACATATATGACTTAAGCCTCGTACACACGATCGGATTGTTGGCCAATAAAACCGTGGAATGTTGTCCGAAGGGCTTTGGCCCAAACTTGTCTTGCATACACACGGCCACATAATTGTTGGCCAACAATTACGAATGTAGTGACGTACTAGACGTACTACCTGTTTTTTCAGCTCTTTAGCGCCACCCTTTGGTCTTCTTCTGCTAATTTCATTTTAGTAGAAGTTTGAGTGTTGATTTGCGCTTTTCATTTCGCGCTTTTCATTTCGCACTTTTCAGTTCACGCTTTTCAGATCGTTTCTGAACGGCCACAGACATGTTACGGAATCGGAGGCGATAACGTGTTATTTATTATTGGCCTTGGAGTTATTGCTTTGACATCATTTTTTTGGTTGAATAATGACAGGATTTGGTTTGAGTGTTGATTTGCGCTTTTCATTTCGCGCTTTTCATTTCGCACTTTTCAGTTCACGCTTTTCAGATCGTTTCTGAACGGCCACAGACATGTTACGGAATCGGAGGCGATAACGTGTTATTTATTATTGGCCTTGGAGTTATTGCTTTGACATCATTTTTTTGGTTGAATAATGACAGGATTTGGTTTGAGTGTTGATTTGCGCTTTTCATTTCGCGCTTTTCATTTCGCACTTTTCAGTTCACGCTTTTCAGATCGTTTCTGAACGGCCACAGACATGTTACGGAATCGGAGGCGATAACGTGTTATTTATTATTGGCCTTGGAGTTATTGCTTTGACATCATTTTTTTGGTTGAATAATGACAGGATTTGGTATATGTTGTATATTTTTGGATGCATAGAATGCACTTTTTGGTTAAGTTCCATTGGCAGATAGCATGTCTATTTTATTTTATTTTTTTAATGCACAATAAAAAAATTGTGGAGAATAATACTTGGCTATGTGTTTTACTTCAAATGACAGTTTGGGAGTAGGCAGTTACATCTTAAAAAATACAATGTAAAATTGACAAGGGACACCAACATAGTTGTATCTTTGATCTTAAAAACGACGGGATAATGGTGTTGTGGTAACTTGCCCAAATAAAAAAAAAAAAAAGCATAATAATATTATTTTTGATATCACTAGAAAAAAAAGCCTTTGAAAACTAGTTTGCAATAACTCAGTATCACCAGCAAAGCAGCTTCATTATTATTTGGAGATTTCATAATTTGCCACGTCACGAATGTTCATTCTCAATTATGAACACTACTTTACAAGACTAACCTCTTCTGGCTCGCCCTTGCTTCCGAGCATGCGTGTTTGTACTTTCATCCGATGGACTTGTGTACATAGGTTTTGAAAATCCGTCAACACACATTTGTCCGCGGAAAATTTGAAAACCTGCTAGCCAACATTTGTTGGTGGAAAGTCCGACAACAATTGTCCAATGAAGCATACACACGGTCGGATTTACCGACAACAGCCTGTCATCGAATATTTCCCGTCGGAAAGTCCAATCAGTGTACGGGGCTTAAGTCTATCAACAGTATTAACATAAAGGTTCAAGGGGATAACTACAAGAGGCACTGGGACTTCATAAATTATTTATACAGGATAGTAAAGGGAAGAACAACAATCTTTTAAAAAGCTCAACAGGAAACCAGGGCTACCCTCCAATGGACACCCAGGAACTTCACTCAGAGTTAAAAGGGTAACTCAACTTTCATGGAAAAAATATATTAAATAGAAAAATATATACAGTATATTATTCTTACTCTAGTATTTATTTGCTTATTCTTTTAAGTGTAGGACACACTTTAATGGTGCAGCATATCATTTGGTCATCTTATCAATTTTATTTGGTTTTCTAAAACATTTTTAATACTTTTATTCTCCTATCAGCGCTTTAGTACTCACTTTGCACAGTATATTATACAAAGTCCTATTATAATAAAAGAAAATACTGTTTCAATCTGCAGTCCTGTAATTTTTTGTAAAGTTCAATGCACTATAGCTGGAGATGTTCTGTACACCAACGCTGTACAGAACATCCCAGAGATGTCATTTTAGGCATCCTCTTCAACAAAAATGTAATTTTGATGAGAAACTCTCAAAGGGTTAATCACCACTAAAGGCATCCTAAGACTGCAACTTTTATCATCAGAACCATAAAAGTACACAAGATGATTACAGTCTAGTCACTCCCATCCAGAAACAATACCAAAAAGACAAAGTTTAACACCTTTTTCTTCAGAGCAGAAACACTTAGAAATCGGCAACAACGTTTCATAAAATGGGGATTTTTTTTATTCTTTAAATAAACGAGCAGTAGAACAATTTCATAAAGGATTCCAAAACAGATTTAATGATTCACACAACAGTCAAAGCGTTTCAGGGCCAAAAGCCACTTCCCCTTTATCAGCGCTACAAGATAAATGTAAAGATGTAAATACATAGATACAAGTGAGTATTGAATCCATCTTTTTTTATTTATAATTTTGATATTTTCACATGGTTTATTGCTTCTTCTTTTGGTTTAAAGCAGGGGTCTCCAAACTTTCTTAAAAAAAAGGGCCCATTTACTATCCTTCAGGCTTTAGGGGGGCCGGACTATGCCCAGTGGAAGCAAATAATGCCAGATAAAGGCAAGCAAAGGTCCGCATCCAGCCCCAGGTCCGCATTTTGGAGACCACTGGTTTAAAGGATAATATCACCTTTTTTTCTAAATTCCAGTACCAATATACCAAAATGTACATTTGCAGAAATACAAAAAAATTTCTAGTCATCTTACACACCTCGTACCTCTGTGTCCAGCTAGCTGTATAAAAAATTGTCTCCGTTACTTCCTAGCCAGACCTTTGGATGTGACACAGGAAGGAGTTTACCAGCTGACCTCATTAGCACATTTGCTCTCCCCCTTCCAGCAGATCACTTCCACCCACCTCATCAGGTGCACGTTTTCCCAATGCATCCTGTGAATATTGTTCTCACTAAATACACAGGCATAGATTGTTCTTTTGGCAGAGTGTGCAGGAGCTGAGCGATCAGATAATTTAACAGCCAGTGTGAATAGAGCTATAATATTGAAAACAAGAGAAGTGTGTCCTGGATTCTGTAATGCTCACCATACACTCTACAATTTGATTGTACAATCTCCTTTAGATCCACCATCAACTATGTAGTGCAAGGGCCAGTCTGATTGGATACAGAGTGATTGGATAAATGGTGTGTCCTCCTATTATATAGTTTTGGTAAATCTAAAGGAGATTGTACAAAGATTTTACAATCAGATTGTAGTGTATAGCCACCATTATACACCTAAAATTAATGAACTAGTTGCACTTTTGGTGCCATTAATTGTTAATGGCACACCAAACACAAAACCAAACACGCATTTTTTTCACATGAAAAAACATGTGAAAAACGCAGCAAAACGCAACACACCAAAATGTCCCATGAGGTACATTTCCACATGATTGAAATCAACAGGCTGCCTTATGCATGTCATGGAGAAAAGGTGCCAAAAACACACACACTCCCACTACACTAGATGTGAATGGGGCCTGAAAGTGAAATTGGTATGTTTACACAAGAACAATAAAGCTCCATTCACATCTGTGCATTTACAAATGCATGGCAAACCACACAGAAAATGTGCGTTTGCCTTACGGTATATAAATGTGCTGCAAACAAACCAAAAAGCATGTAAAAAATGCACTATGCTCCTATCTAAAAAAAAAAAAAAAGTTCTGGAGCTTATTTGGGGCGATTGTTGCACGTAGGGCAGCCTATTCAAGTGAATGAGCCTTAGGAGCTAAAATGCTCCAAAAACACAAAAAAAAAAATTAACGTAGGAATGTTCCCACTACTCAGAGATGTGAATGGGGCTTGACAGCTGAGTATCTCCATCCACTCTCTCCTATGTACTATTATAAAGCTGGCCATACACTATGCAATCTGATTGTACAATCTCTAAATCAGGGGTCTCAAACTGGTGGCCCTCCAGCTGTTGCAAAACTACAAGTCCCATGAGGCATTGTAAGGTTGACAGTTACAAGCATGACTCCCACAGGCAAAGGCATGATGGGATTTGTAGTTTTGCAACAGCTGGAGGGCCGCCAGTTTGAGACCCCTGCTCTAAATCATTTCCTTTAGATTTACCAGAACTATGGAATAAGAGGACCCACCTATCTATCCATTCACTCTGTATCCAAACAGGCAGGCCCTTGCACTACATAGTTGATGGTAGATCTAAAGGAAAGTGCACATTTTCTGTGCAGTTTTCGGTTTGTTCTTGTGTAAACAAACCAATTTTACTTTAAGGCCCTATTTACACATAGCGTAGTGTTAGAGCATGTTTTTTTTTTTTTTACGCGTTTTTTTCCTGTGACACACATAGGGGAGCCTGTTAATTTCAATGGGCTGCGCTATGTGTGGCAAAGTAGCTTATGGGACATTTTGGCACATTGTGGGTTGCACATTTTTTATTGTGCATTTTTCTGCTTTTTTTTTTGCTTGTTTTTTCACATGGCAAAATGTGTGTTTGTTTCTGCATTTTTGGTGCCTTTAACAATTAATGTCACTGAAAGAGCAACTAGTTCATTTTAGGTGTATAGAGGTGGCCATATACTATACAATCTGATTGGATACATAGTGAATGGATTGAAATTGTACAATCAGGCAAGCCCTTGAACTACATCAGGGGTGTCAAACGTGCGGACCATGGGCCGCATGCATCCCCAGAGAGTTTAGCATGCAGCCTGGGCCCATCTGGAGAGACACTGGGGATGCCATGCAAACATAGAAAGCCATGGCAGCTTACATTGACAAGCCAAGCAAATGCACATGTGAAAGGATGCCGTGCAAATCTAGTTGATGGGTGCAGGGTGTGTGCGCTAATGAGGTCAGCTGGTAAATTGCTTTCTGTGTCTTACTGGCTCTCACGTCCCAAATTTACATACTAGGTAGTCATGAGGTTTTCTATCGAACACAACAAGGGCTAAGGTAAGGCTAGGTTCTGAAATCAAAGAAAGCTTTTATTTTTCTGCAATCGAAGTACATTAATGGTATATTGGTACATAGGAGAACTGAATTTTAGAAAAAAAAAAGGGGGGGGGCCTAACCTTTAAGTTTTGAATAGCATTTATACAGCAGTCTTTGTTTTGTTACCTGTTGATCCTTCTAGTAAGTCTACTACTTTTTAGCTTCCTGTAACAGACCAATCCTTCTTCAAAAGTGGCAGTTAGAAGTTAAAATGGTCAGCTTTCATTTATATGGTTAAAACCTTTATTTCTGTAATTGTTTAAAAACTGGTAGTTGTAGTTAGCCTTTAGTTTGTTTGTTAGTTATACAATGTCCATATAAATCTACTAGTCTATGCAGTGCCTGGTACAGACGGTGAGAGAAAAAAAATGCATTTGGAGTGATCGTTCAATAATCTGTTTGTTAGTACACAGCTTTCAAGATCCGATCGTGACAGTTCATGTGAAAATAGCCAAAGGGGCAAGCAAGAAAGTGTTTCTCTTAAGATAACTTAACTGGCTAAAAGACCATATTTAGAGAGTAGTGGTTAGTGATTCATACTCTGAATGGTCTAAGGTTATTAGTGGTGTCCCCCAAGGTTCAGTGTTGGGACCCTTACTTTTTAATATATTTATAAATGATATAGGGTCTGGGATTAAAAGTACCATTTCAGTATTTGCACAAAGTAAGATCCATAAAGACATGGATGAGCGAGTTTGGGGTGGAGGAAGTTGACTGGCCTGCACAGAGTTCTGACCTCAACCCGACAGAACACCTTTGGGATGTATTAGAGCGGAGACTGTGAGCCAGGCCTTCTCATCCAAATTAGTGCCTGACCTCACAAAGAAGCTTGTGGAAGAATGGTCAAATATTCCCATAGACACACTCCTAAACCTTGTGGACAGTCTTCCCAGAAAAGTTGAAGCTGTTATAGCTGTAAAGGGTCAGCCAAATCAATATTGAACCCTGCAGACTAAGGCTGGGATGCCATTAAAGTTCATGTGTGTGTAAAGGCAGGTGTCCCAATACTTTTGGTAACATAGTGTATGCAATATATATATTTTTTTTTAATGGCACAAAACAAAAGTACGCAGCAAGATTGGCATAGCAATCCATCATAATACATTAAATCACTTTCAATTACATGCTGTTACTTAGCTACACACATGGGATTGTACGAGAATTTTCATATGCAAAATAGCACTCTCCTCTTATATAACACTATAATAAAAAATAAAAAAATTATCATTTGTCCAATATTCTCATTGTGTGCACCAAGAACAACACTGCCCTTTCCACAGGCTGACAATGCTGCTTTCCAAGAGTGGCTATGATGCTACTCCATAGATACTGTACAGTGAGAGCCACACAAGGAGAGGAGATATGTTATAGGCCAGAACATAAAAGAAAAATCTTGAAAAAAACTATGCAGCCACCACATCTAAGCACGGGAAGGCTGTAATATATTGAATTTCTGTTTTAGGGTTTGGATAAGCTTCAACCACGTGCTCTTCTGTGCAAATCGCCGTACCTCAACTCAATGTCTGCCGGCAACCCGCAATCGCCTAGTACAGAGCAGTGATCTGTCAGTGTAAACAAGCGGATCCCCATTCTGACAGGGGACATGTCGGAGATCTTCCGTTCTCAGTGACCGGGAACAGTGATCTCTGTCATGTCCCAGTGAGCCCACCCCTCTTACAGTTAGAACACACCTAAGGAACACATTTAACCCCTTGATCGCCCCCTAGTGTTAACCCCTTCCCTGCCAGTGTCATTTTTACATTGATCAGTGCATTTTTATAGCACTGATCAATGTAGTAATGTCACTGGTCCCCAAAAAAGGTAATTTGGGGTCAGATTTTTCCGCCGCAATGTTGCAGTCCTTCTAAAAATCGCAGATTGCCTCCATTACTAGTAAAAACTATTTAAAAAAATTAAAGTCCCAAAATCTATTCCATAGTTTGTAGATGCGATAACTTTTGCGCAAACCAGTCAATATATGCCTATTGCGATTTTTTTTTTATATTTTTTTTTTACCAAAAATATGTAGCAGAATATATATTGGCCTAAACTGATGAATACATGTTGTTGTTTTTTTTATATATATATAAATATTTTTTTGGATATGTATTATAGCAAAATTGACGCTCTTTGTTTGTTTATTTAATTTTTTGCTATATAGGCAAAAAAGTACTGCTTTTTTTAAAACATGTTGTTCTTAGTTTTTATTATAAAATTTTGCAAATATATAATCTTTCTTCATACATTTAGGCAAAAATGTATTCTGCTACATTTCTTTGGTAAAAATAATCTGTGTGAAAGTTAAAAACCCAAATCAGTGTACAAACTATGGTGTATATGAGGGGTCTTCAAACTATGGCCCTCCAGTTGTTCAGGAACTACAATTCCCATAATGCCTAGTCATGTCTGTGAATGTCAGAGTTTTACAATGCCTTATGGGATGTGTAGTTCTGCAACAGTTGGAGGGCCGCAGTTTGAGGATCCCTGGTGTGTATATATATATATATATATTTGAAAATCCCCTGAAGTCACGTGACCGTGACGATACGCGTAGGGAGTGGAGGAGTACCAGAAGTGATGCTGCATAGTACAGAAACAGTTCAATTCTGTCTTCTAAAAAGCCTTGCATGATGTTCAGTGTGTCTGAGTTATATTTCTGGCTCTTGTCTGTAATAATTCACTTGTCTCTCCCTCTTTAATTCCACCTAGTTAAAAATGCTTACATGATGTGCAGCATATCTGTGATATATTTCGGGCTCTTGTCTCTGACATAATACACTGTCGTTTTTATTTCACAATAAAACCTGCCAACATTCCCCTTAAAGAGACCAGTGCAGGCAGACTGCACGCTGGTGTGGTGAAGGCGGAGAACCGAGACTTGGGATGGCGCATGTGGAGAAAAGCAGCTGTCGGCTTTGCTCAGCTTTGTCCGGCTACATCCAGCTGGAGAGGAGCTGAGTGGCTCAGCTGTGGCCTGTAATCCTTGGTTGTTTCAGGCCCTGCCGGCCCTGGATCGGAGGAGTAGGACTCGGGCTGGCGTGGGCGGAGGTGAACGTCTGTCGGCTCCACTCGGCCTTGCACAGTCCACAACAGGCAGAGTCATCCCAGCTGGGATCGGCTGAGACTGGCAATCCTCAGCTGCACTTCGGCCCTGTTGATAGGATCAGCAGCCCTGACAAGCAGCAGAAGCTGTAGAAGGTGGATAAGAGTGTGTGGCTCACCAGAGTCTCTCCAGAGAAGATCCGCAAAAAGTGACCGTCTGAAGTGAGGAAAATAAATACATAAACAAGAGAGGGTAAAAGAAAAATGACAAGAAAGAAGAGGGAAGTAACTTAGGAGGGGGCTGGTTCCCAAGTAAGGACACGGCGGCAAAATTGGAGTGCTTTACTCACAATCAATCCCAAAGTTCTAGTACAGCACAACCCAAGACACTCTCGTCTCCATCGACTTTGGCTTAAGCGGCAACACAGATCTCCTAGGGTGGCCTTAGAAACCTGTACCCCAATGGTGGTGAGAATGTATAATCTTTCTACCACTTTAGATGTCTCAGTAGTAGAAGAACCATCTCTTAAGCCCCATACACACGGTCGGACAATCCGCGGACCAGGTCGGTCGGATCCTGTCCGTCATACTTTGTCTGATGTTGGTTTTGCGTACACACGGTCGGACAAAGTTGTCGGAAAATCCGATCATTCTGAACGTGGTGACGTTTGTTGCCTACGACGGGACTACGTAGAGGCTAGTAGCCAATAGCTTTGGTCTTGTAATGTGATCTGAGCATGCGTAGCACTTTGTCCGGTCGGACAACCGTACACACGATCGGATTTGGTGTAAACGGACCGTGTTGTCGGCAAATCTTTCCAGCAGGAGATAAGACTTTGTCCGTCGGACAATCCGACGTACACTGTCCGATGGTGCCTACACACGGTCTGATTTTTCAACAACATTGTCCGATCGGACAGAATCCATGAAAAAGTCCGACCGTGTGTATGGGGCTTAAGAGAGGTATTGGTAGCAGTTAATGCTTGCAAAACCTCTTTGGCTGAAATGACTGATCAATTAAAAAGTATCAAAAAGGACATGCTATTTTTAAGACATGATTTAGAAAAAGTGAGAGACTGGACTGGGTTGCTGAAGCGTAGATTTAGCCATTTAGAAGACGTTGTAAACCCTATGAAAGAGGAGATAGAACTCTGGAGATACAAAACTATACATTGGAAGATATAGAAAATCACCTGCAGACAAATAATGTCTGTATTATAGGTCTTCCAGAAAGAAGTGAAGGAAATATAAAGGACTTTCTGGAAAAATGGCTTCAAGAGGTTTTTGGAAAAGAGAGGCTTTCCCCTCTATTTGCAATAGAAAGAGCCCATAGAGTCCCAATGAGAACACCACTACCAGGGGGTTCACCATGACCAGTGCTTATGAAACTTTTGTATTTTAAAGATAGGGAGGCCATTTTGTGAAGGGCCAGAGAATTGAAAGATATAGCATATGACGGTGTCAAGATCTTTTTTTTTTTCCCAAACTTCTCAGCAGACCTACAGAGGAAAAGGGTTCAATTTGTAAACATTAAGAGATGTCTAAGACGGTTAAATGTCTCATATGCAATCCAGCACGACTGAGAGCGGTGGTCAATGGGACTATACATTTTTTTTGGTATCCCGACAGCAGCTGTAACTTGGCTGAAAAAGAATGAACAGTCCCTCAAATCATAAAAGGTTTTTTTTTTTTTTTTTTTGGTTAATGAGGACACACTTTGCTTTATCGATCCTGTTTTTTTATTTATTTTTTAGGGAGCTATAGGTGGAAGCTACAGGTAAGAGGAGTATAATTGTTTAGTCAGTTTTCTTTCTTATAATTACACATAATATTGGAGTTAATAATTTATTGCTTATTACACAAAGTAGTTGTTATAGGGCTCACTTTCAAGGCCCCAAGTGGGGATGGCTTTGGGTGGGAGCTTTGGGGGAGAAGGGAAGGGTGGGGGTTTTTGGCTGGTTTCCCAATTTCAGTTTCAGTTGAGGGGGGGTGGGGTTGAGGAAGGGGGAGGGGGGGTGACATTGTTTTTTTTTTTTTTTTTTTGGGAGGCAAAGTAATACACATTGGTTTTGTATGAGGCAAAATAGCTTTGAATACAGCAAGATGGGATCTATTCACGATGGCGCAATACAAAATGCAGTTAATATTTTGAAGATACCTTTTATAAACTATGGAGTTAATGGGTCAAATATTTATTGCACTTTTTACAAAGGATTGATCACAAATGTAGGTGTGTGTGTGTGTGTGTGTGTGTGTGTGTGTATGTGTGTATGTATGTATGTATATGTGTGTATATATATATATATATATATATATATATATATATATATCTTCTTTTAATGAGTTAAGATGAATGGGGGAGTGACGGTTTGTTCTTGGAATGTGAAAGGATCGGGAGATCCGATATAAAAAAACAGCCATATTTAAGATGGCATCCACTCTTAAAGCTTCTGTCCTCTGTCTGCAGGAGACACATCTATTAAGAGAAACAGTGACACGATTAAGATGCAAGGGATTTTCCCATCAGTATCACTCCTTACTTGCTACTTCTTACTTGCGAGGAGAGAGCAATCTAATACATAGATCAGTGATGTTCTTCTGTAGGCAGGTAAAGATAGATGTGAGGGGCGGTATATATTTTTCTACTGTACGCTGCCAGGAACATTATGCATATTGATAAATGTGTATGTCCCTCCCCCTTTTAAGTTGAAAGTAATTCAACATTTGCTAGAATTTATGGTCGATAAACCAAGGGTGCTGGTCCTAGCAGTATGGGAATTTAATATGGTGATGGATATACAGTTAGATAGATTTCCTCTGGAAAGAGATCTGAACAGGACCCATACACGCCATTGTATAGGGTATTTAATAAAAAAAGGCTTAAGGGATATTTGGTGCAAACATCATCCAACAGCTCAAACTTTTTCATGCTATTCCAGTACTCACTCCTCACTCTCCAGGAAAGACATGGCGATGGGGAATGACATCATCGTACCAACAGAAATTAGGTATGAGGCCAGAGGATTGTCAGACCAATCCCCCTTAGTTCTGATAATAGGGCTGGGGAAACACCATGGTGGTGAAGATTGGAGATTGAATCTATTCTGGCTACAACTGATTGCCCTATATGGACTATATGATAGGTACAATACAAAAATTTCTAGGCCATAATAGGGTATCAGCATCACAAGGTATGATATGGGATACACTTAAGGCCTACTTAATGGGAATTATAATCCAGTAAATCTCTAAGAAAAAAAAATCCATTAAGGACTGGGAGGAGGTATTGATGAGGAAGGTGACTGAAATGGAAAAAATGTATGTAGAGGACCCATCACCAGAAAATTTAGCTAGGTGGATTGACACAGCACATGTACCATATGGTATTCCTGAAGAAGGCTGAAAATAAAAGGTTTTTCTTGAAGCAACGTCATTATGAGGAAGGGGAGAGTGCAAGACACATGCTGGCTCTTCTGGCAAAGTCTCAAATTGCTTCTATGTCTACCATAATGTACATTGAGACTAGACCCGGAAGGGTGACTATGTGTCCGTCTGAAATAATTAATGCCTTTAAAAATTACTACTCAGACTTGTATATTTTCAAGGTGGGTGAAGTAGATAGGGAAGTGGGAGACTTTTTTAGGACCTAACCATTCCATATCTTTCAGATGAGGTCAGGGACATGCTAGAAGCACCCATTAACACTGAACAACTACAGTGCAGTACAGAACTCTCTACGCAGTTTAAGGTTAAACCTCTTTTCTTCTTATTTTAATGAGTGGCCATGTGTCTTATTAAACTTCCTTCCGTGAAAGTTTTATCCCTATTGTGGGGTCACCAGTATGGTATTTGTAAATTGAAATCATAATCCCCTCTCAAGCGTCTCTTCTCCAGAGAGAATAAGTTCAGTGCTCGCAACCTTTCTTCATAACTAATATCCTCCAGACCTTTTATTAGCTTTGTTGCCCTTCTTTGTACTCCCTCCATTTCCAGTACATCCTTCCTGAGGACTGGTGCCCAGAACTGGACAGCATACTCCAGGTGTGGCCAGACCAAAGTCTTGTAGAGTGGGAGAATTATCGCTTTATCCCTGGAGTTAATCCCCTTTTTAATGCATGCCAATATTCTGCTTGCTTTGTTAGCAGCAGCTTGGCATTGCATGCATGCCAATTTGTTGCACTTTTAACGTTTACACTAACTTAACTTTTGCACTTAAAATATTGCTGATCTAGACTGTAAGAAATTGGTACTCTTTAAGAATTTTTTTTTTTTTTTCACTCAAACACTCAATCAGTGAGGATGTTTTTTTTTTTTTTGGGTGTTTGGAGATGTAGGGATGTTCCTGTTAGAATATTTAGGTCCTAATAATAACTATAAAATGGATTTGTGTAGGGTAAAGTGGAGGAGTACCCGCCTCTCCTCCTTTTTTCCCCTTGGTGTTATATTTTAGATGAATAAACAAGAGGCATTTAAATGCCTAAATAATATTTGTATGTCAACAGGGGTTACAGGTAGATATTGTAATCTATTGTTGTGACATAGAAAAAAAAACTGAGTATTGGAAAAGGGAAAACTACCTTTATCTATGACCGAAAACACAAACATAATGCTACATAAAGAATGAAAAGACCCTCTTCAGCCCTCATCATACAGACCAATGTCTTTGCTCTGTGCAGATTTTAAACTATTGGCATAAGTTTTAGCCCCTAGATTGAGCACGATAATTCAGACCATAATTCATCCCGATCAGAGTGGATTTAATCCTGGCAGATCAACATCTTTGAATATCAGGAGATTATCCTTAAACTAACAAATCCCAACAGAAGTGAGAGGTTCAATGGTTATACTTTCTCTTGACACGTCCAAAGCATTTTACAGCATTGAATGGAATTTTTTGTGGTCGGCGCTGTCAGCATTTAATATTGGCCCCGTTTTTACAAAGTGGGTGACACTACTTTACACTGCCCCAAGGGTGAGAGTAAAGATTAATAATGAATTATCAGACTATTTTTTTATTGTCCCAGGGTACAAGAGAGGGGTGCCCTTTGTTGCTCCGGCTTTTTGCCCTGGCCATGGAACCCTTGGCAATAGCTATTAGAGCAGTAAGATATAAAAGGTTTCAGTACACCCACATTTTTCCCATTCCTATATCTCTGTTATTCCGAAGCCTGGTAAGGACCCCTCTATTCCAGATAACTACAGACCCATTGCTCTCTTAAATTCAGATTATAAGATTTTCACCAAAATGCCTCTAGACTCTCTGAGCTGATCCCTAAACTAATTCATAGGGACCAGGTAGGTTTTGTCATCAGTAGGCATGCCGGAGACAACACCCAGCGCACAATAGATTTGATAGATCTTCTCGATAGATCATCCCGTTCGGCACTGGTCCTGAGTTTAGATGCACAAAAGGCCTTTGATAGGCTGAGTTGGCCCTATATGTTTGCTACCTTACAAGTTTACGGTTTTCAAGGTTCATTTTTAAAAGCCCTAGAGGCTCTTTACTCGATGGTCTCAGCCCAGGTACAGATGTCGTCCCTCCTGTCGCCTAGCTTCCCTATGACAAATGGAACTCGCCAGGGGTGTCCCCTATCACCACTGCTTTTTATCTTATGTCTAGAACCCCTGGCTGAATCTATACGTTCTCATCCAGATATTCGTGGGGTGGTGATGCGACAGGAGGAATATAAACTGTCGCTTTTTGCGGACGACATCTTACTTACTATCACTAACCCACTGATATCACTCCCCTCATTACACAAATTACTATCCTCCTTTGGTGCCATTTCCGGATATAAGGTTAACACTTCAAAAACTGAGGCTCTTCCCATACACATCCCAGAACCCACACTATTGCAACTTAGAGAGGCATATCCTTATAAATGGTGTAACACTTCTCTTAAATACTTAGGGGTTCTTCTTACCCCTACCTACTCCTCCCTATATCCTGCTAACTTCCCTCCTCTAATATTAGACATACATAAATCCCTGTCATCCTGGTCAAAATACCCCCTATCTCTGTTAGGTAGGATTAATGTTCTTAAAATGTCTATTTTACCTAAACTGCTTTACCATTTCGAGACACTACCAGTTGCCATGCCAGCTTCTCAACTAAAAGCTCTACAGAGATCCTTTCTGAGATTTGTTTGTGGCGGCAGGGCCCACCGTATAGCGAGCTCGTTTGTGTTAGCTCTAAGATCTAGGGGGGGTTTGGGAGCTCCGGATATTACTAAATATTACTATGCCACACACTTGAAAGCATTGGTCTCATGGTCCACTCTACATGCACCCAATAAGTATTATAACTATTGAAAAGGGAGTATTGTAACCGATTCACCCTTGCTCCTTAATTTGGGGAGCCCCTTCACCCCTAGACCCCGTTTTTAAATGCCAGTGTACCGCTCCAATGAACTTCACTCTAAGTGTTTGGCATAAATGTCTCAAAAGCTATTCCCTTACCTCTTCATGCCCTCCCCTTATGAATGTGCTGTTTAACCCCGCCATACCAGACAGCATGTCCTTGGGTAGGGTTTTTCCTTGGCTTGACGCACCGTTGCTTCAACTTCGAAACCTGGTCTATCCCATTACAAGAAAGCTCTACTCCTTTGATACCATGCGTGAAAAATGTGATATTCCCCCCGCCTTTTCCATTTTTACTTACAGGTTAGACATCTTTTCCACTCCAAGTCCTCCTCCCTGACCCTTGACAGACCTACCACGTTCGAATACTTATGCTCACAGGGGCCACAACAGTTACATTTAATATCTTCCATTTACCACATCCTCCATGAGTCGACCCCTCTTACAGAAGCCACTCACCACTACATGAGGAAATGGTCCCTCCTCTTAGGTAACCACATAACGACCCAAACATGGGATAAGATTTGGATTTCTATCTTTAAATCTTCCAGATGTGTAACCCAGAGGGAAACCTCTATATATCCTTATGTTCTGGTACAGGACCCCCGATGTTCTACACAAATTTAATTCCTCGGTTCCATCCCGCTGTTGGAGATGTGGAATCGAGAATGGCTCTTTGCTTCACATCTTTTGGGAGTGCTCTCTGATACGGCCCCTCTGGCAGGATGTGGGGCAACTAATACAGGGGGTGGTGGGTGTAGTGCTCCCACTGGATCCCTTGCACTGTCTACTGGGGCTTCCGGTCAAGGGTTTACCCAAAAATGTCAACAGACTGATCTCTTCCATTTTACTTGCAGCTAAAATAATTATTCCAATGTGCTGGTTATCCGCCACGCCACCCTCATGGTCTAGACTTTTACATCTCCATTTTATTTGTATACTAATTGGTGCCTTTTTGAATACTGTGTTAATCTACAAGTACCCTCCCTAAGATTGTTCACTGATGCATTAATATATTAACTCTTGGATTGTCAATCTTACTACCTACATGTGAGTTGTTTGTTATATAACTTTTAAAAAGAGGTGCAGATCACCCCTGTGCTCTGCACTATGGACACTGTTCACCTGTTCTCTTTAACTTCGTTCTAACTATCTGTATCCACTATGCTTATACTACTGGTATAATGTACATTGTACTTTGTTTTTGTAATTGTTTTACTTTTATAACTCAATAACAATTACAATTAAAATAAAAAATAAAATAAAGGTTTCAGTAAAGGGATGTATGAGGAAAAGATTTTGTTATACGCGGATGATATTCTTTTGTTCCTAGGGGATGCGGACCACTTGCTAACTGAAGTGATGGACATCATAAAGATATTTGGCATCTTTTCTGGCTTGTCTATTAGCGGAGAGAAATCCATATTGCTCCCAGTGGATGGACTGGAGTGGGAACTGCCTGAGTGTGCTAAGCATATTCAAGTAGTGGAAAGTTTTAATAAATGTCACGGTAAATCCCAAACTGTATCTACAAAAAAATCTAGAGCCTTTAATGAAGGCATTTAAAGAAAAATGCAGGACATGGAGCCATCTTTCTCTGTCAGTAGTGGGTCCTTGTAGCTTAATTAAAATGGTGTGGTTTCCTCTTCGAGCAGGGAGACCGTAACGGTCGCCTTCTGGCGATGTTGACGCAACATGATAAACCCCTGACGGTGATCCCTAGCGTGGTGACCCCTTCGGGAGAGTCAGCCTCTTCGCTGTCAGACATACTAGAGACATTTCGCCAATATTACGACTCCCTCTATACTTCAATACTGCCGTCAGACTTCCAGCCAAGGGACCTTGCACCATGGTTAGACCCCTTGGCACTAGGCTGGCTGTCTGACGAGGAAAGAGAATCCCTAGTGAGACCGATTACCCCTGAGGAAGTTCTGAAAGCGATTGGGTCCTTCCCCTCGGGAAGGTCTCCAGGCCCGGATGGTCTCCTTGAGTTCTATAAGACTCATGGAGACCTACTGGCCCCCAAACTGGCTCAGCTTTACACCCACTGTCTGGCTGATGGTGCCCTTCCGGCTTCCATGAGTCATGCCCACGTCATTCTCATACACAAAACAGCTAAGGACCCCACTTCCTGTACCTCCTACAGGCTGATCGCCCTCCTTAATACAGATTTCAAGATCCTCACCAAATTACTAACTACAAGACTACAGCCCCTGCTGCCCTCTGTCATCGAGACTGACCAAACTGGTTTCATGGCCAATCGAGCAACTGTCGTAAATTTGAGACGCCTGTTCACCAACATACACGCACAGCATTTCAATGAGGGATCCCGGGTGGTGGCCTCACTGGACATTGAGAAGGCCTTTGACACAGTAGAGTGGCCATTTCTCTGGGAGATCCTCCGACGAATGGGGTTTCCCCTGGTCTTTATTGAATGGATCAAGGTTCTTTACTGAGACCCCACCTCAGCCATTAAGTTGGGAGGGGGCCGGTCACGGTCCTTCCATCTGTCCAGGGGTAGGCAGCAGGGCTGCCCTCTCTCTCTCCGGCCCTGTTCGCCATCGCGATGGAGCCTCTTGCAGAAGCCCTTCGTACCTCCCCCCATATAAGGGGGCTGCGGGTTGGCTGGCTGGAGGAGAGGGTCACCCTGTATGCAGACGACCTCCTACTTTTCCTCAATGATGCGGGTCCATCACTTGAGGGCGCCCTGCAGATCCTCAACTCCTTTTCCTCTGTCACGGCCTCAAAGTCAACTGGACAAAGTCTCTTTTGTTTCCCATAGACTCAGCGGCCCGTGACACAGCTCCCACTAACATTCCCCTTCAATGGGTAGAGACTTTCAAATACCTGGGGGTGGTGGTCTCCAGATAGGCCTCTGACTACTTACCCCTAAACCTATCTCCGGTAGTTCAGGAGACTCGGCAACGGCTGAAGGCATGGGAATCACTGCCCCTCTCACTGATGGGACGTAAAAATTTGTTCAAAATGAAAATATTACCCAAATTCACCTATTTATTCCGCTACTCCCCACAATGGATGCCTAAATCCTTTTTCATACGCTTGCATCGTCTCCTTGCCTCTTTTCTATGGGGATCCCAGTCTCCCAGATATAGCTGGACTATGCTGATACGCCCGACCTCTCAGGGTGGCTTGGCGTGTCGGGATCTATACAAATACTATTTAGCCATCCAACTAGTATCAGCGGCTTGGTGGCTCAATCCGGACATGTCCAATCCAGCTACCCAGCTTGAGATGGCAGTGCTGGGATCCCTGGAGGCCCTCAAATTCTTGCTCTTTCGCGGCCCCCTCGCCCCATATCAGCTAACACCCTCCATGCGCACCACACTGTATGCATGGGGGGCAGGTCTCAAAATTGAAAAATACCCTAAACAGGCAATATCACCCAATGCCCCCCTCTGGCTAAACCCAACCCTAGAGCACATCTACAAATTGCCTAAACCTCATGCCTGGACAAAGTTAAAATTATAAAACTGGTGTCAAAGATCCCAGATCCACCAATCCCTAGTCCCGCTTTCCAAACTGAACTCAGATTTTAACATACCACGGACCTATTTTTTTCGATACATTCAACTCTCCCCTGCCTTCGGTTGCCAATTCTCTAATTCCCCTCCTCAACTGATCCAATCTTCACTAGAGGACCTCCTTAGGTCAGACTGTGCAAAAAAAAAAAACACCTCGCAATTGTACTCACATCTGATCATCACCTCTCTTCCAACTCTGGAAAAGCTAAGGTCTAAATGGCTGCATGACATCCCGGAGTTCGATAACGACGACTGATCCAATTCAAAATAGCTCACCAGGCTTATTTCACCCCTCATAGACTACACAAAATGAACCCTGACTCACCTCCCAGGTGTTGGAGATGTGGTGGGATTCCTGGTGACTTCACCCATATTTTCTGGACCTGCCCGGCAATAGTCAGTTACTGGAGGGAGGTATTGGATTTTATCACGCAAATTACATCTGTGCAAGTACAACCTTCAATGGTGATCTGCATATTAGGTCTGGTGGAACAACTAATCCCTACAGCAGCGGGTCGCACGCTAATGGGACTCCTACTGTTTTATGCCCGCAAAGCCATAACCCTTAGCTGGCGCAAACCAACCCCCCCTCCTCTTTCCCTATGGAAACACCTTATCAACAACAGCCTTCCTCTCTATTAAGACACGTACGCAAATAGAGGTTGCCCCAACAAATATGACAAAATCTGGTCTAAATGGCTAGCGGACCCCTCCTCTGCCTCAGAGGTCTCCTAATGGAATCTGCCCACGGTGGCTCTCAAGTAGGTGTGGAACGTGCACAACAAATATATCAGGTGTCATCCTATTATATACAAGTGTGAAATACATTACCTAGTGACCCATTGACTGATGCTATTGGACATGGTATCTTGATTTGTGCTACATATGTGCCATTTCTGTTTAACAGAACAAATAAGTGGTCCTCACATGGGCCGTATCATCACAATGTAAGACCAATCTATGTTTAATTGTTTGTTTTGTTTTACTAATTGCAAACCAATAAAAATATTAAAAAAAAAAATGGTGTGGTTCCCCAACTTTTATATATCCTGCACAACTCACCGGTATAGATTTCTAGATTGGATGTCTTATTTAGAGACTTGATTTGGATGAAAGGGCAAGCCAGAGTTCATCTTTGGGCACTACAGTTACCAAGAAACAAGGGCAGTCTGGCAGTGCCACATCAGTGGAGCTACTTTTTGGTGGCTCAGCTTCAACGCATGGGGGGGCTGGGCATCAGCCAATAGTATTACTAGTTATAGCTCAAGTGCCTTGTTATCTCGCACCCCGCATACTTCATGGGTTGAAGCATTAGATGCAGACTCACTGAAGGAGAAGGGTCACTCCCCCACGATATCTTTGCTATGAAAAGTGTGGAATATAAGACGGTCCAGGCACAGTTGGGAAAGCTGGGGAGGCGTGCCTGAACGGACTGGGAGTGTGCAGCCTGAGATGGATGTAGAGCCAGCAGGAGAGACTGTGATGTCATGGGCAGTGTAGCTGGGCAGTTGCAGTGAGGAGGGCTGGCAGGGCCTGAAGAGGACTGACTGGGAGCAGTAGTCTACTATAGGACAGCTAGCATTAAAATACTTTTCTTTCACTATTTGTTGCTACACTAAAAAGGCCTGGGGTCCCTGCTTGCAAATGGCAGTTGCTAAGGCCTGACAGAGTCAAAGTTGGGCCTACCATGTGCTAGCTGTGCCTGGAACCAAGTATTGTACAGGAGAGAGAGAAACAGTCTACAGATAAGCCTTGTGCTAGAGGAGGCTGGAGCTCTAGAAGAGTAAATAGAGGTTCAAACTGATTCTGGGCATCCCATAATTTCCTTTACCCTATCCAAGTTCAAAATCTCTCAATAAAATACAAAACAAACATACGGACTCTCTAAGGTGAATGGGAAGTGAATGCTGGGCTGGGCAGAAGTGACAGGTAGGACCACAATATCCAGCAGCCCCTACGGGGGTACCGCTACAACTGTATATGAACATACATTTAAAAGCATTAGAAAAAGATTTACAACTTCCTAGTAAAGTAAAATGGGAAAAAGATGGGGAGGAGATAAAAGAGGATCAGTGGAGTTGTATTATAAAATCAATAGACATAACATCCTTAATCGGCAGCCAAGAAATTAACACAATTCTATTTTATTCATAGGGCGTATTATACACCGAAAAGATCATTTCTGTTTTGGAGATGTTCAGATGCATCGGCTCTCAGGTGTGGGGATGCATCTGGAGATTTGATCCATATGCTCTGGAGTTCCCCCAAGTTGCATAGATACTGGGAAGAGGTGGTAGGCACAATAAGATCAGTATTTGGAATAAAGTTGTAGACGGATCCTATACTGCGTGTGGGGTTCATGGAACAGTATGTGGCGGTTGAGTATTGAGATGCCTTTTATCAGGCTAGGAAATTGCCTGGAAATGGATAGATCCTCTTCCACCATCTAAATCAATTTGGTTGAGAATAGTTAATATGATAATAAAAGAAAAGTTGGCCTATACAAGGAGGGGGTGTGCAGCTAGATTTGAAAAGATTTGGAAGTAATGGATTGAACTCCCAGAACTGGCACCTGGAATTGAGTTATATATAAAATTTTTGTTTTTATATTGTATTAATCCTATCAGTGTCTTAAAGGGTGGGGCTAAGGTTTTTATCCCCCCCCCCTTTTTGTTAGGGAAATGTATGTGTATTCAAAATTATTGTTTTTTATATCGTTGTATGGACATTTTGTACATTGGAAAAAGGTTTGCTAAATAAAGATGAATTTTATTTATTTATATAAAACTGCCGGACCTGGTAATCTCAAAACATGCAGAGCTTATTAGCAATGTTCATATAAAAGAACATCTGGGTAGCAGTGACCATAACATGATTTCATTTAAAAAGGGGTACTATGGATTGGCGGCAGTGTCAAAGAAATGGCACCAACATCCCTGAGAGTATGAATGAACAGGGGGAGATTTTTTAGGTGCCAGGCAAGGAAATCAGATTACAGCACTCCAAAGTATATAAAAATAAAGACAGAATTTATTACATCAAGAAAATATTTAAAAACATTGACTATACATAAGAATTGCTCTTTCCGATCGTGTGTACGCGGCATTAGAATGGGAGGGAATATTGGCGAAGATGAGCACAGAACAGAAATGGGAATTCTTCAAAAAGTCTGTATGTGAACTCACTTCAAAGTATATTCCCATGGGCAAGAAGTTTAAAAGGCTAAAAATAAAACCTATATGGCTTATGGCCAAAGTTAAAAAAGCTATAAATAATAAGAAAAGAGCTTTTAAAGAAATATAAAAATGAAGGAACACTATAATTTAAATGTTACAAAGAATATAACAGAATATGTAAAAAGGAGATCAAGGACGCAAAAATTCGGAATGAACGACAGATTGCAAAAGATAGTAGGAAAAACCCCAATACATTTTTTCAAATATATTAGTAGTAAAAAGGTCAGGTCTGAGCATGTAGGCCCTTTACAAAATAATCTAGAGTGGGTGACTGGGGACAACGAGAAGGCAAATGTATTACTTTCTTCTTGTGTATACAAAGGAGCATGGAGGAACTCATGTCCATAATGGGGATCTTATTGACACCCCAAATGATCAACAATGGCTCAAAAGTGATTTGGTCCAGAAATATTTAGACAGAATAAAGGTGGATAAAGCACCTGGACCAGATGGCATACACCCACGGATTATAAAATAATTGAGCTCTGAAATTTCAAACCAATTGTTTCAAATTTTTAGGGACTCTTTAACCACTTTCAAATTTGCAGCCAAAGGACCAGGCCCCTTTTTGCGATTCGGCACTGCGTCGCACACATTATTTTTTATTTTTTGCTATAATAAATATCCCCCAAAAATATATAAAAAAAACATTTTTTTCCTCAGTTTAGGCTGATACGTATACTTCTACATATTTTTGGTAAAAAAATCGCAATAAGCGATTATTGATTGGTTTGCGCAGAAGTTATAGCGTTTACAAAATAGGGGATAGTTTTATAGCATTTTTATTAATAATTTTTTTTTTTATTAGTAATGGTGACGATCAGCGATTTTTTTTTTTTTTGTGACTGCGACATTATGGCGGACACATCGGACATTTTTGACACATTTTTGGGACCATTGTCATTTATACAGCAATCAATGCTATTTAAATGCATTGATTCCTGTATAAATGACACTGGCAGTGAAGGGGTTAACCACAAGGGGGCAGTGTAGGGGTTAAGTATGCCTAGGGGTGTGTTTCTTACTATGGGGGGGCGTGGCTGTCAGCTAGTGAATGCTGATCTCTGCTCCAATCACAGGGAGCAGAGATCGGCGTCACTAGTTGCTAGGCAGAACGGGGAGATGCTGTCTATTTTCGCATCTCCCCGTTCTGCCTTCCCGTGAGACGATTGCGGGTGTCCCCGCGGCGATCGAGTCCGTGGGACCCGCGAGCGGCCTCACGGGGGTCCTGACCGGCGTGGGAGCTCGCCGCTCCCGGCGCGCTCCCGGTGACACGGACAGCTTAAAGGAGGGACTTATATATACACCCTCCTGCCTGTCTGTGCCATTCTGCCGACGTATATGGTCGTGCGCCGGTCGGGAACCGGTTAATGACTGGCATAGTGCCACTGGATTGATGTGGGGCCAATGTGGCGCCTATATTTAAAAAGGGGTCAAAGTCTTTACCAAGTAACTATAGACCTGTTAGTTTAACTTCTATAGTTGGGAAGATACTGGAGAGTTTAATAAAAGACCACATAGATGAGTTCTTGCTAGAAAAAAATATTTTAAGCAACAGACAGCATGGATTCATGAAAGACAAAAGTTGTAAAATAAATCTGATTTCTTTTTTAGAAAGTGGTAAGTAAAACCTTGGACAGAGGGGTGGCTCTGGAAGTGGTATACCTGGAGTTTGACACAGTTCCTCACACATGGCAGGGTTGCACCGATACCAATACTAGTATCGGTATCAGTGCAGATACTGAGCATTTTCAAGTACTCGTGCAAATGCTCTGATGCCTAATCCGATACTTGGGCAGTCAGGGATGATCGGTGCGGCGATAGGGGGAGTTACAAGCACCAATCTCCCTGTATAGATTTCAATAAAGCAGCTGACAGCCACTTCTTCTCCTCCCCCTGTGGCTTCCAGCTTCTTTATTGAAATCTATACAGGGAGAACAGTGCTTGAAACTCCCCCCACCGCTTGTAACTACCTGCGCCGATTATCCCGACTGTCCCCTATGTCGTTCTCTGGTCCCCCTCCATGTCCTCCTCCG
Source organism: Lithobates sylvaticus (assembly GCA_028564925.1). NCBI lineage: Eukaryota > Metazoa > Chordata > Amphibia > Anura > Ranidae > Lithobates > Lithobates sylvaticus. The sequence goes on from CM053038.1 coordinate 148,044,936, forward strand.
TTTCCTCCTCCAGTCCCCCTCCATGTCCTCCACTGTGCTCCTGAGGTCCCCCTCTATGTCCTCCTCCAGTCCCCCTTTGTGCTTCTCCGCCCCCTCTGTCCTCCTCCTGTCCCCCCTGTCCCAGATCTGTCAGGAAAGAAAAAGAGGGGTTTGGGACTTTAAATGAGGTGTGTGGGATCACACATCTCCATCCTTCTCTATACTGTATGCAAGAAAAATAGGGTTTGGGACTTTAAATGTAAGAAGACATGTTTTATTCAATACATTAAAAAACATGATAGAGCAAAATAAGTACATGCATGGTGAACAAGCATATCAATCACATATTATTAACCAGATATTCATAAAAACAATCATAGCAACTTAGAGATGACATATTGAGGTATAAGACAGTTGTCCATCATAAAGAATCGCTTGAAAAGTAACATGGTGGGGTAAAATAAAAATAAAATAGGCCTGACGCATGTTTTGTGGTTTCCTACCACATCATCAGGGGCGAGTGCACCAATGTCTGTAAAAAAATCATAAATAAAACAATATGGTCCAATGTTACACCCAAACACGAGGGAGACTATATGTGTAAAGGAGGAGAGAAATTAACTAATCCCACTAAGTACTTACATGTCAATTAAGTCTAAACCATATAAACATGAAAACTTGTGGTTGCTTAAAATGTTCATCCTGGGAGCTGAGAAAGGGGCCCGCAGGAAAGCCGGATGCACACCATGATCCCCAGAGAATAAGTGATCAAAAAGAAAACAATTTGGGCTAAATCAGGTAGACTGTGAATACATGAAGGTAAATAATATTGTTAAAAAGTATTAAAACAGTAACTTGAGCCCAACACCAAGAAAAAAGTATATAGAAATTAAGTGTGGAAATTGTGAAAAAAGCCATACCTGCTCAGAAGGAAAAGAAGAGTGCAGAGGATATAAGAAAAATGGTGAAAGCCAGCCAATGCTGTCTTCAATAAAACACTGAAAAGCATAGGCAGAAAGCCCAGCAAGGTGATTACCTAATGCTGTGACAGAGAAACATGATCCACTGATCTGTGCAGTATGCTGCTGGAAGTGCTGCTAAGAGAGCTAGCAGAGTGAACTGGGGATCCTTATGTGCTCAGCATGACCAAATGGGCTCCTCCCAGCATCACACTAGCACAGCAAAAAAGGGGAGGCCCTCTTGCCGAAGCGACCAAAGCTGCCCACAACAGTTAGACGCAGCTCCCCATGTGCTGGCCACGATTGGAATCCCACTCACGCCAGCAACAGGAAGCCCAGAGAGGATCTCGTGTGCATGGCGTGGGGAGGCATGGCGCTGATGCACAGTAGGACTGGCCCGCCCAGTCCCCCGCATCAACCAAAGGTGGATGGGAGGAAAGAGGGAGGGCGCCCAATGCGCCTTGCAGCTCCCGGGTAGAATAAAAACAGAGCAGCCCACCAGAAAGGGATCACAAAGGTCAGATAGACATGACCACATATGAAAATTGACTACGTGCAATATGAGTATTAACCCAGTATTGACATAAGTCTTAATAAAAAGCGGATGATGGACAAAAAAGTTTGCCTTGAACTGCATAAGAAGGGAATATAGGGTCACAGACTCCATGATAGCTGCTATTATACCTCCATCCCTAATCATATGAAACAAAAAGAGGGGTTTGGGACTTTAAATTAGGTGTGTGGGATCACACATCTCCATCCTTCTCTATATGCAAGAAAAATAGGGTTTGGGACTTTAAATGAGGTAGGTCTAACATGGCTAAAAGATGAGTCAAATGCTCAGTGCTTTCCTTCAATAGATTTGTTTTCCTTCAATAAATTTTGATATTATAATACAGTGTACAGTGCCTAAAAAGTCCATAAGTCCCTCCCTTCCCCTTCTTTCGATATACTATAGCAAGGACGTGGCACATAATTACCTTATCAGTATCTGCAGTACCACACTGCATTGATACTTTTTCTCTTTCCAAAATGCTCAGTGCTGATACCGAGCATTTGCACAAGTACTTGCAAATGCTCTGATGCCTAATCTCTTGGCAGTCGGAGATGATGGGTGCAGCGGTGGGGGGGAGATACAAGCACCGATCAGCCGCTTCCCCCCCCTCCCGCGGCTTTCAGCTGCTTTATTGAAATCTATACAGGGAGATGGGTGCTTGTAACTCCCCCCACCGCTTTTAACTACCTGCGCCGATCGTCCCGACTGTCCCCTGTGTCCTCCTCCTGCTCCCTCTCCGGTCCCCCTCCATATCCTCCTCCATATCCTCCTCTGTGTCCTCCTCCGTTTTCTCCTCCAGTCCCCCTCCATGTCCTCTTTCTTGCTCCTAAGGTCCCCCTCCATGTCCTCCTCTGGGCCCACTCTGTGCTCCTCCGCCCCCGCTGTCCTCCTTGGGTCCCCCCTGTCCCAGATCTGTCAGGATGGAGAGAAGAGGAAGGAGCTGGTAAATCTGACATTTGCTGGCTCTTTTCTTTTCTGAATGAACAGAGTCAGTGATCACTTGAGTTTATGGATGGAGAGGAGCCTCTGTCTCCTGTTCATTCATCTTCAGTGCAGCTGAGGCTGCAGAGAAAGGGACTGGGGAATCTGTGTCCTCAGTTCCTTTCCCTGTCTCAAAGGGGAGATGTCAGGGGTCTGTTTAGACCCCTGATATCTCACCAAAAACCGCCCCCCCCCCCCCCCCCCCCCACAATAGGGTTGATAAAAATGATAACAAAGAAAAAGGAAACATTTTAATAAATATTAAAAAGTAAAATTGTAAAAATAATAAAAAACAAAATAAAAAAAACAAACATTGACACCATCCACTCCCCCCTTACCCCAAAAAAAGAGAGCATTGTAAAAAAAATAACAACAAAATATATAAATTGTAAAAAATAATAAAAGAAAATTGTACAAAATAAAATTGTAAAAAAAAAAAAGTAAAAATAAAAAACTACTGACACAGTCCATACCTCCTCAGTGCGAGTACTTGTACTCGGTCCTAAAAAAGTGGTATCGGTGCAACCCTACTAATGTGTAAAGTAAGGTCTACAGGCTTAGAAAGATCAGTTTGTAAATTAATAGAAAACTGGCTAAAAGACCAAATTTAGAGCGTAGTGGTTAATGATTCTTACTCTGAATGGTCTAAGGTTATCAGTGGTGTACCCCAAGGTTCAGTGTTTGGTCCCTTACTTTTTAATATATTTATAATTAATAGAGGGTCTGGGATTAAAAGTACCATTTCAGTCTTTGCAGATGACCAAGCCATGCAGTGGAATACATCCTTACATGATGTCTTCTAATTACAAGCCAACCTCAATGCACTGTTTAATTGGGCAACTATGTGGCAAATGAGGTTTAATGTTGATAAATGTAAAGTTATGTAAAGCGAAAAAAATCTTTTCTTGTATTAAGAGAGGTATGGACGCCAGAGAGAGAGATATCATTTTGCCCCTGTTCAAATCATTAGTAAGACCTCATCTGGAATATGCAGTTCAGTTTTGGGCACTAGTTCACAAAAAGGATATTATTGGGGAACTGGAGAAAGATGCAGAGGGCAACTAAACTGTTAAGAGACATGGAGGAGCTCAGCTACGAGGAAAGATTAGAGGAACTGAATTTATTCTTTCTTGAGAAGAGAAGATTAAGGGGGGATATGATCAACATGTATAAATACATAAATAAGTGGTCCATATAGTGAATTTGGTATTATATATTTTATATATATATATATATATATATATATATATATATATATATATGTATGTATATAATATTTATAATAATAATAATAATTATATATATATATATATATATATATATATATATATATATATAGTATTATTATAGTGACTTATTCACTTTATGGTCATCACAGAGGACAAGGGGGTACTCATTGCGTCTAGAGGAAAAGAGATTTGATCTCCAAATATGGAAAGGTTTCTTCACAGTAAGAGCTGTGAAAACTTAAAAAACTAAGTCAGATGGATGGGGGGTAGGTTGTTTCATATAGTGACCCAGTGTTTGTCTTTGTGCTTGGAAGTAATTATCCATCTTGTGATATATGTATATAATGCAATCTTTAAAGAATAACCTGAGAACAAAGAAGCAATCATGCTTCACGCAAAATGTAAGTCAACACTATGAGATGTTGCGTCTCGTTTCATTTTAGCAGTGTGCACAGTATATGCGAATTGTTAAGCTGAACTGCAGATCAGTTGTCTAGCTAAAAAAACACCTTATACCTTTTAAAGCCATTGTTTGTAATAGCTTCACCTACAATATGCTTAAAGATGACCATTTAATTTACAGAAGCACCTAACTGATTGTCTTAGGATACAGCCTCTTAGGGCAACTCATTTCCATGATTTTCTGCAATTTAGACTAAGTGCTCAGTGTGTGTTCATATCGAGTGTTACTGAAGCGTATACTCATCCAGTGAGATTATACCTCTCAATCACTATATAAAGACAGCAATAATCAATTCCTCTTTAGGAGTTCTTTACAGATAGAAATCATATCAAATTTGGATTACCTGCTAAAGGTTATTTCCATGAATCTAATTTAGAGACAAAAGACAGTAAATCATGTAAGTGACCTCACCGCAATAAGCAAGCTCACTAATATTAAAGCACCTCCACTAATGTAAATTGGTCTCTACGTATATCAATCTATGAGCTTATTAGGGGAACATCCATGACATCCATTAATCAATTCACATCAGTTATCCTAATAGCAATTTTGACAATAAATCATTAAAAAAACATTTATAGGTGTGAATATTCATGTTGTATGTACTGTATATCTGGTACTCTAGTACTGATATTTGCCGGTTGTTAATTAATATAAATGTTGTCAATGCTCACTGAATTTGCTTCTTTAAAGTTATAGCTCTGATTTTAGCAGTAAAATATGAGTTTTTTAAGCTTAAGGCTGAATAAGAATTTAGCTTATAAGGTAATATACAATTGTCTAAATAACAATAGTCTAAATAATTCCTCAGTGTATACAGGTGGTCCCCAGGTTACAAACAAGATAGGGTCTGTAGAATTGTTCTTAATTTGAATCTGTTTGTAAGTCAGAACAGGTCCTTTTTTTAGGTGTAGCTCCAGCCAAAAAAACAAATTGTAAGCTTTTTGGATAGCATAGGGAAGGGTTAACGCCCCTGTAACGTTTGTTTTTGCTGTTTGTGCCCCTGTTCAGACGATTTCACCTCTTTTTCTGTCCCAATGACAAATTGATTTTGAAAATGTTGGGTTGTTGTGGAAACAAGCCTTGGTGATAAAGCATCAGTGGAGACACCTTTTTCCCATAATAACTCATACACAGAGTCAGAAAAAGTCAGACGGAATCTTTTCATCGGATATTCCGATTGTGTGTGTGCCTCATCTGACTTTTTTTTTTTCGAAAATTCTGACGGACCTAGAAATAGAACATGTTTTAAATATTTCCGGGGGGAACCAATTCCTATCAGGAAAACCGCTCGTCTGTATACTGTTCCAACGGACCAAAAACGACGCATGCTCTGAAGCAAGTACGAGACAGCAGGTATTGGCTACTGGCTATTGAACTTCCTTTTTCTGGTCTGGTCGTACCTGTTGTACGTCACCGCATTCTAGACGGTCGGACTTTGGTGTGATCGTGTCTATATAATGTAGACATACAGTCGTGTGTGCAAACACCATTTGTGTGACACTGCATCTTTTGGTCAGTCAGGATGTTACTGGCAGGAGGAAGTGGATACCAGGTATTTGCTATCTCAACCCCCCCCCCCCCCCCCACCACCACCATGGTCTAACTCACAACTAAAGATAATTCACAAATCTCAAGACAGTCACTTCTGAGCTCACTGTGGGATTAAATATTACAAACCAGAGAAAGTATGCTTTTTATATAGTGAAGAATAAATCTCCACAATTCAGCTTCACCAGCGATTTACTAGGCAGGTACTGTACTTGTACAGGCAGGATTCTTTCTCTGATCATTAATTGTCATTAATACACTTGGCTAAACTACTGTGGGTACAGAAAATTTTATTTTAGTATCCTCCCTTGTCTTCTTATATCTAATATGTTGTATAGTGCCACATGAGAGGATGGTAATATACAGTACATAAATATATACATATATATAGTTATACACAATAAACCCAATATAAACCACTCACAACACCTGCGGTCGCATTTCAGAGGAAGGCAAACCAAGTCACCCGGGCAACTGTGACCAGCTTTCATCATAGTCGAATTAGTGAGGTAATACTGGCAATTTGACTCTGTCCTCTTAAATTGCTAATATTCTAATACATCATCATATTGAATGCCCAAGAGATGTATAATAGATAGATAGATTACATTCTGTTTCACCATCAATAATTGCATTCAAACAAAATAGTGATTATTTACAGTATTATTTATTAACTACTAGCCAGATTTTTTTTAATAAAAACATTCAAGCTTTTCCCAAAGCTTTACAGACCTTTCCTATTTTCTTCATATATTTTTTAAATGCACTATCCAATATATTTAAATATTCATATAGCATAAACGTGTAAACAACCCTGCAAATGTTGCTTTGACATATTTTTTTTTCAATTTATTGTTTCAGCATTCACTGGCGAGACCTGCTTTCAGGTCTTGTCAGCTCCACCACAGTGGTGTATCATCCATGTGTGCAGGGAGTTCACTGCACACCGGCCCCGAGGGGGGGGCACTGTGATCCCCACTGCACCCATGGATGATTATCCATGGTTAACAGTCAGGATGATCGGTGCGGTGGGGGGGGGGGGGGGGGCGGTTGCAAGCACCGATCTCCCTGTAAAATTTTCTGTGAAGCAGCTGACGGCGGCTTCTCCTCCTCTCCCTCCAGCAGCTGTCAGCTGAAAAGCCATACAGGGAGATCGGTGCTTGCAGCTGTTCCTGTCACCACACTGATCATCCCCGACTGTCCCCCGTGTCCTCTTCCTTTGGCCCCCCTGTGTCTTTCTCTCTGGCCCCCCGTGTCCTCCTCCTCTGGCCTCCTGTGTGCTCCTCCTCCTCCCCCCCTTTGTCCTTTTCCTCAAGCCCCCCTGTGTGCTCAACCCCCTATCCCAGAAGTACTGTAAAAAATATATTTAAAACATTATTTAAAAAAATTATAAAACACAAAATTGTAAAAAATAATAGATAATAAAATAATAAAAACAAAAAACAACTGACTCCGTCCACTGCCCTACTGACACTGTCCAGACTATTAAACTACACCCCTTTAAGCCATGTCCAATATTTAGCACAATTTAAGCCACGCCACATTTTTTTTTTTATAGCAATGCCTAGGGCCCACTTTTTATCTTGCACAAGGGCCCACTGATTTCATGATACACCCCTGCTCCACATACTCCTCTCCTGCACATACTACCCACCTCCATACATTCTGCACTCCTCTCCTGCACATACTACCCACCTCCATGCACTCCTCTTCCGCACATACTACCCACCTCCATACACTCTGCTCTCCTCTTTTGCACACACTAATCACTGCCATACACTGCACACTCCTCTTCTGCACATACTACCCACCACCATACACTCCACACCTCTCTCCTGCACATACTACCCACCGCTGTACATTCCGCACTGTCCATTCCCTATTTAACATTACGACATTCTGCACTATGTAAGTTATCTCAGACTATTAAACCACACCCCTTTAAGCCACACCCAATATTTAGCACAATTTAAGCCATGCCACTTTTTTTTATAGCAATGCCTAGGGCCCACTTTTTATTGTGCATATGGGCACACTGATTTCATTATGTGCCCCTGCTCCACCATCTCCACTTGTAAATCACTCCTCCTTCCATTAATGTTAGGTAAGACTGGTTCAGTATTAGCAGTATAACAGATAGGATTCAAGCTGCGATAGCTGTATAGTAAATGCTGAATCAAGCAGTCAAGCCAGAACAACTGTAAAATAAGTGCTGAATCAAGCAGTCAAGAAGCAGTAGCTTTGCAGTAAACATTGGATTTAGATATCAAGTCAAGTAATGAGCACTTGTCAAATCAACCAAGCTGATGTTGTTATGCTGTAAATACTGAGCATCCAAAGTAACTTTACAATAGTTATATAAGTACCATTCTGGGGTACATGGTCATGGCTAAGAGGCAATCTCAGTGGTTCACTGGCATTCCTGGCTTTTTCAAGGTTTTAAAAGGACCCCCTGAGAAAGCTGGTAATACAGGCAAATCATTTTTATTGTGCCTGAGCTACAACCATGTACTCCAGAATGGCACATCCAGAACTATTGCAAAGTTACTTTAGATGCCCAGTGCATACAGTATAACAACAGCGGCTTGATTGCTTTGTTCAGTGCTCATTGCATAGCCTTTGTGACATGACATTCAAATCCACCATTTACTGAAAAGCTACTGTTGTTTAATATTTTGATGCTGCATTTTCTATATACATATAGCTATTGTGACATGACTGCTCTGTTATACTTTTAATACAATATGAAAGTGGTATCACACCCAAAAGCAAACATTTATTATATTACAGTTTACCAATTCCTAGATGTGATGGCTGCTTTTTTGTTTTTTGTTTTTTTCTCCTTTATTTTTATCCCGTGATTCAGCCAGTAAGGGCTAGTTCACATATATTGTGGTGACCAGCGTTGCTGGGAGACACAGAAAACAATTGTTTTCTAAGTGCCTCAATCACACTGACATACAGCCCAGAGCTGCACTGCAGTGAGCTGCATTAAAAGACAGACATGCTGCATGTTATCACAGCACACTGGACAGGATTGCACGTCTCTTTACAGCAGCACAACACACTACTCTTCTGTACAATGACATGAATGAAGTGTCACTTTGAAAGAAAATAAAATAAAGGAAGTTGTGTGATGCTCTGAAGCCATACCACTGACTCACAGCAGCCAGAACGGCCTAAAGCCAAACAGTAAACTATTGCAGTTTACTGTGCGGCAGTTGTCTATTTATGTGTCTATTTATGTGTGAATGGACCCTAAGTCTATTGATAGGGGTGCGTACAATGATCAGATTTTATTTGTTTATGTAAAAACTGTATCCCAAAAACCAAACCAAAAATGTTGCTGTAACTGCTTGTGTAACTGCAGTGTAAGCAAGAGTTTGGATTTTGTTTTTAGTGTATTTAAATATGCTAATACATCTAACACCCCCCGCCCAGATTAACAATGCTGTTGTCTAAAGTTGCCCCTGTGCTTCTTCATCCAGAGTTGGGGCTCTCTACTACAGGAGGTGTGTTACTGGCCAGATCACCAGGTCAAAGCTGAGGAAAAAAAGCTCCAAAAAAATAAAGCTAATGGGATCGTGGTGAAGCCTTGTCAACACTTCAGCCTCATACTGGAGCCATATAAATTAAACTTTATGCTGGAAAAATAAATTGGCATTCCTAAATCCCCAACTTAAATCACAATACATTAGTGTGCTGCTCAGGCTCAATTAGCATGGGGAGTAACACGAGTAGCTCTGCATCCATTGCGGGAATGCAGGCAGGGCATGGATCCTGTGATCACGGGGGGGGGAAAGGAGGAACAAATCCCTAATGCTGCACATCCACAGAGTCCTGTAGTGATGATGGAGAGTGTAGCAACCTCAGCTCGGGCTCCCACCAGACCACACCCCCAACACATTTCGCTCCGCCCCTGAAGCTTAGTCATAGGGATGGAGATCCTATGCGTGCGGGGAGTATATAGGCATCACTTGTAGTCACTCGGAGTGTGCAAAGGGCTGGTGACAGGTGTGTATAATTAATCGTTACAGCTATTGGAAGAGGAATAATAAGGTGAAGTGGAAAAAAGATAAAAAACGTGAGGGATGGGGTTGAATGGAATGAGGAAAGTGACGAGAGAATGGAAAATAGAAAATAATAAAAAATAAAATTAGAAATAAAAAATAGGGAATAATGGAACTATATTTGTGGAAGTGAGTGAATAGTGTGGTGAATGAATGGTAGAAGATGAAAAGAAATTTTATGAAAAATAAAAATTTGAAAAATATGTAAGAAATTAAAAATGCTGAATAGAGAAGAGCGAATGAGTTAAATAAATTAATAAAGTAAAAAAACATAAAAATAAAGGATATAAATGAACAAATAAATGTAATGACAATGGTAAAAAAATTCAAGAATAAAAAAGAAGGAATTAATGAAAAATGATAAGGTATGAAGTAATGTGTGTATGTGAAATTAAAAAGGTGAAAAACAAAAAAGGGAAAAATTATGATATTGATTATTGAATATGTGTGGGTAGAGAGTGTAAATGTGTGTGCATGTGAAAAGATGTATTGCCTGAGAAATATAGAAAATAAATAATAAATAAAATAAAAACAGTGAAGTGAAAATCCTTAATTGTAAAAAAATGTGTAACAATGTATACAAAAGATTTATGAAAAAAAACTTTACAAGAAAAAAAAAGGCTGGTGGCTTATACTCCCTATTGAACGCATTAAACACTCTCACTCTCCACCCACATCCACCCCTCATTTCACATAAACACATTACTTCACACCTTATATTATTTCATTCATTTCTTTTTTTTTATGTTTGGATTTTTTACCATTATCATTACATGTATTTTTCATTTATATCCTTTATTCTTTATTGTTATATATATTTTTTTCATCATCTCCTTCACTCTTCACTATTCATAATTTTTAATTTCTTTCAGATTTTTCTAATTTTTATTCTTTATTCATTCACCACACTATTCACTCACTTTCACACATATAGTACCATTATTCTATATTTTCTTTATTTCCATTTTTTTTCCATTTACTATATCTATCTTCACTTTCCTCATTCAATTTCTCTCCAGATTCTACCTTATCCCTCACGGTTTTTATCTTTTCCCACTTCACCTTATTATTCCTCTTCCAACAGCTAGACCAATTAATTATACACACCTGCCAGCTCTGTACACACTCCAAGTGACTACCGATGATGCAGAAATTTTTCCAGAAAATCAAGTATTTCTCACAGAAAAGTATTTCAGTAAGGCCGCGTACACACGATCGGACTTTCCCACGGGACATTCCGACCGTGTGTGGGGCTCAGGCGGACTTTTTTTTGCCAAAAGTCCAGCGGACTAAGTTTTAAGTTTTGACTTAAAATTGTCTGCCGGACTCCGGAGTCCCGCGGACAATCCCGCCGTTTGTGTGCTAGTCTGTGGGACTTTTGAAATGAACGGACTTGCCGACACACGTTTGGAAAGTCCGTTCATTTAGAACGGGACTCCGGGTAGACGGGACTAGCGAAGGCAGTCAATGCCGCCGGGCTAGCCCCGTCACCTGGTATGGATTTAAAGGGGAATCCCTACGGCGAAAAAACGGCGTGGGGGTCCCCCCCAAATCCATATCAGACCCTTATCCGAGCACGCAGCCCAGCAGGTCGTACCCCATACTCATTCATATAGGGTGGGGGGCCGATATCTATTAAAAAGGGGGCTCCTGGATTGCGATAAGCCCCCCGCCCACAGACCCCGACAACCAATGGCCAGGGTTGTCGGGAAGAGGCCCTTGTCCTCATCAACATGGGGACAAGGTGCTTTGGGGTGGGGGGGGCCGCAGGGCCCCCCTTTCCCCAGGGCACCCCCATGTTGAGGGCACGCGGCCTGATAGGGCTCAGGAGGGGGGGTGCAACCCCTTTCCTGACCTGCCGGGCTGCGTGCTCGGATAAGGGTCTGATATGGATTTGGGGGGACCCCCATGCCCTTTTTTTTGCGCAGGGATTCCCCTTTAAATCCATACCAGGTGACGGGGCTAGCATGGCGGCATTGACTGCCTTCGCTAGTCCCGTCTACCTGGAGTCACGTTCTAAATGAACAGACTTTCCGATCGTGTGTCGGCAAGTCCATTAATTTCAAAAGACCCGCGGACTTCCGTCAAAACTCCGCCGGAAAAGTCCGGGCGTGTGTGGGCAAGTCCACACGTTCGGAAAGTCCGAGCGTGTGTACGCCACATTACACATGTGTTGCTATACACATGTTTATTCCCTTTGTGTGCATTGGAACAAAACAAAAAAGGGAGGAAAAAAGCAAATTAGATAATAAGGTCACACAAAACTCTAAAAATGGGCTGGTCAAAATTCTTGGCACCCTTAACTTAATATTTGGTTGCACACCCTTTGGAAAAAATAACTGAAATCAGTCGCTTCCTATAACCATCAATAAGCTTCTTACACCTCTCACCTGAATTTTGGACCACTCTTCCTTTGCAAACTGCTCCAGGTCTCTCTTATTGGAAGGGTGCCTTTTCCCAACAGCAATTTTAGGATCTCTCCACAGGTGTTCAATGGGATTTAGAACTGGACTCATTGCTGGCCACTTTAGAACTCTCCAGCACTTTGTTGCCATCCATTTCTGGGTGCTTTTTGACGTATGTTTGGGGTCATTGTCCTGCTGGAAGACCCAAGATCTCAGACACAAACCCAGCTTTTTGACACTGGGCTCAGATTTCATGATGCCTTGCACACATTCAAGGCACCAAAACAATCCCAAAACATCATTGAACCTCCACCATATTTCACTGTAGGTACTGTGTTCTTTTCTTTGTAGGCCTCATTACATTTTTGGTAAACAGTAGAATGATGTGCTTTACCAAAAATCTCTATCTTGGTCTCATCTGTCCACAAGACGTTTACCCAGAAGGATTTTGGCTTACTCATGTATATTTTGGCAAACTGTAGTCTTGCTTTTTTATGTCTCTGTGTCAGCAGTGGGGTCCTACTGGGTCTCCTGCCATAGCGTTTCATTTCATTTAAATGTCAGTTTGCGCTGACACTGATGCTCCCTGAGCCTGCAGAACAGATTAAATTTCTTTGGAACTTGTTTGGGGCTGCTTATCCACCATCCAGACTATCCTGCGTTGCAACCTTTCATCAATTTTTCTCTTCTGTCCACGCCCAGAGAGATTAGCTACAGTGCCCTGGGCTGCAAACTTCTTGATAATGTTGCGCACTGTGGACAAAGGCAAATCTAGATCTCTGGAGATGGGTTTCCCAACCTTGAGATTGTTGATATTTTTCCACAATTTTGGTTCTCAAGTTCTCAGACAGTTCTCTTCTCCTCTTTCTGTTGTCCATGCTTAGTGTGGCACACACAGACACACAATGCAAAGACTAAGTGAATTTCTCTTTTTTTTATCTGCTTTCAGGTGTGATTTTTATATTGCCCACACCTGTTACTTGCCCCAGGTGAGTTTAAAGGAGCATCACATGCTTGAAACAATCTTATTTATCCACAGTTTTGAAAGGGTGACAAGAATTTTGACCAACCCATTTTTGGAATTTTCTGTGACATTATGTCCAATTTGCTTTTTTTTTTTGTTCCAATACACACAAAGGGAATAAACACGTGTATAGCAAAACATGTGTTACTGCAATACTTTTCTGTGAGAAATACTTGATTTTCTGGAAAAAATTCTGGGGTGCCAACAATTTCGGCCATGACTGTATACTCCCCACACGCATGGAATCTCCATCCCCATGACCAAGCTCTGTGGGGGCAGAGCCAAATGTGTTGGAGGCATGGTATGGCGGGAGCCCAGGCTGAGGTTACCACTCTCACCACCATCACTACAGGATTCCGTGGATGTGCAGCATTATGGATTTCTTCCTTTCACCCCAAAATTGAATCCCAGTATTTATACTATATAAAGGGTCCAGTATAATTGAACAATACATATCCAAATATGAAGCGAATAGTAAATGCAAAATAGGAAATGTCTGTATGGTTTTGATAACAAGTGAGTAAGTTTTAGGCATGTTTTAACTTGTGAATAAAAGATTGTTAATATATTTTTTTAAATCTGCCTTGCAGTAAATACATAATCTGTAACCACTGTTTGGTTTGAATACATGCTGTGTTGTAGCAATTATTAAAGGATTAGTTCACCTTCACTGACTTTTGCAAGAAACATCTCCAGGCATCACAGCATCCTCAGTACATTAACAGTGTCCTGTTTTGTAAAATAACTGTTACTGATGGTTCTCTTTCACTCTCCTGGAATTCCATGAGAGAGAGCAGACTGCACATGTCTGGGTTGGGATTGAAGAGAATGTTTGTGATTTTCTGAGGCTGCACATCCAATGTTTGGTACTTCCTGCCATCAGCACTGCATGATCATGTACTGAGGTCACTGTAATGTTTGGGGATGCGCTGGCATAAGTCAGTAAAAGTGAACTAACCCTTTTAAGGTGTAACAGATTATACAACTTTGCACTCATAGGAAACATTATCTATGTTTTCCTGGAAATAATGAATTATAGATAGCAGTGGCAGCTGGTGGTAAATTTTTTGGGTGGGTAATCTGACCGAACCCCCCTCCCCCCAGCGGTTGATCGGTCCCCACACTTACCCCATCTAGGTCACATGCTTCCTCCGGGCTGCAGGCTTCTGCATCTCCTCCTTCCTTGGCTTCACAAAGGCGTGACTTCCACTATGTCTCCTCCCTCCTCGGCGGCCAATAGGATTGCGTCTCCTCTCTGCCAATCGGGTCTCAGGTCCCACTTCCTGAGTTGGGATTGGCCAGGAGGAGAAGCAGGAAGACAATAGTGAACATTAATATTAATTTGCTATTGTCAGACAACTGGACAAGAGCCTCTGGCTCTAAACATTTGCTTTTAAAAAATAAAAAACTCCCATTGGAATCCATGCGTTCGGTGCCCTGCATGTCAATGAGGGGCCGGGCACATGGATTAGGGGGACAGCACCCCTGCCCCCAGTATGGATGGCCAACCGCTGAAATAGAGAGTCATCTGTTGCAATCCACTACCTGTATGAAGTTTGCATGTTCTCCCTTTGATTGTGTGGGTTTCCTCCTGATACACTGGTTTCCCACACTCCAAACACATGCTGATAAGTAATTAGCACCTGTCTAAATTGGCCCTAGTATGTTTACATGCATATGTGAGATAGGGACCTTACGATGTAAGCTCCTTGAGGGCAGAGACTGATGTGAAGGTACAATATACTGTATGTAAAGTGCTGTGCATAAATTGACAGTGCTATATAAATATCTGTAATAAATAAATATGTAAATGATAGATAATGATTTCAGTGTATTTAATGAATGGCAAGATTTATATGTGTACATTACTAATTTTTGTTTTTTTCAAACTGTGATTAAATAATTTATAGGACCTGTGATTATGCTAATCCACACAATACATACATTTCTTTGAGTCACAATATATTTAGTCAGGGAAAAAGCTTGTTAAGAAAATAGTTAGATGTTTGGATATGAAATCTAAAAGCAATGCAATTTAAAATCAAATGTATTAGGTTAATGTTCCCTATATCCTCTCAGAGTAAATTAGCAGAAAATCAAATGACAAGTGAAAGTATCCTTTGCCTTCTAGTATCATTCTCTCCCTTCCCATGGTATAAAGCAGAATAGAGACCTGTTGATCTACTTACAGAGTTTGGAGCAGATTACGTGACTGATGTTGCACAGAGTGTACGAATAAGAGCAATAGTGATGAGCAGAGTTCTGAAGAACAGCTGGTGGATCTCACTGGTGTCAGGATCACAGAATACTGATCAGCTTCCTTCCCAGACTCCGGTGTATAAAACTTCCAAGAGATAAGCAGTGATTCGTTTGTCTCCTGGAGAAAAAATCCAGTAGTGTGAATTATCTGTCAGAGGAGAGCTCCTTATGATGTGCAGAATAAATGCCCAGCCCTAGGCTGCTGATGTATATATAAAGCGATAAAACAACATGTGCTCACTGCTCAGTCCTCTCTGCCAAAGCAAATAGAGTGCCTATTCTCAGCGGAGCTGTCCACATCTGTGGTGCTGATTCCATCATTCCTTGCACTTGACCCTGCCCATTTTAAAACAACTGTACAGAGAAAAAAGTCAATTACATGTGATTTTGTTCCAGTAAAGCAAACACAATTGATGTTATACTACTTTTCAGATAAGCTGGTATATGTAGCATTTTCGTTTTCTTTCACTTGTATCCTTCCCAGGCTTAACTATACTATACAGTGTCCTTTGTGGTGCCAGGAATACTGTAACTTTATCTATTCAGCTATGATTTATATACATCTTGCTTCTATACTTCAGGGAAATACATTTCAAAGAACTCCAGAAATTGCAGAACTAAAAAAATATGCAGGTTTATGAGAGGTTAAAGTGATATTAAAGTCTATCTTTTTTTTGTCACAGAGCGTTTTTTTTACCTCCTCTTCTAGAGTCTACCACCAGCACTGTCCACTACTAGAGTTGAGCGGACACCTGGACGTTCAGGTTCGGCCGAACTTCGCAACTTCGCAACTTCGGGACCGAACTTGACCCCGAACCCGAACCCCATTGAAGTCAATGGGGACCCGAACTTTTGAGGACTAAAATGGCTCTAAAAAAGTAATGGAAAGGGCTAGAGGGCAAATGGCAGCAAAATGTTGTTAAGAGCATGGCAAGTGTGGATAGGGAAATAACTTAAAATAACAACATAAAAATAAAAAATAATATACTGGAGGCCCCCTTCTCAGAAGAGGTACAGGAAGTCATTAAGAACCTCAGAAACTCAACGGCACGATGCCACACATATGGTGGGAATGCCCCAGAATACACCCTTTCTGGAAAAAATTATTCAATTTAATTGATAAGCTTGTGGGAAGCCAGATCCCCAGAACCCCTCAAATCGCCCTTCTTAACGCGCACATCCCAAAGATTCCCAAGGCCTTGCGCAGGCTGATCCATTTCATTTCCCTGGGAGCTAAACTTACTGTGGCGAAAGCCTGGAAAAAACCTACAATCTCATTCCCAGCAGTGAAAAGAAAAATCTCCTGACGTCCTCCAACTCCTGTTACTGATGCTCCTTCTTAACCCCCTCCTTTTCTCTTCTACACTCCCTAATACCTCTTTCCTCCTTTTCTCGCTCTCTTCCTCTTCTATCCCTTCCCTCCTTACTATTATGCTTATTTCTTAAGCTTATCTGGGAAGTGATAATTGACTATACACTGATGCCTAGTCATGGATTCCTATCTTAGGGAAAAAGGCACATGGTAATTTTTTTCCCCTCCTTACATTCACTCCTAGGGGTCGGTGGTTAAGTTCCTCCTCTTGGACACAGCTAGCTCCCATTGGGGGTGTCCAGGGAGGAGGAATACCAACCCTTCACTCTAACACTACCATGTCTGTCTAAAATGATTTTACATTTTATATCTCTGACACGTTACACTCGATTCATCTTGTTGCGCTGCCTGTAACCTTTCTATGTTTTGACTGAATCGATATTCTGAATGTCACTTTCAAATGTATTATTCTTGTGATCCAAAATAAAAAACTTTGAAATAAAAAATTATAATCTTGACCTAGGAGGACAAGGTCAAAATGGAGTAGGAGGTTGAGGTGGCGGTGGATGTGGTGGTGTAGGTGGAAGCGGCGGTGGATGAGGACGAGGTAGTTTTTGTTTTTAATTATTTTTTTTTTTAATTAGGGTACACCCCAAAAGAGTGAGAAAGATCAAAAATACAACAATGGCTGGGTAAGGCCGGTGATGTGTCGAATTCTGTCCCCCGTCGGATAGTGTCCGCCCTGTACTGCGCTTGCGCAGTACGATGGACAAGGGGATTCCGAAAATCTCCGAAGACGAACGGTGCTGTGAGTCCAGGTTCAAACCCCACCATCTGAGGTTCAAGCTGAGCGAAGCAAGGCCGTGCTCGAAGCGCAGCGAGCGAATCGCGGCGAGCGAAGCGTGGCGAGCGAAGCGAGCCCGCGTGGGGCCCTGTTACTATGTGCTACCGTATGTACACTTGGATGGTGGGGCTTGAACCTGCACCTCCAAGGCGTAAAGGGCAAGCTCAGGCCATGTGCCCTATTTGGAGACCCAGAAGTTAAAGGGGGCAGACCCGTCATTCAGTACGTGTAGGCGTGTGCACATACTGCTCCACCATGTTGGTGAAATGCTGCCTCCTGCTAAGACGTTCCATCTCAGCTGGTGGTGCTGGTTGTTGTGGCGTGCTGACAAAGCTTTTCCACATTTTGGCCATGCTAACCCTGCCTTCTGAGGTGCTGGCGGTGCCCAGGCTGCATTGGCAACCTCGTCCTCCTCCTCTGCCTTCGCCTTGTGCTTCCACCGTGCCACTGGGGAATGCCACCAGCAGCGCGTATACCAGTGTGCGCTTGTACTTACAATCACAGTGAGGGAATTAAGGACGGTACGTTGTCCTTGTAACGTGGGGTTCCAGCAGCGTGGCCACCCAGTAATCAGCACCAGTTAGAATGTGGTCAACTCGGCGGTCGTTGCGGAGACATTGCAGCATGTAATCGCTCATGTCTGCCAAGCTGCCCAGAGGCAACGAAAAGCTGTCCTCTGTGAGAGTTGTATCATCTGTATCCTCTGTATCCCCCCAGCCACGCACCAGTGATGGCCATGAGCTGGTCTTGGTGCCACCCTGCTGTGAACATGGTTCCTCCTCCTCCACCATCTCCTCCTCCTCATCCTCCACCTCGTCATCCTCCAGAACTGTGCCCTTGCTGGACAATTGTGTACCTGGCGTTTGTTGGTGCAGGAACCCACCCTCATAGCCACTTGTGAATGACTGCCCTGAAAGCCTTGGAAATTATCCCTCTTCCTCCTCCTCCTTCTGTGCCACATCCTCTTCCATCATCCCCTGAAGCGTTTTTTTAAGGAGGCATAGAACTGGAATAGTAATGTTGAGAACGACGTCATCGACACTGGCCATGTTGGTGGAGTACTCAAAACAGCGCATGGGGGGGGCGTGACCGGAAGCTGCCTCGGATGGGCGATTAAGCCCACAGCTCTCCACAAGCCCGCAGCATAGACGGCCAAATCAGGGGGATAAATCGATAGTTAATGGGTGGAAGCCGCAGAACACGATCCTCCAAACCCAGAGGATCATCACAGCCACCTTCCGGCTCCTCAGCGTCTCTTAGGAGCTTTTTTATGCCGCCGACGGCATCCGGGAACGGAGGGGACAAGATGGCGCCGGCCCCCTCCTCCTCCACTTCCACCACGAGGCCGGAGCAGCACCAAGACCCGCATTCCCCAGAGCACACAAGCCCACCGGACCCAGAGCGGAGCAACGACGGCCAGCGATGCACTCCTGAAGAGGCGGTGAGTCTCCCCCCGCCCCACACAGCCCAGGAAAGGCCCGCATCCGCCCTGCAGAGTGCCCGACTAGGCCCGAGCGCCACGGCGTCCACGCAGTGCTCAGAGGCCTTCCCGCGCCTCCTCTGCACATTCTCAGACCCGGGCCTCACTGCAGAGAGCCCAGACTCCCCAGTCTCCCTACAGCCAGAGGACTCCCCCCCCCTCTCCACGCCACATCAAGCATCCCCCCAGGCCCAGGGCAGATGGAACCGCACGGGGCCGGCAGGCCTCAACAGGCCTATTATATCCACAGCCCTGCTCCCCCACAGCCACAGAGGGAGTCACGCTCCAACAACCCCAGACTGCAGAGCAGGGGCGAAGGACATGCAGCCACATACGCACAAGCAGCCAGCTCCCCAGTGCTAGCCAGCCCAAGCGAGCCAGGGGACAGAAACGTGCACCCACCACAGCATGGAAGAAAAGAGCCCCAGCACCCCCAAGAGCTTCCATGGGCACCTCCACAGGTGCCCCCCCCCCCCTGCACCCGAAAAGGGATTCCTCCCCACCGCAGTTAACGCAGCAGCCATGGGGATCGGACCCCTATTACACGCAAATCCCCCCCCCCCCCCCGGCAAACATATTTCCAGGCCATGCCGACAAAAGAGGACTTTAAATTGCTAATTGAGGAAGTCAAAACAGCCTGCCGTAGCGAAATTCAAATCCTGCATGCCAATCTTAAACACCTCTCAGATAGGGTGGAAATGGCGGAGGAAGAAATACAGGAGACCAAGATTGGGCTACACCGCACTCAGCTACAGGGTTCCGACCATAGATTGATACTTAGAGACATGCAGCGTCACGTAGAGGACTTGGACAACAGGGGGCGCAGGAACAACGTCCGTGTCAGAGGTCTGCCCGAGACCGACGTCCCAGAAGATCTCCAAGGAACCCTGCAAACCCTTTTTAACAATCTCCTGGGTGAACCCCCTGATCGACCCATTGAGATGGATCGAGCTCACAGAGCCCTCCGACCCAAGGGACCGGCCTCCAGACCCCGCGACATTATCTGCTCCTACCCCCTCAAAGAATACATCATGCGAGCTGCCCGTACCACCCGTAAGGTGATGTTCCACGACACCCAGATACAGTTGTATCCTGACTTATCCTGGATCAACCTCCAGAAACAAAGGTTACTACAACCTCTGTTGATCACACTGCAAGAAAAGGACATCAGCTACCGTTGGGGTTTTCCCTTTAGCCTAACAGCCCGACAGCAGGGAAGATCGTCAGTGATGCGATATCCTGAGGACTTGGATAACTTTTGCAACGCCATGGAAATCCCCATCCCCCGACTCCAGGAGTGGGACTTGATAGCCCCGCCGCCGCCACCCCCAACAGTTTGGCAGAAAATTCCGCCAGCAAGACGCCCACGGGGGCAGGACTCCCCCCCGCGGACACCCCAAACCTAAGCACGGATGATGGACATCAGTTTTTGCCCCCTGACACAGCTCTTTTTCTCCTTTTCTTTTTTATTATGTCAATATTGCACATGTGTCTTTTTTTTTCCCCTTTTTTTCTACCCATAGGTTCCTACATTAGCTGAATGGAGACTCGCTTGATATTTTATACCCACCCATCAGCCTAATTTGAACCCCCCCCCCCCCCCCCTAGGCCTCCAGCCTCATAGATTTCCGTTTTTTAACTTGGGCCCTCAGATGGAGACCCGAGAGTAGCTACCCCCCGGTCACTAGTCCCCCTGTGGAAACACAACACCAAGGTTCCACCGAGAGTTTACTTCGGTGTTTGTTCGCGAGTTGTTGAGGTTCACTATGTCCTCCTAGTATGAACTCCTTTTTTGGGGCCAAACCGGGAGGACCTTCTGGAACTTATTGAACCCCAGACGACAGTCGTCACCCGGGGCCCTATTGCGCTGCTTAAGTGTATGTTATGTATATGGAAGTACACCTTTAACCAATGTTTCTCTTTCTTCTCTTTCTCTCGTCCCACCCCCCCCCCTTTCCCTCCCACCTCCCCGGCCTGCCATGAGCTCTTGGAGGACGACTGGCTCAGAATACGGAGCGCTCATTTGGCTATCATCAACAATGGAAGAATCCCCCAGATGGACCAGATACCAACGCGACCACACACACACACGACAATGGCTAAAATAGTTACCCTTAATGTCCATGGGCTAAATTCGAATAAAAAGAGGCATCTGGCGCTAAGGGAACTCAGGCATTCTGGGGCAGACGTAGCTATGATCCAGGAAACGCACTTTAACAAGGGGGACTCCTTCGCGTTCGCATGCAGATATTTTACACAGATCTACCAGGCATTTAATCACCGTAAAAGGGCAGGGGTGGCAATCTTGTTTAGGCATGGCACCCCCTTTGTATGTTCTCAGTCATATATAGACCCTAAGGGACACTACATAATTCTGCGAGGTCAATGGCAATCACAAAAGGTTACCTTCTGTACTGTTTATGCCCCCAACACCAACCAAATAAACTTCATATTCAAGGTATTTGCCAAAATATTTAAAACAACAAACGAATACCTGGTAATCGGGGGGGACTTTAATCTATCACACTCAGTGGTATTGGACCGCCATGAACTGAGCCCCATGGGTCCACAACCGCGTGCCTCCAGGGAATCGAAACTGTTCCGCACCGCTACTAGGCGATACACGCTCTTCGATTCCTGGCGCACCTTCCACCCTAGTGACAGGCAATATACGTTCTTTTCAGCCCCCCACAAGATGCATTCCCGTATCGATTACTCCTTCACAAACAACACCACGCTTCGGGCTACTAAGACCGTCCAGATTCTACCGATTTCCTGGTCCGACCACGCCCCAGTAGTCATGACTTTGGAGCTAGGCATACCCTTACGCAAACCATGCCACTGGCAGCTAAATAGTTTTCTCCTTCAGCACCTCCCTTCAAGAACAGAACTAGAAACTTCTCTACAGCAATACTTCCAGGAAAAGAATACCCCTGATATACCCTTCCCCACCCTCTGGGAGGCGCACAAAGCGGTCCTTAGGGGGCGGTGCATGGCGATCTCATCGGCCCTTAAAAAGAATGCAGCAGCCACTAAGAAGCAGGCTGAGAGGGACCTACGAACTTTAGAAACCAGACTACAATCCTCACCCACCTTGCCCCTCTTGAAAAAAATTGTCTGCCTAAGAATAACACTCCGCGACATAGCTCTAGGACAGGTAGAGAAGGCACTCATCAGAATGAAGCAAACATACCATGATAAGGGAAACAAAGCCCATTCTCTACTCGCCCGCAAACTGTCGGAACGCTCCCACACATCCACACCCCATCAGATCAAAGACACCACAGGCGACCTCCTTTCCCATCCCCAGGATATAGCCAACACTTTTGAAAAGTTCTATACAGCCCTATATAGCGACCCATAGATCCCTCATGCACCGCTACCCCCCGTCCTGAAGGACGGCTTACACACCTATCTGGAACAAAGCGGTATCCCAAAACTACAGGCCTCAGACCTACTAACCCTTAACATGTCCATAACAGAAGAAGAGATCTCGGCCACTATCCAGACCTTACCTACACACAAGTCCCCTGGCCCAGACGGTCTCCCTTATGAATATTATAAAACATTCCTCCCTACCCTACTTCCACATATGTGCAAATTATATAATGCCTTCCTCCAGCAAACTCCCATCCCCAAGGACATGCAGAGGTCGTACCTTACCCTGATCCCCAAGCCCAACAAGGACCCCTCACTATGTGCCAGCTATAGGCCAATAGCGCTACTGAACGCAGATTTAAAAATCTTCACCAAACTCTTATCAATCCATTTGAACACGATACTTCCCTCACTGGTACACAAAGACCAGGTGGGGTTTGTCCCCATGCGCCAAGCCGGGGACAACACGAGACGAATAATTGATTTAATAGATGTGGCGAACAGGGAGGGCCTGGAAACCTTGGTGCTCGGACTGGATGCTGAAAAGGCGTTTGATCGCCTTGGCTGGCCCTTCCTGTTCGCCACGTTAAAACATATGGGGTTTGGGGGACCCTTTTTTCGGGCCATCCAACATCTGTACACCAACCCAACATCCCAGGTTAAAACCCCCTTCGCTATGTCCTCTGCCTTTCCAATAGCGAATGGAACCCGCCAGGGATGCCCACTCTCACCGCTACTTTTTGCGCTGTGTGTCGAGCCCCTGGCGGCGTCCATTCGCAGAAATCCAGATATTCGAGGTGTCCCGCTTCGAGAGAGAGAGTTTAAAATAGCACTCTTTGCGGACGACATCATACTCACACTGACCCAGCCCAGAACCTCACTCCCCAATCTACATGCCGCACTGAACCTCTATAGGTCTCTGTCCGGCTACAAAATAAACGCGGCCAAATCAGAAGCCCTCCCTATTAATATTCCAACTGCAGAGGTTCAGCACTTACAGAGCTGCTTCCCCTACAATTGGAGGACAGTAGCTCTGAAATACCTGGGAGTCCAGATTACCCAATCCTACAATACCCTATACCGAGTCAACTTTCCGCCCTTATTCGGTCCATTAGGGACCTTTTGCAGAAGTGGAAGACACACCATATTTCTCTTTTGGGGAGGGTGGCGTCTATCAAGATGAACATCCTCCCTAAACTCCTATACCTTTTTCAAACACTACCTGTACCAATTCCCCACGCAGACCTTAGAAAACTCCAAGCTGACTTACTCAAGTTTGTATGGAACTACAAGAGACACAGGGTCCCATGGTCAGTGATGACGGCGGCTTGCACAGCTGGAGGTCTAGCGTTCCCCGACTTAATTAGATACTATCAACTGCGAGCCTTGACCTCCTGGTTAACCCAAAAGTCTTATAATAGATGGACCGAAATCGAAAAAATATGGTTTGCCCCCATTCACCCCAACAGCATGCTCTGGAACACGGACGCAGAGGTAGAAACAACCAGGCTTCTGGGCCCCATGATACACCTTAAAAAGTTGTGGCATAGGCTTGCCCGAGCGCATAATTTGAGTTCCGAAAGGTCTCTTTTGACTTCCTTTCTATATAACCCCAGAATGCCTGCAGGTCTCACGCATCAGATGTCCTCACCTTGGGCTACACGAAATGTATTTCATTTTTGGACAAACTACAGAAGAAATTCGACTTGCCCCGCCAGGTCTTCTATGGGTATCTACAAATCAGACATTACGCCCAGTCCTTCGCCCCCACCCTCCAATTTTCGGCGCCCATCCCGTTCGAGAGTATAATCCTGGAGGGATCAGCACGTAGAGGTATCATATCAGATATGTACAGCATACTAAACGACTATTCCTTTCCCACCCAAGGGAAACATGCATATATGCTCCAATGGGAGAAAGCTATAGGAGAAGAGTTACCAGAAACCACATGGCAAATGATATGGTCGCAAGCAGCGAAAAGCTCCTATTGCACACTTTACAAAGAGAACTCGTACAAAATCCTCTACTTCTGGTACATGACTCCAGACAAACTACGCGCTATATACCCCTCTAGTTCGGACAGGTGCTGGCGCTGCTTAGTGGAGAAGGGCACCCTGTACCACATCTACTGGGCATGTCCCAAAATCACACCTTTCTGGGGGGAAACACAACAATTACTTTCAAACCTGGCGGGCACGCAGATACCTAAATCACCCAAATTGTATTTACTAGGCCTACTCCCCCCACAAATCCCCAGACACACCAAAAAATTACTTAGTCACGTCCTGACAGCCGCCCGGTGCTTGATTGCTCTCCATTGGAAGAGACAGACCCCACCCTCCCGATCAGACTTATACACCAGAATTAAAGACATAGAATTAATGGAAAAAATGACAGCCAGACTACGGGACAGACTTGAAGCACATGATAAAATCTGGGAGGAATGGCACAAACATGAAGATCAGCCTTGAGCTGATGGCAGGGCCACACTACCTACCCCCCCCCCCCCCTTATCCCCCTCCCTTTTTCTTTCTCCCACTTTCCCTACTTCGACTATCTCTATTCCTTCCTTCCATGTATAATTTGCACTGAGAATGGTATTACACTGTACCTGGTACATGACGGCACAAATTTATCTCTAATTAAGGACCTGAGGTCTGCGGTTTATATGCCTTTCATTAGCAGGTCTATACAGGCATATGTGCGTCAAACCGGCTAAGCCCAGAGCTGCTACGAGATTTCGCCCATTATTGCACACCACCAGCACGGGCTTGAGGCTCACTGCCACCAACCACTCATCGGTCTGTTGTTCCATGTCCCTCCACAACTCCTGCATGGTGTGGGGTTTTTCCCCCAAACAGGAAAGTTTTAAAACTGCCTGCTGTCGTTTACCCCTGGCTGTGCTGAAGTTGGTGGTGAAGGTGTTACGCTGACCGGATGAGGAGGCGGTAGAGGATGAGGAAGCGGAGTAGAAGGAGTTAGCAACAGGAGGCAAACTGAAGCGCCCTGCAATCCTCGGTGGTGGAAGTACATGCGCCAAACTGCTATCCGCTTCAGGCCCAGCCGCCACTGCATTTACCCTGTCTGCTGTTAGGGAGGTATAACTTCCCTGACCTCCACGCATCTGTAGTTAGGTGGACCTTGCCACAGATGGCGTTGCGCAGGGCACACCTGATTTTGTCCCCCGCTTGGTTGTGCAGGGAAGGGATGGCTCGCCTGGTAAAGTAGTGGCAGCTGGGCATGACATCAGGCTTTTAAAACTCTGCGTCTCCACCAGACGGAATGACAGCACTTTAAACGCGAGGAATTTTGAAATGCTGGCATTCAGGGCCAGTGATCGCGGGTGGCTAGGGGGGTACTTCCTCTTCCGCTCCAGTGTTTGGGAAATAGAGAGCTGAAAGCTTCCATGGGACATTGTGGAGATGGTTGGTGACCCAGGTGGTAGTGTTGCTGGCAGATCCTCTGTTTGCGGGTTGGCAGGTGCCACTGTCACTACAGAGGTGGATGAAGAGGCCGAGACTGCAGCAGAAGAGGAAGCAGGAGGAGCCTTTCTTGTTTTTTGAGGTGTCTACTCCACTGCAGCTCGTGCTTTGCACGGCATGGGCATGTGGAGGGTCCAAAACAGGAAATCATAAGCATTAGGGATGAGCCGAACACCCCCGGGTTCGGTTCGCACCAGAACCTGCGAACGGACCGAAAGTTTGCAGGAACGTTAGAACCCTATTAGTTACAATGGACGCGTTCAAAATTAGAACGTACAACGTTCGAAATCTAAAGTGATAATTATAATGGCCAATATGCATGTTATTGTTATAAAAAAGGTTTGGGGACCCAGGTCCTGCCCCAGGGGACATCTATCAATGCTTAAAGAAGTTAAAAACGGACGTTTTTTGGAGCAGTGATTTTAATGATGCATAAAGTGAAAAAAAAGTGAAATATTCCTTTAAATATGGTACCTGGGGGGTGTCTAAAGTATGCCTGTGAAGTGACATGTGTTTCCCGTGTTTAGACTTGTCCCCGCACAAAATTACATTTGTAAAGGAAAAAAAGAAGCCATTTAAAACTGCTTGCGGCTTTAATGTCATGTCTTGTCCAGGCAATATGGATGAAAATCTTTGAGAAAAATGGCATGGCTACCCCACCCCCCCCCCCCCCCCTACCCCAGCCTATTACCAGCCCCTTTGGGTCTTGTATGGATATTAAGGGGAACCCTGCACCCAAAATAAAACCCTATACCTAAAACCCTATATACTCTGAACCGCAGTATACAGGCGGTGCAAACAAGACAGGGACTGTTGGTGTATATTGTGCTGTGCTGGAGGCACACAAAACACACTAACTCCTGCAGATGGCTGTCTTAGGTGACAACAGGGCAGATACAGTGTAAGGTGGTTTAGTGTGCTACTGCTGTGCTATACTCACACAGCACACACACACACACTAACTCCTGCAGATGGCTGGATTGGTAGAGAACAGCACTGCGAAGAACACACTATCCCTGTCTATTTTTCCTCTATCCCTACACTTTCCCCACAAGCAAAGGCTGAGAAGAATACACTATCCCTGCCTATTTTTCCTCTTTCTCTACACTTTCCCCACACAGAAATGATTCACATATAGTGTGTACATGTACAGTACACTGTCACTGTTCCTCAAGCCGGTACACACTACACGAGGCCGCCGGCGCGGCAGCCTTATATAGTGTGGGGCGTGTACTAACCCCCTGAGCTATAATTGGCCACAGGCATCCTGCCTGTGGCCAATTATTGCTCTCCTCGCCGCTGGATCTATGATTGGCCAAGCATGCGGGGTCACAGTGCATGCTTGGCCAATCATCAGCCAGCAATGCACTGCGACTGGCGCAGTGCATTGTGGACCGTTCGCATCACACGAATTTGATGCGAACGGCCCTCAGAGTTCTGCCCTTGACGAGCGGACGAACGGCCGATGTTCGATTCGAACATGGGTTCGAATCGAACACCGGGCCCATCCCTAATAAGCATACAAAATTAACCACTTGCCTACCAGGCACCAACACCCCCCTCCCATCCAGACCAATTTTCAGCTTTTGGTGCTCTCACACTTTGAATGACAATTACTCAGTCATGCAACACTGTACCCAAATGAATTTTTTGTCCTTTTTTTCCCACAAATAGAGCTTTCTTTTGGTGGTATTTGATCACCTCTGGGTTTTTTATTTTTTGCGCTATAAATGAAAAAAGACCGAAAAATTTTGAAAAAAAACAAATTTTTCTTGGTTTCTGTGATAAAATTTAGCAAATTATTAATTTTTCTTCATAAATTTTGGCCACAATTTATACTGCTACATATCTTTGGTAAAAATAACCAAACATTTGTGGAAATTATTTGGTCTGTGTGAAAGTTTTAGAGTCTACAAGCTGTGGTGCAAATCATAAAAAAATTATCACATCTGATGTACTGAGGCCTATCTCATTTCTTGAGACCCTAACAAGCCAGGAAAGTACAAATACCCCCCAAATGACCCCTTTTTGGAAAGTAGACATTTCAAGGTATTTAGTAAGAGGCATGGTGAGTTATTTGAAGTTGTCATTTTTTTCCCACAATTCTTTGCAAAATTAAGATTTTTTTTTTTTTTTTTTTTTATCCACAAAATTTTCATTGTAATAGCTTATTTCTCTCACATAGCATATGTATACCACAAATGATACCCCAAAATACATTCTACTACCCCTCCTGAGTATAGTGATACCACATGTGTGGGACTTTTTCACTGCCTGGCCACATACAGTGGCCCAACATGCAGGGAGCACCATCAGGTGTTCTAGGAGCATAAATTACACATCACATTTCTCAACCACCTATTACATTTTTGAAGGCCCTGGAGCACCAGGACAATGGAAACGCCCATAAAATGACCCCATTTTGGAAAGCTAACACCCCAACGTATAATCTATGAGGCATAATGAGTCTTTTGAATGGTTCATTTTTTTCCAGAAGTTTTTGGAAAATGTGGAAAAAAAAATGAAAACGCATTTTTTTTACACAAAGTTGTCCGTTTATAAGATATTTCCAACACGTAGCATTTAGATAGCACAAATGACACCCCAAAATACATTCTGCTACTCCTCCTGAGTATAGCGATACCACATGTGTGGGACTTTTTCACTGCCTGGCCACATACAGTGGCCCAACATGCAGGGAGCACCATCAGGTGTTCTAGGAGCATAAATTACACATCACATTTCTCAACCACCTATTACACTTTTGAAGGCCCTGGAGCACCAGGACAATGGAAACGCCCACAAAATTACCCCATTTTGGAAAGCTAACACCCCAACGTATAATCTATGAGGCATAATGAGTCTTTTGAATGGTTCATTTTTTTCCAGAAGTTTTTGGAAAATGTGGAAAAAAAAATGAAAACGCATTTTTTTTACACAAAGTTGTCCGTTTATAAGATATTTCCAACACGTAGCATTTAGATAGCACAAACGACACCCCAAAATACATTCTGCTACTCCTCCTGAGTATAGTGATACCACATGTGTGGGACCTTTTCACTGCCTGGCCACATACAGTGGCCCAACATGCAGGGAGCACCATCAGGTGTTCTAGGAGCATAAATTACACATCACATTTCTCAACCACCTATTACACTTTTGAAGGCCCTGGAGCACCAGGACAATGGAAACGCCCACAAAATTACCCCATTTTGGAAAGCTAACACCCCAACGTATAATCTATGAGGCATAATGAGTCTTTTGAATGGTTAATTTTTTTCCAGAAGTTTTTGGAATATGTGGAAAAAAAATGAAAACGCATTTTTTTTACACAAAGTTGTCCGTTTATAAGATATTTCCAACACGTAGCATTTAGATAGCACAAATGACACCCCAAAATACATTCTGCTACTCCTCCTGAGTATAGCGATACCACATGTGTGGGACTTTTTCACTGCCTGGCCACATACAGTGGCCCAACATGCAGGGAGCACCATCAGGTGTTCTAGGAGCATAAATTACACATCACATTTCTCAACCACCTATTACACTTTTGAAGGCCCTGGAGCACCAGGACAATGGAAACGCCCACAAAATGACCCCATTTTGGAAAGCTAACACCCCAACGTATAATCTATGAGGCATAATGAGTCTTTTGAATGGTTCATTTTTTTCCAGAAGTTTTTGGAAAATGTGTAAAAAAAATGAAAACGCATTTTTTTTTACACAAAGTTGTCCGTTTAGAAGATATTTCCAACAGGTAGCTATTAGATAGCACAAATGACACCCCAAAATACATTCTTCTACTCCTCCTGAGTATAGCGATACCATGCGTATGAGACTTCTACACAGTCTGGCCACATACAGAGATCAAAAATGCAAGGAACACCATCAGGTATTCCAGGGACACATAGCATGCACATACCAAGAATTACACCCCAAAATACATTATGCTGAGCAAAGCGTAAACAAAAGCTTACCTGTGGTTGTAGTAGCGCAGTTGTACACAGGAGGATAGCACTGGTCCAGGCAGCAGGCAGGGACTTGGTCAGCAACGGTGAACACAATTGTCCAGGCAGGGATACTGTCCATATAAAGTCCAGGGTCAGTGCAAGCAGAGATATTGTCAGCAGTGCCAAAAATATTGGTCCTGGTAGTAGGCAGGATATGTGGTGTGGTCAGTGCGACAGGCAGAGGCATGACGGCAGAAAGTCCTACAGGCAGCAGGCAGAAGTAGGGCCTCGTTCAGGACAGAATGGGGACAGGGGTAGAGGCTTCTCCCACCCAAATCTCTTTGAAGCCTCCGAGCCTCCAGACCCTAATCTAGGATTGAGAAAACAAAAAAATTGTTTTCTTCATCCAGAAAAACATTTCTGGAGCCCCTCACATATGTGAGACCCCTGTGTTGAATCCCACTAGTCCAGTAGCAGGGTACAAGATCAGTCCAAGAGGCAGGCAAATATCATGGTCAAACAGTCCAAGGTCAGTTCCAGATCAGGCAAAGGTATTTACAGAATCGTTAGGCAGAAGCATGGTCGTATAAAAAGCCAGGGTCAGTTCCAGATCAGGCAGAGGTAGGTACAGAATCGTTAGGCAGAAGCATGGTCGTATAACAAGCCAGGGTCAGTTCCAGATCAGGCAGAGGTAGGTACAGAATCGTTAGGCAGAAGCGTGGTCGTATAACATGCCAGGGTCAGTTACAGAGCAGGCAGTGGCATAAGGGGTGTGAAGGTGTGTAGGGCAGGAACTGAAGATTACGTTTACCATACTTCACTAATAATTTATTGAAGTATGGTAACGGCGAAAACAGTCACCTATGCAGAGGCCTGGTTGGGAAGGACAATCTGCACAATGATAGGATGTGTCTCTTCTGATTCCTGCTTTGGTACACACCTTACATTTTTTTTGACGGCATTGGCCTGTTGGTTTGGGAGGGATTTTATCAGGAAAGTGGCAGTGGGAGAGTCGACTAACAACATCGGATTGGCTATTTTCTGGTGGGCCGCTCGGGAATACAAGGACAGTGAAAACTTCCTCCTGGTAGCCAAGGAAGGGTTTGGGGTTTTGGGTGGAGTTCCGGTAAATGACATATGAATTATATATTGCCAATTGAAAAAAATATATTGCAACTTTCTTGTACCAATGATATGTCCGTCGTGTAGCAAGATATGGTTCCATCATTTGGTCGTTGAAGTCGACTCCCCCCATATACAAATTGTAATCGTAAATACATTTGGGTTTGTTTATGGGGCCATTTCTTCTGGGGATTTCTACAAAGGTGTTATTGTGGATTGAAGACAGCATGTAGACATCCCTTTTGTCCCTCCACTTCACTGCCAAAATCCCTTTGTTTCTCAGGCTTGCCGTTTCTCCTTTTTTCAATTTTTGATGCACGAGACTTTGAGGAAAGCCCTTCCGGTTTCTTTTAACGGTGCCACATGCTGGTGTCTTCATCCGGTGGAGGTTGTGGAACAGGGGCAGGGATGTGTAGAAGTTATCTACATATAAATTGTAGCCTTTTTCCAGTAGGGGATATATGAGGTCCCAAACAATTTTTCTGCTTGATCCCAAGTAGTCCGGGCAATTAGGGGGCTGCAGCTGGGTGTCCTTCCCTTTGTAGACTTTGAAGGCATACATGTACCCTGTGACTCGGTCGCACAATTTGTACACCTTCACCCCATAGCGGGCCCTTTTGCTGGGAATGAATTGCTTTATTTTGAGCCTGCCACTAATTTTAATAAGGGACTCATCCACACATATGTGTTGGTCCGGGGTAAAGAGCTGGAGAAATACTTGGGAAAAATAATTTAAAAGTGGGCGAATTTTGAAAAGCCTGTCATAATTTGGGTCATTTCGGGGAGGGCACTGGGAATTGTCGTTAAAATGAAGGAACCTCTGTATCATGAGGTACCTGTTTTGGGACATAACCTTGGAGAAGACTGGCATGTGTTGGAGGGGCTGGGTTGACCAATAGGACATCAAGGTGTTTTTTTTGGTGAGTCCCATGTTGAATGTGAGGCCTAAAAAAACCTTGAACTCCTCCACCGTTAGGTCTCTCCATTCATAGGGACGGGCATAACATGAGGTTGGGTTTTGCAAAATAAATTGCTGGGCATAAAGATTGCACTGGGCCACAATTGATCCTAACATGTCCTCCGTAAAAATTAAATTAAAAAAATCTATTGGGGTAAAATTCTGTGTGTCCACCTGGACTCCTGGCTGGGCAGTGAAAGGGGGAATGTTGGCTTCTCCTGAATTAGGAGGAAGCCACAAAGGGTACTGAAGGGCATAGGGAAGGCTGGCATGGGTCCTTGGCCTTTCTTGCCGAGGTACTGCAGTGCTGGTAGATGGCACTGCGGTGCTGGTAGATGGCACTGCGGTGCTGGTAGATGGCACTGCGGTGCTGGTAGATGGCACTGCGGTGCTGGTGGATGGCACTGCGGTGCTGGTGGATGGCACTGCTTCCTCAGAACGCCTTCGTTTGGCCGGCCGAATCTCTTCCTCCTCCGAGTCACTCGATGTTTCGCTACTGAGGACTGGCTCGTAAGTTATGTCAGTCTCAGAATCGATATATGAAGAGGAATCTGAAGAGAGCTCCCCGTTGCTCTCGTCGGCCTGGGAAAGGATTTGGAACGCCTCCTCTGCGGAATAGACCCTTTTGGACATGCTGCTGGTTGCTGGTGCGACTACACAGGTGTGTACTAAGCCTGCACTGATGGACACTGAGGTGGCACAGATGGGTTACTGAGGTGGCACAGATGGGTTACTGAGGTGGCACAGATGGGCACTGAGGTGGCACAGATGGGCACTGAGGTGGCACAGATGTGCACTAATGAAGTGGAACAAATGCACACTGATGAGGCGTCACAGGCGGACACTGATGATGTCGGGTACTGATTGTGAAGATGTGCAGATGGACACTGATCGGCACAGGTGGGCACTGATCGGCACAGGTGGGCACTGATCGGCAAACGTGGACACTGATCGGCAAAGGTGGACACTGATCGGCAAAGGTGGGCACTGATCGGCACAGGTGGGCACTGATCGGCACAGGTGGGCACTGATCGGCACAGGTGGGCACTGATCGGCAAAGGTGGGCACTGATCGGCACAGGTGGGCACTGATCGGCACTGGTGGGCACTGATCGGCACTGGTGGGGCACTGATCGGCACTGGTGGGGCACTGATCGGCACTGGTGGGTCACTGATCGGCACTGGTGGGGCACTGGTGGGGCACTGATCGGCACTGGTGGGTCACTGATCGGCACTGGTGGGGCACTGGTGGGGCACTGATCGGCACTGGTGGGGCACTGATCGGCACTGGTGGGTCACTGATCGGCACTGGTGGGGCACTGGTGGGGCACTGATCGGCACTGGTGGGGCACTGATCGGCACTGGTGGGGCACTGATCGGCACTGGTGTGGCACTGATCGGCACTGGTGTGGCACTGATCGGCACTGGTGTGGCACTGGTGGGGCACTGGTCGGCACTGGTGGGGCACTGATCGGCACTGGTGGGGCACTGATCGGCACTGGTGGGGCACTGGTGGGCACTGTAATAATGGGGCACTGTACTGGGTTTTTATTCTTACGTTCTCACAGATCCTCTCTCTCCTCACACGCTGTCTCTGTGTGAGGAGAGAGAGCCGGCAATGAGAGATGATCTCATATGTTTACATTTGAGATCATCGCTCATTGGCCAGGGGGATCGCGCTGTAAACGGCCGCTGTGATTGGCCGTTTACAGCGATCTGTGATTGGCTGTGTCCAAGGGACACGGCCAACACAGAATTTCCCCGATGCGCGCTCGTGAGCGCGCTCGGGGAGCGAGGAAAGGGGAGGCCGTCATATGACGCCTCCCGGGATTTGGCATCCGCGCTGTGGCCGTCATTCGTCTACGGCCGGATGCGAAGTGGTTAAAATATGTGCAGCATCACATCAGACTTGGACATCCATATCTTGGCAAAAACACCCCAGTTCTAGATTTGCTGCAAACCCACACTTGCTTGATTTATAATGTGATTTCTTGGGGTTCCATTATGTGAAACCCATCAAAAATGTTAGCACTGGTGAAAAAGAAACTTTACTTCCCCTTCTGGACTTACAGACAATTACGCCACTTCCTATCCATGCACCCTACCCAAGACAACTGGACGAGACAACTCACCCCATTTGAAGCCTTATGCCTCCGTAAGACGCCCCAACGACATCTCATCTCCCTTCTCTACACTCTACTTATAGAACCCAGTGACTTGACCCTCTCCCCATCTCAGATCTCCTGGAATAGGGACTTTCCTGCCCCCTTGACATCTCTAGAATGGTCTAGAGTACATGAATATGCACACAAGGGTTCGTTGAACGTTGCCATCCAGGAGAACGGATACAAGGTGCTGACTAGGTGGTACAGAACCCCGTCCCGCCTGCATAAATTCTCGCCCTCAATACCCAACACCTTCTGGAGATGTAACGCAGAAGTTGGTACCATGTTACATATATGGTGGAGCTGCATACACATCCAACCATTCTGGAAGGAGGTCCACAGGCTCATTTCATCAATTAGCACCTACACTTTAGAGTTCTCTCCAGCGCAGTTCCTCCTGCATCACACGTCTTTATCTAGAAAGGCCTATTATAAATCCCTGTGGCGTCAGTCAGCGTTAAAACCGCCTGTGGATGTTGTTATCCAGGCATGGAGTCCCGGCCAGCAAGGTTTCCTGATTCTGGTTATGTATACTGAGACCGAGGCTTGGCTCAGGTCCGCAGTAACCAACAGGCGTCGAGCGTGATGACGTCACAGCCAATAGCGACGACGTTTCGGGGCATGCGCACTGTAGGTAAACAGACAGGTGCGCTCATTCTTCAAGCTTAGGGGACTGAGGCTGCATACAGCCTTTTTATGTGTGTGTGTGTATAATAACACATTACAGTAAATTGTATATTTGGTGTCACAACTGCATGGTAAAGATTATTATATATAGTTTGTTTAATAAAATCGAAATGCTCCTTGCTATACTGATATAAAAATCAGGGAATATATATAGAATACACAGGAGCAGAGTTGATAGTTGGAGGAAAAAAAGAATTGATATTATAATCGGATTATAGCATGACTTATATGTTGTTCCCTACAGATAGAACAGTATTGTGTTAGACGTTGAAAGGTCCATAGAATGATATGAACCCTTATATACTTATTTTTTGTCTCTCTAATATTATAAATATATATATGTATATATAAATATAGATAAAAACATATTGTATATATAGGGATAAAAGACAAAACAAATGTAATGGTGAAAAAATTATAAGGTTTATAGAATCGTGGATAATTCCAGTGTTTCATTTATTCCACCGGGTGACAACGCATCAAGGGAATAGATCCAGAACGTTTATCATCTCATTTTTAAATCAGAATTGCATTTTTTTGGATGTATTAGAAGGTAAAAAATGCTGATTATTGAGCAACAGCGCCACTTCTCTATATGTAATTAGAGTCCTTGCCCATGGAAAACATATGACAGAATTTGCAATGGTGGTGGAACCCTCCTACACATAAATACTACATTTAGACATAATTTATGTAAGGACTTGATTCAGGAGTTATGTTTATTAACATAGGGAGAACAGACAACTTCTCTATGTGAAGTGGCATGTTTGGGATTCAAACCCAGAACCTCAGTGCTGCTAAGCAGAAGTGCTAAGCTGTAAGCCACCGAGCTGCCACATGTGGAGCCCTCCTACACATAAATACACATATACTGCATTTCTTTGGACACATAGGTGGTGGAATTACATCAGTCAGGAGTTATTCTTCTTGATTTATTCTGTGATATTTGGTGGTTTTTGGTGTGTGAGTGTAGAATAGTGATGTTACCCTCTCATTTTTGGGAATTACATTTTTATTTCTGATGTTGGTATACGTATCACATTTTTTGGACTCAAATTAGGATCATTTGGAATTAATAAAACACACAGAAAATTGTGACTTGCATCAGCAATGGTATTGTTTATGGTTTGTAAAGACACCTGTGTGAGTTTGGGTAAAGATTTTTGTGAGATGGAGGGCAACAAGTGAAAGTGACAGAGAAAAAAAATATTTTACCAAAACATTCAACATTCTAGAATTCTTAAAAACAGAATAGATGATGAAGAAGCAACATTGTTGCAAGGACAATTTCTTTCAGAGAAAGATACATTTCATCTCAACATGAAAAGGATTTATTTGGGGAAGTTACAATTGTACCATTAGAATCAATGGCTGAAACTTGCATTATGCTACATAACACTAATTTTCACTTCCATAAAACACTCTTTAAAGTGGACCTTTCCATCTATTAAATCCTCTGCCCTTGTTGTTTTAACTTTAGATAGTAAAAATGTTTCCAATAAATAACTTATACAGCCCACTTCCTGTTTCTTGTCTGGTAAAAAGCCTAGACTTATGACATCATGCACAGCTCTCTCCCCCACTCTCGTGAGAGTTTGCCAGGAAGGAAGGGGGTGAGTCATAAGAAGGCCAATGAGAGCTGCAGGGCTGCAGAGCTGAAGGTGTGCCTCTGTGTGTCTGTATAAATCCAGGAAGTAAGCAGGCAGCAGCTTCAGCTGCCCACAGTTAAAATGGTTGCAGCCAGACTCAGCAGAGAGAGATTTCTTCAGCATATTTGGCAAGTACAGAATCACAATATATATAAAATAATATGCAAAGTGGTTAGATGGAAGCTTCAGAATGGTGAAGATGTTTTTATTACAAATTATGTGAACAGACTACAGTTCCTCTTTAACCCAGCACTCATTTTGGTATTTATAATAACTCTTGGTAAAACAAGGCATGGGAGTTAAAATTAGAGTAGTTTGCATGTCTGAGCATGCTCAGTTGTGCTGGCACCTAGTTGTAAAGAGACAGGGAATTTATCTCTTCTCAGACTATTAAGGATATTTCAGTGTAGAAATCATTTTTTTACACATTTTAAAAGCAGATTATCTTTAAAAAATATACTGTATATTTCAGTACCATTTAGACGATCATATCATGCTCTAAACATTATTTCCATGTGCAGTTTGGGCGTTATCTGTTTTCTGGGAGCTATAGTAAATTTTATTTTGGGAGTATTTTTGCACCAGTGCTGTAGAGAATTACGTTTTAGCGCTAATTACCATGATCACGGCATTTTAGGGCTAATTAGCATTCAGCGCTATAGTAAATGACCCCCTGAACTTTGGGGTACACCACTGATAACCTTAAGCCCCATACACGCTATTAGATTTTCTGCCAATTTTTGTCTTCAGATTTACCACAACCATGTAGTGCAAGGGCCTGCCTGATTGCCTACAAATTGAAACTCTAATGCCTTTAACCGCTTCCCGACCGCCTAACGCAGATATACTGCGGCAAAATGGCAGCGCGACCCGGTCGGGAGCTCCGTGACCCTGGCCGTGGGACCAGCGGACCCGATCGCCGCTGGTGTCCCGCGATTGGGTTACGGAGCTGAAGAACGGGGAGTAACGTGGGGAGTAATGTGTAAACAAACCTCTCCCCACGCTTCCTACTTTGCCTGTCATTGATTGGCTGTTCCCGGTCATCGGGAAAGCCAATCAATGATGTCAGACGTCAGCCCCGCCCCCTAATGTAAAAAAAAACAACCCATAACCCCTCCCCTCCCCCTAGTGGTTAACCCCTTCACTACAACTGTCATTTATACAGGAATCAATGCTCAGGAGGACGGGCTACAGGTTCCGACCGGCCGGCGGACTTGTTGTTTGCTACAATTTTAATGTGAGTTTACTATTTTTTAATAAAACTATTTGTTACCGATTTACACTATGGGTACCCCCTCTCTTCTTTCACCAAACGTCATACTGCTGAGTCTATGACCTGAGGATCGGGAGGAGCCTAGGACGGGTGATCCATATTAACATTCCGATGATCGTGGGATTTTACTGCCTGGACATCTAATACTATTACTGCAGAGCCTTGTTTGCTCTGCCTTCCGGTAAGGGCATATTAATAGCGGTGGAGGGATCTCACATCACCTATTGCATTACTTCACTGGGGTGCTGGCTATTGTATGACCTTGGATGTGGACATTTGTTTGAAGCCTACGTTTCACCTACCCCAGCTACAGCTAATTATATATTGAAGATTATACAGCTAGGCTCTGCCTTTTTTACTACAGACTTTTTAATTACAGACTGGTACAGGGATTTTGTTGTTTTTTTGGCGCTGCTTCCTTTTTCCCTATTGACGTTTGGTGTGTGTATCCCACTTTGAGCGGCTGCCTGTTGCTTTTTTTGTCTTTATTATTTTTTCTTGGTTTGATATTCCTTGTGCATTTTTAGCGCGGTTTTAACCTTTTTTCCATAATGCATTTAAATAGCATTGATTGCTGTATAAATGACAATGGTCCCAAAAATGTGTCAAAAATGTCCGATGTGTCCGCCATAATGTCGCAGTCACAATAAAAATCGCTGATCGCCGCCATTACTAGTAAAAAAAAAAATATTAATAAAAATGCTATAAAACTATCCCCTATTTTGTAAACGCTATAACTTTTGCGCAAACCGATCAATAATCGCTAATTGCGATTTTTTTTACCAAAAATATGTAGAAGAATACGTATCGGTCGAAACTGAGGAAAAAAAATGTTTTTTTATATATTTTTTGGGGATATTTATTATAGCAAAAAGCAAAAAATATTGCATTTTTTTCAAAATTTTCGCTCTATTTTTGTTTATAGCGTAAAAAATAAAAACCGCAGGAGCGATCAAATACCACCAAAAGAAAGCTCTATTTGTGGGAAAAAAAGGACACCAATTTTGTTTTGGAGCCACGTCGCACGACCGCGGAATTGTCAGTTAAAGCAACGCAGTGCCGAATCGCAAAAAGGGGCCTGGTCCTTTGGCTGCCAATTGGTCCGGGGCTGAAGTGGTTAACATCACATTCTATGTATTTACTGTTTGCTAATGTATTGTATTTCTTTCCTTGTTCCCTAATTACCAGGATTTCAGTATGCTGTAATATGCTGTGCCCCTTTGTCCTCATGCATGTTGGATTTTTGTATGTTCCTTTTTTGTCCTTCATGCATATTTGCCTTCACTTACCCCCCCCCCCCCCCAGCATGCTATTTGGGGCACATATATACCTATAGTCTAGTCACTTAACAATGTATTTTGTCAGCTCCATTGTAATGCTTTACCCTAAACACCCCCTAAAATGTGTACAAATGTTATAGTTGTCCTTAAATTCCTTCAGAGGGCCTGAGGCTTTGTTTTGTGGTGCCCCAAATCTTTTTTGAACCCCCCCTCCCCCAACTACTCAGTCAGCTGATACCAATCCTCTATGTGCTGACTTTGCCAAACCCAATACACACTATACCTACCTCTTTAGTGGTCATATTTATGGATTCATTTTTCAAAGCATGTAGTGCCAGGGCCTGCCTCAATACTTTCAAATGCTAGTGTTTTAATTCTTCTCCTCCTATTATTATTGTGATAGGTAATAGCAGAATCCAAAAATGTGCTTCCATTTTCCTTTTTTTTACCTGTCCAGTGGGCTGCCAATAGTGTAATGAAGGAGGGGCTGGCCAAACTATCCCACATTACTTTGTTACTCCATTACGTAGTGGAGAGGGTGGTTACCTGTCCAAAACATACCCCCCCCTAAAAAGGGGCCATCAGAGGGGGGGAGGAATCTGATAAGTTGACCTTATATTTTTAGCCTTTAAATACTACAAGAAATGTTATACTGATGTTTGCCAACAATGTTTGTGTAGAATCTGCTTGTAATGTTTATTATCAAATGTACTAATTATATTTTTCTGGTTTGGCTCCACAGTTTCCTTCCACGCCACAGGAATGGCAGACTGTGGCCTCCCAGTTTGCCCAGCGGTGGGATTTCCCGAACTGCGGAGGGGCAATCGATGGGAAGCATGTCCACATCGTCCCACCACCCCATTCGGGGTCATACTATTTCAACTATAAGGGGTTTAATAGTATCGTGTTGATGGCGGTGGAGGCGGCGAACTATGAGTTCCTATATGTGGACGTGGGGCGGAATGGTCGGATGTCGGATGGAGGAGTGTTTTGCCGGACGGAGTTCTACCGACGTCTCGAGAGTGGTGGATTGCCACCCCCGGAGGAGAATGTCGAGGGACTCCCGTTTGTCTTCGTGGCAGACGAGGCGTTTGGTTTGGCAAACCATTTGATGCGACCGTTCCCCCAGAGGACCCTCACCCCGGAGAAGAGGGTATTTAATGACCGGCTGGCCAGAGCCAGAAGAGTCGTGGAGAATGCGTTTGTTATTCTGGCCAGCCGGTTCCGCCTGTTCCAAACAGCCATAAATATTGCGGAATATAAACTGAACACCATCGTGGTATCATGTTGTATCTTGCACAATTTTTTTAAACGGACAAACCCAAATTATGTGGTAACACTTGGGCCTGACGCTGGGCTACAATCTCTCACGTCCCTGGAAGCGGCCCGTCCTGGCTTGCCCCCCCAAAGCGCCCGTGAAGTGCGGGAAAATTATTCAGAATATTTTTCGGGGAGGGGGGCCATTGCTTTGCCAGCAGTGCTTGAATAAATTTTACCTTGAATTATCTAGAAAAATATTGCTTTGAATTTCCTACTTGTGTTTTTTTTTGGTGTCTCCTAGTGCACTTGTAGTGCCAAGTGGTTTGCACATTATTATCTAAACACCCATTGTCACTGTAAACACCAATTTAAACACCAAGAAATGGTATTGAAAGAAGAAGGCACACATTGTTGAGCAAAAAATTTTTTTTTTTACTCCGTACACATTCACATGTTTTTTTTTTTATACAAAAATAACAAGTTTTGCATTTTCACCCCAAAAAATTGGGGTTACGGTATATAAACAGCTATGTTTCCAAAAATAAAATACACAACTCTGGTGCATAACAAAGTTCTACATAGAAAAACTTGGGAAGCCAAGATCACACATTACATTGTCCAAAATGTGTGGATCTTGCCTTCATCAGATGGGGTGCAGTGACCCCTGTAAAAGCCTAATTTTGAAGATGCACACAAATTTTCTGGCAAACTGGGGATTTACATCCTGATCCCATGCCTAGTGTCAACATGTGCTATCTCCCATCATGGGGGATCAATGTATGTGTTTTGGGGGTGCAACCCCTTCCTCTCACCGACTTGAGTTTTGAGGAAGGGGTTGCAGGCACAAAACGCGTACATTGATATCCCCTGATGGCAGATAGCACATGTTGACATACTGTGTGCATCTTCAAAATTAGGCTTTTGAAAATGTTGTAAACTTTTAATAAAACAGCAAAAAGAAAAGGTTGGACATTTTGGGAAAAATTAGATTCTCCCAAGGACATCAATCATGTTTTTAAGTTTCACTTCAATATCCCTAGTTTTTTTGCGAATAATCTCTAAATCCTGACTACAAAACATTATGTCCTGGATTAGCCTTTGGGCACTGTCAGTGGTGAAATGATGTGACTGTGACTGTTCTTCCACAACCTGTACTTCACCTAAAAATAAAAAAAACACACCATGTATTATAAATAGGCAGGCATACATGTCTGATTACCTGAATCTGGGGTGTCAGAGACTCACCTGTTGTGGTCTCAATCTTGACCACTTCTCCTTCCTCCACATCCTCATACTCTGGTAGTGACCTCAGTTCCCTTCGTTCCGGAGATGGCCGGTCCCTGGGGACATGATATTTCCCGATTCTTTGCTCCCCTATGAGAATAAAACAAAAGGTATACTTAGCACACAGATATTTGAGCCAACAAATATAAATGATAAACATTGCTTGGGGGACAATTGTCTGTTTGGGCAGAATTCCAAGCTGAACACATGATTTATTCCCTTAATTCCTCAGGTTGGAATACTTACCTTTTTTGGATAATTTTCCCACCTGGAGACACCCCAAAGTATCCACTGGAGTACCTGTGTTTGACACCCTAAAATGTGCACCTGAGTCCAGATGTGTAAACAGCTGCAGAGTGTCCTCTACATACATTACACTGAATGAAGATTGATATGCCTTCTAGGTTCAAACACATCTAGACAACAATGTCCTAAAAAACTCTTTTGGATAAATGTGAAAAATTGAAGGACCTAGAGTATTTAATCATTTATCTGTGAAAACATCGTATTTTGGATAAGGAACGAGGTTTACAGCGAACAATTACTGCGTATGACCATGAAAGTAGCCATTTTGGAGTGTACAAGACCTTATTAGGGGAAAACACATGGTGCAGCATGCAATATTAATAATAATAGGTACACACAACATAATATACTTACTTTTTCGAAGAACTTTCTTGATCTTCCTATACTGATCGTGCTCCCTTAATTTGAGGTCCGACCATCGTTTCCTCAGTTGATCCTTCGTTCGTCGTACCCCAAAATTACTGTACAGACTCTTCACAACTTTAGTCATGATCTTGGCCTTTCTCATATTTGGGTTGGGG
Source organism: Lithobates sylvaticus (assembly GCA_028564925.1). NCBI lineage: Eukaryota > Metazoa > Chordata > Amphibia > Anura > Ranidae > Lithobates > Lithobates sylvaticus. The sequence goes on from CM053038.1 coordinate 148,087,365, forward strand.
TACGGACCGTAATTCCCATCATAGTCGTTGCTCCTCAAGATGTCTACCATCTCCATCATCTCCACAAAGGACATATTTGAGGCCTTAAATCTCCTCCTCGATCGTGACGTTTCAGGCTCCGGGCTATCCTCCTCCTCGTTACTGCTTTTATGTACCTGCTGTGTCTCCGCCATGTTCCGCTCCCACTGCAACGAAAGAGACTGGGCGGCGAATATTCTAGAAAGAACGTCAGGGGCGGGCGACGCGGGCGGGGATTCACGCATGCGCAGTGTATATAAAGCTTCAAACACGTGTGTGTCGTAACTACGTTCTGTGTGCATGGAAAGGAGGAACGGACGCCATGAAGAACGTTGAACAACGACGAACGTTAGAACGAAGGTAAGATTAGAAACTTTTTGGAGTCATGTGCGGCCTATACTGAATCTAGATTGATGCCTATATTGTGTTGAAAGATTATCCTGAGATTTTTATATTTCTATTTTGTTTGGTCTTTGTCAAGGAAGACATCCCAGTGACCCAGGAGGACCTACCCACAGAACTTCCTTCAGAACCAATCAGCGCTTGTCGGCGCGAATTGGCGTCGGTGGGCGCGCACGCGTGCACGTGCGCGCTTGCGCGCGCGGGTGTGCACTAACGCGCCGTCAGTCTCCAGTTGGTGCCAAAAGGCCTTTAAAAGGAAGCTTGTGACTGAGGCCTCTTGCTGTCCGGTCTACAGCATTTCCTGAGACCTCTGATATTTACTAAGTACCTGTTTGATTCCTGCTACCCGGCTTGTTCCTGACTTCACCTGCCCGCTGCCTGCCTCCGACCCCGGCTTGTCTGACTATTCTCTGCCTACTCCTCTGGTCCTGTTGTTGCCCGCCTGTTGCCGACCCTGCCTGTACCCTGACAATCCGCCTGCCTCTGCCTGAACCTGCTCTGTCTGCCAGTGTTGACCAGGCCTGCCTGACCACGTCCAGCATTCCAGTGTTCAAAGCACGTGTTCCTTTCAGTCTGCTGACCAGTGTTCCTGTGGGACTACAGAACACCTCCCTGCTGCCAGCTGTCCCAGAAGTTCCTGCAAATCTCAGAACCTTCAGCGCTGCCTGCAGTTCCTGTGTTCCTGATCCCTGCACGGTTCCAGTCAAGCCCACATCTGCCATCTGCCAGGCACTTGTGCACCCCTGCACTCGCGGGCCCCTGTTCCCACCTTCGGGGGTTCACGAGCCAGACGGCATACGAGAGGCCGCTCCCTGCATTCTGGGCTCCATCCCTAGGTACGTGACAGTACCGGACAGCCATGTCCGAGCCCACGCAGGGAGCCTCGCCTATGGACGATCTCTGCCGCCATCTTGCAGGACTTACTCAGGCGGTGAAGAACTTGCAGGAAGGTTACGCTAACCTGGAGGAACGTGTCCAAGTCCTGTCCGCTTCCGCTTCTGCTGCCCCTGGGACTTCTGCTACACCCTCTGTGGTGATGTTGCCACCGGAACCCAGGGTTCCCCCGCCTGAGAAGTTTTCCGGCAACCGGAGCAAATTCAGGACATTCCGCAATGCTTGCGAGCTCCTTTTTGTCCTACAACCAAGGACTTTTTCCCTCGAAGCCACCAAGGTTGGGTTTGTTGTCTCCCTGCTGTCAGATGAACCGCAGTCCTGGGCCCATCGGCTCTTGGAAAAGAAGGACCCCTCACTGAACACCTTAAACACCTTCTTCCAGGCCATGTCCTCACTTTATGAAGACCCACAGCTAACCACTACCGCGGAGACAGCCCTGCATACCCTGCAGCAAGGACGCAGGCCTGTGGAAGACTACGTGACGGAATTCAGGCGCTGGAGCGCCGATACAGACTGGAATAATTTCATGGGTCTCTCAGATCCTCTAAAAGACAAACTAGCCCGTGTGGGCACACCAGACACCTTGGAGGCCCTCATGGAACTGTCCATCCAGATAGACAGACGTCTACGGGAGCGACGTGCTGAGAGATCTGCCGGGTCTTCTCGTCCTGTTTGGATGCTTCCCCGTGTGCCCAGTCCTCCGTATCCAGTTCCCCCAGCTTCCGCTACCGCCAGGCTTGATGCCCCGGAACCCATGCAGCTGGGCTTGCTCCGCCCCTCTCTGACCCCTGAGGAACGTCAACGCCGCCGAGTCGGCAACCTTTGCTTGTACTGCGGAGAACCAGGACATTTTGTACGAGCCTGACCAGCAAAGCTCCGTAAGTGCTTCTCCATCTCTCCTGCCTGTACCCCTGTGTCACCTAACCTTATGTCTCACCTGGCTGTTCCCATTGTCTTGCAGCTTCCCGAAGGGAACATCCAAACCAGCGCAATTATTGATTCTGGGGCGTGCAGTGGCTTCATGGACTTATCCTTCGCCTCCAGGTACCACATCCCCTTACGACCAAGAGCGAAAGGACTTTCTGTATACCTGGCCGACGGGTCCACTCTTAAATCAGGACCAGTAACCCACGAGACCTCTCCTTTGCCAGCTACCATTGCCGGGATTCACCAAGAATTGCTGTGCTTAGATGTCATCAAGTCCCCATTATTTCCCATCATACTGGGCATGCCCTGGTTGAGGGCCCATAACCCACAAATCGATTGGGTCCTAGGGAAGATTGGGTTCCCCTCTCCTTACTGTCATCAGCATTGTTCACCTGGACCCGGTGAGGCGCCTGCTTCCCTACTGTGCCTGGAGGTTGAGGCCGAAACCCGTCAAGCGGTACCCGAAGTGTATCACCATTTCCTGGACGTTTTTAGCAAGAAGGGTGCAGAGACTCTCCCGCCACACAGGCCATACGACTGTCCCATTGAACTCCTCCCAGGAGCAGAAATTCCTTTTGGGAGAATCTTCCCCTTATCTGAACTGGAACTGGGGACATTAAAGACCTACCTTTATGACAATCTAGAAAAGGGGTTCATCCGACCTTCCACCTCACCTGCAGGAGCGGGAATCTTCTTTGTGGAGAAGAAGGACCACTCGTTACGCCCATGCGTAGACTATCGGGCCCTCAACAAGATTACGGTCAAGAACCGTTACCCTCTGCCCCTAGTGCCAGAACTTTTCCAGAGACTGGGGTCTGCAGCAGTGTTTTCTAAGTTGGACCTTCGCTGGGCCTACAACCTTGTTCGTATACGGAGTGGAGATGAGTGGAAGACTGCCTTCCGTACACGCTTCGGGCACTTTGAGTACTTAGTTATGCCCTTCGGCCTGTGTAATGCCCCCGCCACATTCCAACACTTCGTGAATGACATTTTCAGAGACTTTCTCGACCTATTTGTTGTTATTTATCTTGATGACATTCTAATCTTTTCCTCCTCTTTAGCTGAGCACCGAGAACACGTCAAGAACGTACTGGCACGACTACGACTCCATGGACTTTACGCTAAGCCCGAAAAGTGTGTCTTTGAACAACAGAGTATCCCCTTCCTCGGTCTCATCATCTCCGTGGAGGGCATTGAGATGGACCCTCAGAAGGTCTCAGCCATCCTAGATTGGCCAGCTCCGACCGATAAGAAAGGAGTGCAACGGTTTGTGGGCTTCGCAAATTTTTATAGAAAATTCATAAGAGGATTCTCCACCATCATTTCCCCCTTAACCAGGTTAACCAAACAGGGTCTCAAATTCCAGTGGTCCACCGAAGCCCAGGCGGCCTTCACCACGCTGAAGGACCTGTTCGTTTCAGCCTCAGTCCTGAAACACCCCGACTCCACCCTGCCATACATTCTGGAAGTGGATGCCTCGGAAATAGCGGTTGGGGCAGTGCTCTCCCAGAGACAGGGACTCAAGGCCCTTTTGCACCCGGTCGCCTTTTTTTCACGTAAATTATCAGAGGCAGAAAGGAACTACGATGTCGGCGATCGGGAGTTGTTGGCAATCAAGGCGGCACTTGAGGAGTGGCGCTACCTCCTGGAAGAAGAAACCCATCCGATTCTTATCTATACTGACCATAAGAACTTGCAATACCTGAAAGCCGCCAGAAGACTGAGACCGCGGCAGGCCAGGTGGGCACTTTTTTTTACCAGATTCCAGTTCCATATAACCTACCGTCCCGGATCGAAGAATACCAAGCCTGACGCGTTGTCACGGATGTACAGCGAGCCTGAAGTCCTTTCGCCTCCAGACACTGTCCTGCCTTCAGGGAATTTCCTCCTACTCCAGGGGGACTTACTTACCCAGATTTGACAGGCGTCCACTGGTGCTCCTCTCCCACCTGACACCGCTCTACTAGCCAGAGATGACCTCTTATGGTTCGGGGACAGGATCTTCGTGCCCCAGGAAGCACGGGTTTCGGTCCTCAGCTCTTGCCACGACCATATGCTGGCTGGCCATTTCGGGGTGTACAATACCTCCGATCTGCTCCAGCGCACGTTCTGGTGGCCGCAATGGCGAAAGGACTGTAAGGATTATGTGGAGGCGTGCGTTACCTGCATCCAGAATAAGGGCAGCAAGACCAGAGCTTGGGGTTTGTTGAAGCCGCTCCCCGTCCCGGAGAGACCATGGAGGATGATCTCCATGGATTTTATTGTGGAGCTACCGCCCTACCATCTTTGTGGTAGTGGATAGACTATCTATCAGGAGAGTACTTACCGAGGCCGAAATGCAGAGAGTGGTTCACCCTTGCAACTAAGCGCAGTCCGCCCCCTGGAGGTGAGACAGGGGGTGAATGGCACAAAGAGGCACAGGCTACCCAACCAGAGGATGGAAACTGGAGCAGGAGCCAAGTTCTGGATCAGGAAGATACTGAAGAGTCCAAGCAGAGGTTCAAAGGGCCAAAGGCGATCAAGCAGGTAAGTCCAGTAAACAGTCCAAGGGTCAAGGGCAGGAGAAGGCAGCAAGGTCAAAAGGTGAAATCCGGGTCAAAACAGGCAATCAGATCAAACAGGAAGCAGGAACAGAGCTTTGGCAGGAAGCTGAAGACAAGCCAGCGCTGGACTGGTCTCAGGCACTTCCTTAAATGGGCGGTGTGAGTGGTCACGTGATGCTATGACGCCCAGGGACGCTCAGACGTGCGCCAGTGCGCATGTGCGTGCGTCGGAGCGCTGAGCCGCGAGTGAGCAATGCGCCGGAGTGCCGTTCCGCCGCGCATGCGCACAGGCAATCGGCGCGCAGCGCTCACTTGTAGATTATCCTGACACTATCTAAGATGTCCCACTTTCTGCCCATGAGGGGCACACCATCTGCCGCCGAGACGGCTAAGACCTTCATCAGGGAAACAGTGAGGCTCCATGGCATACCAGCAAATATCACGTCGGATCGGGGGTCGCAATTCACGTCTAAGTTCTGGAAAGCTCTGTGTGGGTCACTAAAGATTGACCTGTTTTTCTCCTCTGCTTACCATCCTAAAACGAACGGTCAGACGGAAAGAACCAATCAGACGCTGGAGCAGTACCTGCGCTGCTTTTTCTCATTCTCCCAGGATGATTGGGTCCCGCTGCTTCCCCTTGCTGAGTTTGCTTATAATAACTCCGTCCATTCAGCCACTAAGCAATCCCCGTTTTTTGCAAATTACGGGTTCCACCCTCTATTTCTATCCAACAATCTTCCGGAGTGCCCGGTACCAGCCGCCCAGGAACACCTCAACTTTTTTGAATCCAACAACAAGCTACTACAGGAGACTATGGCACGGATCCAGAGTTACAACAAGGAGGTTTATGATAAAAAGAGAAGAGGGGAGCTTGACCTCAAACCTGGAGACCAAGTCCGGTTGTCCACCCTGAATTTAAAGTTAGCATGCCCATCCAGGAAACTGGGTCCTAAGTTCGTGGGGCCCTTCCCTGTAGTGAGGAAAATCAACAATGTAGCCTACGAGCTGAAGTTACCGGAGTCCTTTTCGGATTCACCCGGTCTTTCATGTGGCCCTGCTCAAGCCTGTGGTGCCAGACCCATTTGCCAACCGAAAGGTCGGTCCCCCGCACCTGTAATCATTAACGGAGAAGTGGAATTTGAAGTAGAATCCATCCTGGATTGTTGGAGAAGGGGTAACCAGGTTCAGTTTCTGGTAAAGTGGAAGGGGTATGGACCCGAGGAGAACTCCTGGGAACCGGAGGCCAACATACATGCCAGAAGACTAATCCTTGCCTTCAAGAGGTCCCATCCCAGTAAGATGGCACAATTGGGCATCCGGAGGTTGCCCCTTGGGGGGGGGGGCAATGTCAAGGAAGACATCCCAGTGACCCAGGAGGACCTGCCCACCGAACTTCCTTCAGAACCAATCAGCGCTTGTCGGCACGAGCGCGCGCTTGCGCGCGCGGGTGTGCACTGACGCGCCGTCGGTCTCCAGTTGGCGCCAAAAGGCCTTTAAAAGGAAGCTTGTGACTGAGGCCTCTTGCTGTCCGGTCTACAGCGTTTCCTGAGACCTCTGCTATTTACTAAGTACCTGTTTGATTCCTGCTACCCGGCTTGTTCCTGACTTCACCTGCCCGCTGCCTGCCTCCGACCCCGGCTTGTCTGACTATTCTCTGCCTACTCCTCTGGTCCTGTTGTTGCCCGCCTGTTGCCGACCCTGCCTGTACCCTGACAATCCACCTGCCTCTGCCTGAACTTGCTCTGTCTGCCAGTGTTGACCCGGCCTGCCTGACCACGTCCAGCATTCCAGTGTTCAAAGCACGTGTTCCTTTCAGTCTGCTGACCAGTGTTCCTGTGGGACTACAGAACACCTCCCTGCTGCCAGCTGTCCCAGAAGTTCCTGCAAATCTCAGAACCTTCAGCGCTGCCTGCAGTTCCTGTGTTCCTGATCCCTGCACGGTTCCAGTCAAGCCCACATCTGCCATCTGCCAGGCACTTGTGCACCCCTGCACTCGCGGGCCCCTGTTCCCACCTTCGGGGGTTCACGAGCCAGAGGGCATACGAGAGGCCGCTCCCTGCATTCTGGGCTCCATCCCTAGGTATGTGACAGTCTTGCAGAGAAAATGCTCCCATTTAAGGACCCCGAATTCCTTGGGGAATTCTTAGATAAGTACAGGGATATGAGAAATCTCTGGGAGGTTAAAAACCCCCTGTACCACAATAAGCCAGCTAGGAGGGCAACGCTGGAGAAATTGCTTCAATTTGTGAAGACCCGAATCCCTGATGCAGACATCAAATTTGTTGAGGCTAAAATAGGTAGCTTGAGAAGCAACTATAAAAAGGAGTACCAGAAGGTCCAGAAGTCCCTGAGGTCCGGAGTAGCAGCGGGTAAGGTGTATGTACCCAGTCTGTGGTACTACAACAGGATGAGGTTCATAGATGACCAGATGCAGGGCAGGGAATCACTTTCTACTCTTCCGGCACCCCTTTCCTCCAGCCTTCCAACCAGCCTTCCCTCCAGCCTTCCCTCTACCCAAGCTAAGGCATCTGTGGACCAACCTGGGCCTGCCATACAGGAGGAGATTGAGGAGCCCAGATGGAGCCAGGTAAAGGTTTTTTATACATAATTTATCTGTGCAAAAAAAAAAAAATTGTTGGTAAGTAGATGTTATTATTGTTAATAAATGAATGAAGTAACAAAAAGTGTTTCACAGATTTATAGACAGAAGTGGGCAAAATAGATTAGGACAAGAAGGGAAAATGCTGGGCTCACAATGATAGTCTTTTCTATTTATTAAGATTAAATTTGCAACAGTCATGAGCTGAAAATTGTGTGTGTTTGATGAACAAAAAACTAAAACTATGTCCCTTTTTCATACACAGGATGACCTCAGCCAGGACGAGGCTCTGGCTAGTGGCACACAGGAGGAGGCAGGGGGAAGTGTCACCCAGGAGGTGGCAGGGCCCAGTCACACACAATCGCAGATTCCTCCCCTCATCCTTCCCTACAAAGCCAGAGGAAGGGCACAAAAGCAGAGGAGGCAGCACTGGCCCTGATCAGGGAGGCTAACGAGTCCCTCAGATCCCCCATTGATGCTACGGAAGCCTATGGCATCTATATTGCCTCTAATTTGCAACAAATGGAGGAGGGCCAACGGCGAAAGTGTGATAGAATCATTTTCGATACTATACAGAAGGGGTTAAGTGGGGAAATGTCGGACAACCAACACCTCTGTTCTCTCCCCCATCCTCCTCCTCCTCCTCCTGCCACAATGCCACCTCCAGAGCAACAGCCTCCAGGGAAGGCTGCAGGGAAGGCTGCAGGGAAGGCTCTACGGAAGACCAGGAAGTGATCCCCTGCCTTCACGTCTCAAAGAACCAACATCCTGTTGTAGGACCACAGACTTGGTACATATACCATCTGCTGCTGCTCCGGTTCTCTGGGACTCCTGGACCTCATTGTACTCCTTTTTCTATGGACTTCTCAGCTAACAGTTTATTTGATGTCTGCCTTGGGGACCCGGGTCTTCACCAATTGAAGCAATTTCTCCTGCGTTGCCTTTATCTTTATTTTGTAATTATGATGGGAAATACATTTTGATTTGGTTTTCAGAAAATACTTGCCTATGTGTTTTTCTACAAATAGCAAATCAATTTATTTTGGGGGAGTAGGCAGGTACATTTCAAAAATACAATGTCAAAATTAACAAGGGACACCAACAACAAACAGGTTTACAAATAATACAGAATAATGGTGTTGTGGAAACATAACATTAAAAAAATGGAGAGCACAAGAAAATAATACAATAATACAAATATTCTTATTAAAGAAAAAAAAACATCTATTGCATGCAGATCTGGCTTAAATTCTAATATAAATATTATTCTGGAGAGACCTAGAAATAATAAAGAAATACGTTTGTAAAAACTCTGTGTGAATATGAGCAGCAAAACCACTTCATTCTTCTAGCATTATAAAGAAGAGAATGAGCGGCGCATTGAAGAATTAAAAAAAAACCAGTGTGAAGAATCTGCTAGCTCCATTACGAACGCTAGTTTTACCAGACCGAGCGGTTCCGTCTCGTAGTGGATTCTGAGCATGCGTGATTTTTGGCATGTCGGAATTGCCTACACACGATCGGAAAATCCGATAGAAAGGTTTTCCGTCGGAAAAATTGAGAACAGGTTCTCAATCCAAAGTCCGTTGGAAATTCCGACAGAAAAAGACCGTTGACCATACACACGGTCGGAAAATCCGATGAAAAGCTCCCATCGGACTGTTTCCATCGGAAATTCCGACCGTGTGTACGCCGCATTAAGGTTTGACCTCATATTATATGTTTTTTGTAAATCTGAAGACAAAAAAATCTGCAGAAAATCTAATAGTGTGTATGGGGTCTAAGACTATTCAGAGTCTCTTATTCAGACTATTCAGAGTATGAGTCATTAACCACTACTCTCTGAATTCGATCTTTTAGCCAGTTTTCTATTAATTTACAAACTGATTTTTCCAGACCTGTTGTCAGGACCTGTGTCCTTGCTTGGGTCACCTGCTGGTGGCACTGTTGTGTTGAAAACCAAAGGGTGTAGTTCTGGTGGCCACCAGCGGGTGTCTCCCAGCAGATGGACCATACAGGTCGTTAGGCTGCACCTGATGGGACTGCTGGGATTATATAAGCCCGCCTTAAACCTAGGTCCAGTGCTTCAGTATTTTCCCGGCAAGCAGTGTCCCTGTCTGAGCCTGACCCGTCCTTGGTCCTTAATCCTTGATCCGGAGATCTGTCCCCTGGAACCTGCATCCTGCTCTCTCTATTCCCCTTCTGCTCCCTGTTCCCCTTATCTTGTGTCCTTATCCTGTTTTGCTTATATGTGTTTCCCCCACTTGTATATAGTTAGTTAGGTGTTCATATAGGGTTTGCTGTGTTAGGTTTATCTTTCACTTGCTTGTTTATGGTTTACTGGTGTTGGTTTTAAAAGCGTGTCATTATCATAATAAATATATATTTTGTTTCACTCATTCATCTGGTCCTGATTCCTTTAAGTGCAGCCAACTGATCTGATCACCCCTGCTGGGTGCCTGCGTGTGGTATCCCTGACTTAATACTGAAGCCATACAATCAGATTGGCTGCAACTGGGAATTAGGTCTTATGCCCCATACACACGGTCGGATTTTCAGACGGAAAATGTCCTATCGGACAATGTTGTCGGAAATTCCGACCGTGTGTAGGCTCCATCGGACTTTTTCCGTTGGATTTTTCGACGGACAAAGTTTTATCTCCTGCTCTCAAATTTTCCGACAACAAAGTCCTATCGGACTTTTTCCGATCGTGTGTATCGAATTCAGACGGACAAAGTGCCACGCATGCTCAGATCAGATTACAAGACCAAAGCTATTGGCTACTAGCCTCTACGTAGTCCTGTCGTAGGCAACAAACGCCACCACGTTCAGAATGATCGGATTTTCTGACAACTTTGTCCGACCGTGTGTATGCAACACCAGTGTCGGACAAAATCCGTCTGAAAAAATCAGATGGATTTTGTGGTCGGATTTTCCGACCGTGTGTACGGGGCATTAGTATTTGCTAATTGCTGTGAGATGCACTGTTGGATTCAATATGAACTCATGTAGTCTCACATCGGTTCCTTCACAGTGCTTTTTTTGGAGAGTAGGATCGGAATGTAGCCAGTTAAACAACTATGTTGTATCTATGAGAGCTGATCTGCATTACAATGCTTACTCTGATCTGTCTATAAGATAAGCAAGCTTCAAGGGAGACTGTTACTACTAAGATGGCTATGGATATCTATTGGATGGAAGGCAAATGGGGGGTGGCTATGAGTGGGTGTGTAGGTTTGAATGAAGAGTTCGCACACACAGGAAGTCAGTCTCTGTTTGCTGGGACGCCCTGACATGAGAATGTGTCCCTGACCACCTCATGGTCTGGCGGCCATCTTGAGGCCTTCCCTTATGGATCATGGCGACGGCCCTCTCTCGGTCATCTGAGTCTAGCCGGTGCTACAAGCCTCACGGAGGGCCCTGTGATAAGTATCTTTGATATTCTTGTATTATATGATTTGATTGTAAGCTTTGTGATATTGTAATGTCTTTTAATACTTTATGTTAGCGTTCCTAATTCTTGGGAAATAAATAAGATAGTGTGTTACTAGCAGTAGTGTGTGTATCTTCATAACTAACTTTATATCAGTGTGCCTAGCAGGGTTTAATAGACCTGCTAACTATGGGAATAGACATGTTAATAGTAGTTGTATACTGCAGCGATTTCTACAAATGGCACCGCAGACAGCATGTGGCAATCCTAAAAGCCACATAGAACCTACAGAATGGAAGTGCTCAGATACAAGGCAGCTGATAATGCCACAGTAAGTGTGGTTAGTCTTTTCTATGGATAGGCAAAAGTTTAATTGTTTAGAATGATATCAGGTAAAAGTGATAATGAAGAATCTTGAATGCTATGGGAGTGATTCGTTTTTTTTTTTTCCGTGAGTTGTAAGAGCTGACGATAACTGGGTTTGGTTTATTACTCAGTGCAGTGTTAGAACGTTAGTACAAGTAGAAGTGTATATGGTGTGGATTGTGTGCTTGTGAGAATGGAACTTGTGTATACATATGTTAAAAAGTACGCCTCTGCCATTTATCATTCATGTGCAGATGAACCTCTTAAAAGCCAGTGTAATGTACTAGTGTCTCAGTGTCAGCAACATAATAGCAGATTACTGGGTAAACAGCTAAAAAAGAAAGCGAAGAAAGAAAAGTTGGCTAATGAGATTGCAGTATTGCTCAGAATTAAATTTATATCTGAGCAAATGGGGGGGAAGTGGGAAGCAGAAAGGAGACGTCTCGGGGAAGATATAGAGAAAGTCAGTGAAAACCTTCTAAAGATTGCAACAGCCTCCAGTAGTGAGATGGAGGAATTGCGGGCAAAAGCCGGCGAGTTGTCAGGGAAAAACAATGAACTACAAGAACAGCTTCAGAGGTGCACCATGAACTGCGATATGAAGCGCAAACTTGTAGAGTCATTGCGAATAAAGTTATCAGAGATGGAAAAATTGGTTATGTCTTTAGAAATGAAATTAGCAAACGCACGCTCCCAACTTCTTATTAAAGAACAGTGTATAATATCGCTCAATGAGCACAAAGCAACATGCCAATTGGCCGATATCTGCACAGTCAGTGAGGAGAAGAGCCGTGAGGAAACACAGTCTACTATTGCGCCTATAGCGTCAAAGCAGAATAACAGTTTGATTACAATCCAAGAGAGACTCACGTTATGCCAGATTTTGGGTGAATTTAATGCCCTGGAGTCGCCAGTGACTCTGTCCAATAAGTTTGAAGCTCTAATCCTTAAATTCCATTTGAGTAATGACGATGCATGCTCTCTTCTAAAAGCATGGCTACCAGGACCTTTGTTAGGCCAGTTATCGGCACAGGTTAAGGATAACTTAGCAGATGCAGAGGGGCGGAGGAAAGAATTGCAGCATCTTGTGGACAGTCGTGATAATGGTATGAGTGATATGCAACAAATGAAATTTAGGAGAGGAGTTGACCCAATATTGTTCTGCAGTGAGTATCTTGCATTGTATACGAGAGTCTTCAACTGTCCTGACTTATTGGAGGATGATGCAGGTTTCATATACTCGATGGCCAATAAGTGTTATGTAAGCTATCCCACTAGAATGGCTCTGAGGAATGCAAGGTCCTACCAAAATGTTGTCAATATCCTGCGAGATTTCTGTCAAGAGTCCAGTGATAACGAATATGGGTCGCAGGCAGGTGTATCCGTAATAAGCAGAAGTACAGGAAGGAGGAGAGAGTTCAGACATTCTAAATGGAATAGGCATAGATTTCATAAAGCCCTTAAAATTGCTAGCGTGGAGCAGGAAACCCCAGGAATACAACAGCTACAAAGTATAACAAAAAATATATTAATTAGGGTTGAAAAAGCAGACGCACAAGCGTGTAGTCAGATTGAACAATTAGTGACGGAAAAAGGCGAATTGGAACAGACATTAGATGAATTAGGGGAAACGTGTGAGTTAAGAGAAGGTTGCATCGCCTATTTGAATAGAAGGGAGGCTGAAAATTTGCAGGTTATCACACTGCTTAACGAGGAATTACAGGATGCACAGGCAGCCATAATGGATTTATCCTCCAAACATACAATAGCCGAAGGTGCAATGGTGGAGGTACCCTCCGCACATGCTCAGTGGACAAAAATAGGAGTGGAACATAAAGAAAACCCGTATACTATTGTTGCTGCAAATCATATTACTATGATGGGAATCAATGTTGGAGACGTACATACAAACGTGATAACTGTGCTTGAAATTGATTCAGGAGTTGAAATGGAAACTTCTGATGACTCCTCAGACGATGAAAGTGTAAAGTCTGTTCATTCCAATCACAGTAATATTATCCAGCAATGTGAATTTCCAGCAGAAGATGTTAAAAAAAGGGCCTATGCAGGGAAACCAGAGCTAAAATGTTGTTTGTGTAAAAGGGGAGGTCACATCGCAAAGTATTGTTGGGCGAATAACGATAGCAAAAAAAAATCATACCCAAAAACGACCCCAAGGCATTATGAATGTTATTCGGCCAGGTGGGGTAGCAATCCAAAGCATGGAGCCCATAGTAAGCAAACCCAGTTCCCCGTTAAGACCCAATTACAGAGTCTACAAGCTGAAAATCAATATGTAGGACAGTTGCATAAAATCAAAATGGAGGTAGCCGCATGGTAATTCAAACATAGCACTGGGGGAAGCAATGTTAGCAGCACTTAGTCAGCTGCAAGTATGTTAAAAATACTCTGATCAAAGTTTCCTTCCTATGAATAAGGTTTGATGTGAGTTTCCTATTTGGAATAAGATAGAGGACCTTGATATATAGTTTTATTATTTTCAAGGATGAGCCTCTGAATTGAATAACTCTGTTATGATTATTTTTTTCTCTTCCTCTTAGTTTTAAGTATTTTTGTAATTTTTTTTATAAGGTTTAATATTTTATAAATTTTTATGAATTTTTTATAAATTTTTCTTAATTTTCTTTATTATACATTTTTAGATTTTTTCATTAATTTTTTCAATTTTTTTAATTTTTAATTTTTAATGTTTTTATTTTTAATTTTTTTTATTATGAATTATTTTTTCATATTTTGTTTTTTTATTAGTTTTTTTTCAATTTTAAATTTTTTTAACATTTTTTTTATTAATTTTTTTTTTAGTTTTAATGTTTGTAATTTTTATTTTTTTTAGTTTAGTTGTTTATTCTACCACTCTGGCTTGTAGGTGTTCCCCTAGCAATACAATTCATGGGAAAAGACATGGGGCACTTAAAAAGTCAATTGTCATGATAATCGTGTTTAATCATTGTCTTTGTGTTCTTTTCCAGAGACCAGGGAAGAATAAACAGGTTTGGATACTAAACATTTGTGTTTTGTTTGCAGGTCCGTCAAAGTGAGACCAACACGGGGGTTAGGTTATTTTAAATGCATAATCGATTATCACATGGTACCATGAGCTCATTAATTACTGTATATACTCGAGTATAAGCCGAGTTTTTCAGCACATTTTTTTGTGCTGAAAGTGCCCCCCTCGGCTTATACTCGAGTCAAGCACTTTTCTGCAGCAAAAAAAAAAATTTCCGACCCGACTTTGGGGCCCCGTATCTCGGGGCCACTTGGGTCTAGGAGTCCCAAATTTGGTGTGCCAACACAGTGGACCTAGCACTATGACATATCCAAGATGGGGTTTCCAGTACTAAGTGGCCCCGAGATACGGGGCCCCAAAGTCGGTTCGGAAAATGTCATTCTCTGCTGCAGAAAAGTGCTTGAGATTTTCTGACCCGAATTTGGGGCCCCATATCTCGGGGACACTTGGTGCTAGGAACCCCAAATGTTGTATTCCAACCCAGTGGAATTAGCACTACAACATATCTAAAGATGGGGTTTCTAGCACTAAGTGACCCTGAGATACAGGGCCCCAAATCGGTCAACTGTGTCCATCTGCATGGGCACAGTGAGGCTGCAAATGGGCATCGTTGACCCTCTTTTCCACTTACAGTAGCTGCGCATTTCTCACCCTAGGCTTATACTCGAGTCAATACGTTTTCCCAGTTGTTTGTGGTAAAATTAGGTGCCTCGGCTTATATTCGGGTCGGCCTATACTCAAGTATATACGGTAGTAATTGTTTGCAAACAATGAAAACATTTAAACAATAATCTGACATTAATATACTAAAGAGTTACAGATGAGGTAGCAAATGTTGTGATAAAGTTACAAATGTTTTGTTTGTGTTGTTTTTCCCATTAACTTATTGTCTTTCAGATAAAAAAAAAAACATGTACTCTTCTCAGGAGAAAATCCATGGATGTCTTTAATTAAAAGTTGAGTGTTTGTCATTGCTGTATGGTGGTTGTCTTGTAATGTTGTTCTTGGGTGATAATGGCCAGACTTTTAATTTTAATTTTTTAATTTTTGTTTTTGGCAAAAAAATATTTTTTTTTGTTTTTGGGTATTGGCTTAGTCAGCTATTTTATTGTTGTTTTGTTCAGGTGTAAAAAGCTCCACAAGGTTTAGGCTTTGTCCACCTGAAAGGGGATTAGTACATACATCTTAAAGATAAAGATAAATGCATTGTTTTTGTTTAGTGTTTTAATTTTAGAATTTTTGAGAAACAACATTGACGTCCGTTTTGAATGTTTTGATCATACCATGGGGATCCATTTTAGAGTGGGTTCTGCCTAAAGAGGTCATGGTTGTTTGGATAGTTTGGTCAGAGTTGCAGAAGCCAGGAATATTAGATTCCTGGGTTCCAAGGAGGGAAATATGAGTAAATATAGTAAGCGAGCAGATATTATGGATAAGAATTTGATTCTGCTCTTGTTTTTCAATTCCAGAATCCTGGTGGAGCGCGATTGGAAAGGTTCTGGAAAATGGATGACAGATGATCATCTGGTTGGCAGTTTGTCTGTGCCATACCACGCCCCAAATTTATTCTAATAAATATTAGGAGAGACGGGACAAACAAAAAGATTCACTTTAATACTTGTTCTTTTCCTATGGAGGATCTGGTGCTGAATCTGAAAGACTGTGCCTATCAATAAGACTTGAAACATTTTTTTTTTTTTTTGCTGGACTCTCTCCTGATGAATGCAAACGTGTTATTAATATACGTACAATGGGTTGGAGGTTGGGGGAAGGAATATAACACATCCAATCCATCAGAACATGAAAATGTAAAATATATATGTTTTTTTTTGTTGGAGGGAGGAGTTGAAAGAGGAAAAGTGGGGTAATGTATGACATGTATTGACGTAACGGAATTTATATGGTGCAGGTACCCAGGAGGCGGGCACTTATGCATAATAAGGTGTCTGTTGGCCAGACTAGAGGGTGCCAGGTGACACATCAATGGGGAAAACATTTTCTTGTATCAGGGAGATACGCCTGGTTGAGTTCTCACCTGAGAAGTTGAAACCCTGCACAGGGAATGCCAGTGAATACACACAGGAGCATGCTCCGATAGATAAAGGGAACAAACGCTGACTACCAGGATACAGTATGCCTTCACCACATGGCGCTGCAACATCTCACAGTGGTTGATAAAACCTATTACCCTATATGTGCTGAGTATACGCTGAATCATGTGCTGTCATCGTACCAGTGACTTACTCCCAGAGATGTGCAGACACAGAATAAGGTGCATGCAGGATGCTTATCTCTGAGGAGTAACCACAGGAGGAGGCATGTATTCAGCACTATATTGGGGGAATAGGAGCTGGGATGGGTGTTGGTAATGGAGTAGACATCGGTATCCTGAGGAACAAACTCTCAGCCATAGCTTGAGCGGGACTTGGTTACTCAGAGAGATTGGTGGCATCCTTAATAACATTCACAAAATACCCAGGGTAAATTAGCTCCAGATTTGGTGAACCATGTTGAGAGGTTGGTGGAGGGTGTGAGGGTACAGGACAGAAATCGGTCATGGGCTCTGGCGTACACACAGTGACGGGCGGAAGTGTCAACCAGCATCAAGCTGATTGTGCAATCTCTGTATAAAGGGCAGTGGCCTGATGAGTTAGCATCACCGCTCAGTAAGACTATGCCACAACACGTCGCTTACACTAATCCAAAATGGTGGTCGAATGCCTGGATGGGCTGTACCAGTTTGGATGGTAAAAGGTGTTAGGCTGTATGATCCCATATACAGAAGTGCGGACTTGGTCTGTATATTTGGTGGCATCAATGGGCTTACTGATTGGGGATTCTATCTTGTCGCATTTGAGGCTAAATCACCCACATGTGATCAGAGGAGATGGAGGCAGGTTGATACTTCCCTCGGTCGGAAGCATGACCATGATGTCCTTTGTATGCCAGGTCAATA
Organism: Lithobates sylvaticus; assembly: GCA_028564925.1. NCBI lineage: Eukaryota > Metazoa > Chordata > Amphibia > Anura > Ranidae > Lithobates > Lithobates sylvaticus. The sequence continues at coordinate 148,104,531 of CM053038.1, forward strand.
CATCATGGGGGTGAACGTAAAAATGTTGGGAAGTTATTTCAGGGATCATTGCTGGGGAGGAAGCACCTGGGTGTCATTTGGGACATAGACAAGTTTGTTTCTTTGTCCTAAAGAATACCGATGTAACGCTAGTCATAAAATTGGAAGGTTCCTTGAACCTAACCATAGGTAGAGGTGCATGGTATACCCTGGGCATGGTCTCTGAAATCCAGGCACAGGGATGGAATTGTGTGTTTTTTTGTCATGTTTGCAAATTTATATGTGTGATTAGACTCAATATTTATATAGAAGGGTCTCCCATTTGTCTATGCAAGTTGAGGGACGAATTGACGGTAGGGTCTCTGTGTACAAATTAGAGACCTTGCTGCCAAGTCAGAGCCCTGCAATACCGCTGTGAGCAAGCCTGCCTAATCCCGATCCATATTTACAGTAAAGGGTTATAGGGTTGGGAGCAGGGTGCGTAAATGGACGGGACACATATATATGTATATAGTATGGTAATAAGTTGATTTATGTTATGATATAATGTGACCAAGGCGTATTGTAGGTTAATAATATGGGTAAATAAGGCCCTCCCCGAGACTTATCTAAATAATAGATCGGTATTTGAGAGCTGCTTGATATGTTGCTCTGAATGTGTACTGGTGAATGGTGAATGAATGGATACCCCTTGCCTGCACTGCATCCGTCCTGAAGATACCGGAAAGGAGAAGATACCAAAGATACATAATGGTGACATGGAAGCTGTCGCTGAAGAAGGATGTGTTACTCAGTTTTGGGAAGCATAACATGGTAAAACAATTATGGACTGTTCCATAGGAGCTGTTTCTGCACAGGTTGTAAAAATACAACGCGTTAAGACGTTTAAAGGACTGTTCTATAGGTACTGGTCCAGAAACACATGTTGGGGACAAAACAGTTATGGACTGTTCAATAGGAGCCATGTCTGAAGAAGGGTGGTATGCGCCTTTTAGTCGCAAAGCGGCATATGTTGGATTCAATATGAACTCATGTAGTCTCACATCGGTTCCTTCACAGTGCTTTTTTCTGAGAGCAGGATACACTCCCCGGATCGGAATGTAGCCAGTTAAACAACTATGTTATATCTATGAGAGCTGATCTGCATTACAATGCTTACTCTGATCTGTCTATAAGATAAGCAAGCTTCAAGGGAGACTGTTACTACTAAGATGGCTATGGATACCTATTGGATGGAAGGCAAATGGGGGGTGGCTATGAGTGGGTGTGAAGGTTTGAATGAAGAGTTCGCACACACAGGAAGTCAGTCTCTATTTGCTGGGACGCCCTGACATGAGAATGTGTCCCTGACCACCTCATGGTCTGGCGGCCATCTTGAGGCCTTCCCTTATGGATCATGGCGACGGCCCTTTCTCGGTCATCTGAGTCTAGCCGGTGCTACAAGCCTCACGGAGGGCCCTGTGATAAGTATCTTTGATATTCTTGTATTATATGATTTGATTGTAAGCTTTGTGATATTGTAATGTCTTTTAATACTTTATGTTAGCGTTCCTAATTCTTGGGAAATAAATAAGATAGTGTGTTACTAGCAGCACTGTGTGTATCTTCATAACTAACTTTATATCAGTGTGCCTAGCAGGGTTTAATAGACCTGCTAACTATGGGAATAGACATGTTAATAGTAGTTGTATACTGCAGCGATTTCTACATTCATACACTCTGAGGAAGTTTTTCATTGCTTGTAATAGAAGACAGGGAATATTGCCGCCAACTTCTGAAAGAGCAGACTAGGGTGCAATTGTTGGAATGTATCCGTCTGGCCCACTCTTTTGTTGATGAAAGCAGATTTGTGTTTAAAGAAATTCAACCACTCTTTCAAATCTGTGCAGAGTTGTCTTTATCTAGTATCCCTAACAGTAGGGATAATTATTCTCCTCCTTTTAGTGTAGCTCAAATAGAATCTTTGGTATGGTTATTGGAGGATGACTCGGCCTATTTCTTTGAGCACTACTCGGCATGTTCCCAACAGGTGCTAGTAGAGTGTATTAATGCAGTGCAGTCTCTGGTCAGACAGGCAGCATGTAACCTAAATCTTGTGCAACCATTATTACAGGCATGGTCCAATACATTGCACTCAGCCTCTGTCAGCTTGCAATGACCCATTCCTGTGGCTAGACACCAGCCTGAGCCGTCCTTGATCCTTGATCCTCAATACTGATCCAAAGACCTGTCCCATGGAACCTGCTTCCTACTCCCTCTATTCACCTTCTGCTGTCAGTACCTGGCTCCCTGTTCCCCTTATCTCGTGTCCTTATCCTGTTTTGCTTATATGTGTTTCCCCCACTTCCCCCACCGTATATAGTTCGTTACATAGTTAGGTGTTCATATAGGGTTTGCTGTGTTATGTTTATCTTTCACTTGCTTGTTTATGGTTTACTGGTGTCAGGGCCGTCTTTAATATCGATTGGACCCTGGGCAAAACATTTCTTGGGCCCCCCCCCCATGCAATTTTTCTCTCCACCTGCTCTGGGACATACAATACATAGCAGCTAGACTCAAAATCAGTTAACTGTATCAGATCAGGCAGCAATTGCAATTGGTTGCCAGAGGTTACAACATATCATTACCGACTGGTTGCTAGAGGTTACAGCCCACATTACGGGTCATTGATTAGTTGCTAGACGTTGACCACCAATGTAACTGACCCATTTAGCCTGTGTTCACATTTGTGTGTGTTGGGAACGCATGCAGAATCCCTTTCCTGACACCACAGCAATGTTCTGCCTTTTAGCAGATACACAGCAGTGCCATCAATTGTTAATGACACCCTCACGCATCTACTGACATGTGCTGTGCAACTGTGTGATTTTGAAAAAGGGTCTGGAACTTTCTTCAGCATTTCCAGCGCATAGAGCATCCCAAATGAATAGGCTTGCCCTACATGCTACCTACATGTTTATCCACCCTGTCAGTACAACTTTGCATCCTATAACCCCTGCTAGCCTTTGCACCCACCTTACTTACCTCCATATATCCCCTCCTTGCTCACCCATGCACCCCAAACTGTAATTCCTTCTCTGTCTACCCCACAATATCCCCCCTCCCCCACCAATTTGCTTACCTTTGCATAACAGGCAGGTGTTAGGCTAAATTACCACATTTTCAGGCAGGATTTTCAAGCATGCCCCTTTAACTCCCCAGTGAGCAGCATTCAGTATAGGTAATGGTGAATATGACCTCAGGGGGGCATGATATACATATGAATGCCACCTTTATTTACATATGAATGCCGCCGGCCGCCACTATTTACATATGAATTCCAGCTATTTACATGTAAATGCAGGGTCTGCAGGTGAGTCACCCATACACAATAGGGCAGAGATGGGCAGCATTAGTAGCAGCACTTCACACAGAGATATTGGGACACAGCACAGGACTAAAACTTCAAGGGACAAGAGAATTTAAACCAGGATAGTTGGCAAGTATGTGGTTACAGGAGAGAATTTCCCTTCCTAGGGGTAGATTTCCTCTTAATTCCTTTTGTCTCCCTCCATTTGTAAGTAGGAGTCATTTGTAAGCCAGATGTTTGAAAGTAGGGGACCGCCTGTATATACTATATGGCCTGCCCTATATGCTCTGCAGAAAATTGGGCCTAAGGTGTTGGTGGTACCAGAGCACTGTAAGCCCTCACAGTTACGCTTGGTGGGCGCTGGAATGGGCCCTGCTATGAGATATTATATCAAGAATTGTAATTACATGCCCCCTGTTAAACAGGGGCAGAAAAATTGGGCCTTAGGCGGTGGTGGTGGTGGTGGTGGTGGTGGTGGCACAACACTGTAAAGCCTCACAGATACTCTTGTTGAGCACAGGAACAGGCCCTGCTGTGAAACATTAGAGCAAATATTGTAATTACATGCAATTGGGCCTTAGGCACTGGTAGTGTTGCCACAACACTGCAAACCTTCACAGATACTCTATTTTAGCGCAAGAATGAGCCCTGCTGTATATTTGATCACAAATTGTAATTACACGCCCCTGTTAAACAGGGGCAGAAAAATTGGGTGTTAGGCAGTGGCGGTGGTGCCACAACACTGTAACCCCTCACAGATTCTGTTGTTGAGCGCAGGAATGAGCCATGCTGTAAAATATTAGAGCAAATATTGTAATTACATGCCCCTGTTAAACAGAGGCAGAAAAATTGGGCCTTAGGCGGTGGTGGTGGCACAACACTGTAAAGCCTCACAGATACTCTTGTTGAGCGCAGGGACGGGCCCTGCTGTGAAATATTAGAGCAAATATTGTAATTACACGACCCTGTTAAACAGGGGCAGAAAAATTGGGCCTTTTATGAAGGTGAGCCAATCAACAGAGTCTGTGGACAGGCGCACTCTGTGATCGGTTACAAAGCCTCCAGCAGCACTGAATGTGCATTCAGAAAGAACGCTGGATGCAGGACAGGCCAGTAGCTCAATTGCATATTGTGCAAGCTCTGGCCAGTGATTCATCCTCAAGACCCAGTAACCCAGTGGATTTTCGGTTGGAAAGGTCTCCAAGTCTGATCTTGCCCCTAGGTATTCCTGCACCATGTAAATCAGACGTTGGCGATGGTTGCTAGAACCAATCAGACCTTGGGCCGGCGAACTAAAGAATTGTCTGAACGCATCAACCAGACGGCCACCTTTTCCACCGCTCCTTTTGTGACTGACCAAAGCCTCAGCAACACGTTAATTGGAAATTGTAACCTCCCAGGCTCTGGAAACGCATTGCATAAACCTTTCTGTAAGGCCTCCCGAAGATGTTTCATCCTCTGCTCCCTCTGCGAAGGCTGGATAAGTTCCGCAACCTTACCCTTGTAACATGGATCAAGAATGGTTGCCAGCCAGTGATGATCCCTCTCCTTGATACCACAATTTCGCAGGCTTTGCAGGATCAGGGAGGCCATGCAACAAAGGTTTGCTGAGGCATTCAATCCAGAGTCCTCTGGGTCACTAAGGATGACATGATCCACAGCCACCTCCTCCCAGCCATGTACAAGTCCATGGGTTTTTGGGGACTGAAAACGATCCCTTGAAGACTGCTGCTGATGTGTGGCTCCACCTCCATGCTGACACAATCCTCATCCTCCTCCTCCTCCTCTTCCTGTGTGATCGGCAGGCCCGCAGGAATACTGTCTGGATAAAGGGGGCCTTGAGAGGTAAGGAAGTCCTCCTCTTCCTCCCTCTGTTCTGCCTCAAGTGCCCTGTCCATTATTCCACGAAGCGTGTGCTCCAACAGGAAGACAAGAGGGACAGTATCACTGATGCATGCACTATCACTGCTCACCATCCTCGTGGCCTCCTCAAATGGTGACAGGACAGTGCATGCATCCTTGATCTGCAGCCACTGACGTGGCGAAAAAAATCCAAGCTCCCCTGACCTGGTGCCATACTCACTCAGGTACTCATTGATTGCCCTCTGCTGTGTGTGCAGCTGCTGCAGCATTGCCAACGTTGAGTTCCATCTGCTGGGCATGTCAAAAATGAGGCGGTTTGCCCCACCAAATCAAGGACATAAGACAAACAGGGAACATGGGTCAAGTGTCCCTGTCGGAGGGTGGAGAGGAGGTTGGTGCCATTGTCACAAACCACCATTCCTGGCTGAAGCTGGCGTGGCGTCAACCAGCTCCAACAATGCTGCACCCTGTCCTGCATCCTTCCCATCTGCCAGCAGAGTTACCCAGTGCACCATAAAAGAAAGGTAACATCCCTGTCCATGCCTGCTGGACCACGAGTCAGCGGTAATATGCACCTTGCGCTGACTGCCCTGTCCAACAAGACCAAGACATTGCCTTGCACATGCCGGTAGAGAGCCGTAATAGTCTTCTGTGAAAAGAAATGGCGTTTGGGAAGCTGCCACTGAGGTATCGCGCATTCCATAAATTCACAAAAGGGGGCAGAGTCTACCAGCTGAAAAGGCAGCAGTTGGAGTGCTAGCAATTTAGCCAAGCTAGCATTCAGTAGACATGTGCACACTGAAATATTTAGTTTCGGAATTTCGTTTTTGTACAAAAAATCTATTTATTTAGTTACTCCCGAAATTCGTTTTTATTTATTTTGTTTCGTTAAAAAATACATTCGTCCTAAAATCCGAAATAATTAAGGTTGAATCTGTCATTGAAGGCTTATGGTGTCTGTCGAATGTTCTAAGAAGAATCGACAGAGCAGCTAAACTGATTCGACATAGAGAGAAAAGATTTGACATAGAGAGGAAAGATTTGACATTATAGAGACAATAGCAAAAAAGGTCGAATGTGCCTAACCTACCGTATTTATCGGCGTATAACACGCGCCAGCGTATAACACGCACCCCAAGTTTAGGAGGGAATATTAAGGAAAAAACTTACATTTAAATGCCCATCATTGCAGCCTTGTCCATCATTGCAACCTTGCTCAGTGCAGCCTTGCCCAGTGCAGCCTTGCCCAGTGCCTTTGCAGCCTTGCCCAGTGCAGCCTTGCCCAGTGCCTTTGCAGCCTTGCCCAATGCAGCCTTGCCCAGTGCCTTTGCAACATTTCTCGTCTAGTTGCAGCACTGCTGATTTAAAATTAGTGCCGAGTGGAGAGGACGAGCGCCGACAACATATCGAAAGCCGCGTGTATTTTTGGCTAGTCTCGGCTCCTCTAGCAGTCCCGCCCACCTCCACTGATAGCTCACAGTCAGGGGCGGGACTGCTAGAGGAGCCGAGTCTAGCCGAACTCGGATTTCTTTATGTTGTCAGCGCTCGTCTCCTCTCGCTATCAGTGGAATTGGGCGGGACTGCGAGAGGAGCCGAGACTAGCTGAAAATACACACGGCTTTCGGTATATCGGCTCCGCTCCCTTCTCAAAAATCAGCGGGAGATCGGCGGGGATCGGCGTATAACACGCACCCACGATTTTCCCCTGATTTTAAGGGGAAAAAAGTGCGTGTTATACGCCGATAAATACGGTAACTCTATTAGTCCAAGATTATTCGACATAGAGAGAAAAGATTCGTCATGAAGATTCAACGAAGCAGTCGCTGCAATCGTACATTTCCAGTCGAATGTTCTGCCTACAAGCTATAGTAGAATTCTAATATTGTATGACACTAGTAATAATTATATTACTAGTCAACCAACATTAGAATTCTTCTATAGCCTATGGGCTGAGCATTTGACCATAAATGTCCGCTCGCGCGACTGCTTCGTCGAATCTTCATGTCGAATCTTTTCTCTCCATGTCGAATAATCTTGGACTAATAGAGTTAGGTTAGGCACATTCGACTTTTTTGCTATTGTCTCTATAATGTCGATCTTTTCTCTCTATGTCGAATCTTTTCTCTCTATGTAGAATAATCGCTATTGTCAGCGTCATGTCGAATTTCTTATCTATATCGAACTGTTGTCACGAAAATGAAAATAAAGCATTTGTTTATGTCGGATCTTTCGGTTTTCGGATTCTGCACGTTCGTTATCATTTGTTAAAACGATAGCGAAAATACCAGAAATTTGTCCGAAAATGCATTCGGACGAAAACGAATGCACGTCTAGCATTCAGCCGCTGAGCATGTGGATCGCTAGGACCGAATTTCTTTCAACGGTTTGGCAACTGGGGTAGAGAAATTTGTCTGCTACAATCGATGTTGGTGTAGCGATAGCAGATTGCCCGCAAGTACTTGGCACACCTAATTCTACAACCTTCATTCCTCTCAGTGCAGGTTTCTGAGATGACTGCCAGTTTTTTGTCCTTCTTGGGTATCCCCTCTCTCTGGGCTCACGTTACTGCCTTCCTCAACCTGGGTACCATCATCGTAGGCTTCAAAAACGCTGCGCATCCTCCTGCAGCATGTACCCAACACTGTGGTCGAACAGTTCGGGGGACTCCTCCGTGCATGATGGTGGGGCTAGGGAAGGAGTGACTGATGACATTGAGCCGATGGAAGAGGCCGTTTTGGCAGCTGCATTGGCAGGCAAACTACTCTGAGCCTGGGTGACAGAGGATGAGGAGGATGAGGACGGCTTAGTTATCCAGACTAGAATGCAGTGGATATATATGTAGGAGACTGTATATATATTTTATGCACTGCAGATCACTGAATCACCTGCCTGCCTGCCTGCCTGCCTGAAAGTGTATTAGAAAACGTACACCAGGAATGGCCTGCAGTCAGATATAGGCTTGGCTAGACTAGAATGCAGTGGATATATATGTAGGAGACTGTATATATTTTTATGCACTGCAGATCACTGAATCACATGCCTGAAAGTGTATTTGAAACGTACACCAACAATGGCCTGCAGTCAGATATAGGCTTGGCTAGACTAGAATGCAGTGGATATATATATATATGTAAAAGACTGTATATATTTAAATATATTTTATGCACAGCAGATCATTGAGTCACCTGCCTGCCTGCCTGCCTGAAAGTGTATTTGAAAACGTACACCAGGAATGGCCTGCAGTCAGATATAGGCTTGGCTAGACTAGAATGCAGTGGATATATATATATATATATATATATATATATATATATATATATGTAGGAGACTGTATATATATTTTATGCACTGCAGATCACTGAATCACCTGCCTGCCTGAAAGTATATTTGAAAACGTACACCAGGAATGGCCTGCAGTCAGATATAGGCTTGGCTAGACTAGAATGCAGTGGATATATATAAGTAGGAGACTGTATATATATTTTATGCACTGCAGATCACTAAATCACCTGCCTGCCTGAAAGTGTATTTGAAAACGTACACCAGGAATGGCCTGCAGTCAAATATAGGCTTGGATAGACTGGAATTCAGTGGATATATATATGTAGGAGACTGTATATATATTTTATGAACTGCAGCTCACTGAATCACCTGCCTGCCAGAAGTATATTAGAAACAGTACACCAGGAACGGCCTGCAGTGAGATATAGCTAAACTGTATGCAGTGGATATATATATATATATATATATATATATATATATATATATATATATATATATATATACACATATACACATATATACACACAAGACTGACTGTATATATATATATATATATATTAAATACACTGCAGCTAACTGAATCACCTGCCTACCTGAAGTATATTAGAAACAGTACACCAGGAACGGCCTGCAGTCAGATCTAGCTAAACTGGATACAGTGTGTGTATATATATATATATGCGGGATCGCAGAGCGGTAATACACGCCGTATAAGCTGACATTAAAACTGTCTCCGCTCATTCTCACACAGCCCCGCCTCCTCCTAACCCCGCGCCTGTAATAGACAGAACGCAGGTCCAATGTCTATCACAGGCGCGGGGTTAGGAGGAGGCGGGGCTGTGTGAGACTGAGCGGAGACAGTTTTAATGTCAGCTGATACGGCGTGTATTACCGCTCAGCGATCCTGGCTCTCTTCTAACTCATCATGATCTGTAATTTGGGGCACAGTGATGCTTCAAATGGGGGCACAGTGATGCTGCAAATGGGGGCACAGTGATGCTGCAAATTTGGGGCACAATGATGCTTCAAATGGGGGCACAGTGATGCTTCAAATGGGGGCACAGTGATGCTGCAAATGGGGGCACAGTGATGCTGCAAATGGGGGCACAGTGATGCTGCAAATGGGGGCACAGTGATCCTGCAATTTGGGGTACAGGGATCCTGCAAATGGGGGCACAGTGAAGCTACAAATGGGGGCACAGTGAGGCTGCAATTTGGGGTACAGTGATCCTGCAAATGGGGGCACAGTGATGCTGCTATTTGGGGCACAGTGATCCTACAAATGGGGGCACAGTGATGCTGCTATTTGGGGAACGGTGATCCTCCAAATGGGGGCACGGTGATCCTGCAATGTGGGGCAAGGTGAGGCTGCAATGTGGGGCACGGTGAGGCTGCAATGTGGGGGACACTGAGGCTGCAATGTGGGGCACGGTGAGGCTGCAATGTGGGGCACGGTGAGGCTGCAATGTGGGGCACGGTGAGGCTGCAATGTGGAGCACGGTGAGGCTGCAATGTTGGGCAAGGTGAGGCTGCAATGCACAGTGAGGCTGCAATGATGGGCACAGGTGAGCCTGCATTGATGGGCACTGGTGAGGCACTGCTGAGGGGAACTGATGAAGTTGTTGTTAATATTTATTTTTGTAACTTAACTGCATAAAACATTTAAGTGTCATTTCATGAGATAATTTTTGGCGTGATTAGGGGCGGGGCAGGGTAAGGGTTGGGTGGGGCAATTGGTGGCGAGTAACCCTTGAGACCTGGCTAGTAGCTCAGGACTTGAAATTTTGAGCCCTGTATATATATATACATATATATATACATATATATATATATATATATATATATATATATATATATATATATATATATATATATATATATTGTGACAGTAGAAGATGCTGTCAAGGTAAACTTGATAATTTGGGGGACACAAGGTATGCACATTTGCTTAGTGCAATTCTACAAAGCATAAATGTGGACTGGAGAAAACTGCTTTTGCAGCTTTCTCCAGGTTTTGGTATTCGGTCATGGGGCTCTGTAGTTTGGAGATTCCATAGTGTCTTGGGTGGGACGGGATCTCCAACCCTGTGTCCAGACTTTGTAAATTACCAGCAGGGTGTGTGCTCAGGTGAGCACAGCACTTATAATGAGAGTTTGGGAAGACTTCATGGCTCTCAGTTGGAGACTGCTCCACACCCAGAGAGACAGGAGGTCTCCAGGAGTCAGAGTGGTTGCAGGAGGCAGCCAGAACGTGCAAAAGCAAGAGGCAGTGCAACAGCCTGAGGACTAAGGCCAGAGCGAAGCCATCCACAGTGAGGAAATCCTGTGGTCTATGTGACCAGGACAAAGCGCAGAGGTACTGCTAAAAAGCCAGGTGGGCTAGCATTTTCTGTGTGTTTATTTGCTGGAGAAGAACCCCTGTGTGGGAAACCTTTGTCACAGACTTTCATTTGCCTTTTTAATAAAAATGGGCTACCATGCCCTTAAAAAAATATATATATATATATTATATAATATATATTATACTAAATACACTGCAGCTAACTGAATCACCTGCCTGCTCAATCTAACTGAAATGACACTCTCTCTCTTGGTCAACGCCAGCAACACACTACACAGGGCCAACATGCAGGCGGCCTTATATAGTGTGGGTAGTGGACTTAACCCCCTCAGCCATGATTGGCCAAAGGCTTTTGGCCAATTATGGCTCTCTTTGCTGTCGGCGCTGTGATTGGCCAAAGCATGCGGGTCATAGTGCATGTTTGGCAAATCATCATTGATAATTTGTCAAGCTGATTACCTGCTTAGCCGATCCTTTCTTAAATTTAAGATTTTTATAGGTTTTTAAGTTCAATGTGACTGGCATTGAGACATTTTGGATAGAGTAAATAGGGTTATAACCCCTGTTAGTTTTTTTTGCCATCTGTGTCCTCTTGGGGAGATTTCCCTTCACTTCCTGTCCCATGGCCAAAACAGCAAGTGTGAATAAATCCCTTGAAAGTGAAGGAATCCCTGGTTGTCACCAGGGTCACCAGAACTAGTGAAGATTTCCTTTCTATTGATGTTCTGGGGACTACCCAAAATTTGAGATTTTCTTTTACTGTCACTTTTGATGATAATGCTAAACATGAAAAATGGAGACAGCAATACAAATCTGACAGGTGTTCTAATATCTATCTACTCTATTCAAATGCTTTTAGTTATACTTTAACTGAAAACTGAGAGCTGAATATTTTCTGGACATAAATAGGGCTCAAAATGTTTTTTATAACTAATTGAGATGTTTTGAAGCTTGCATGTGGATTATCATTGAATATTCACTGGGCTTAATAAGGCAAATGTGTTTTGCTTCTTGGCAGCATATAAAACTCTAGCCAGAAACAGCTCATGTCCAACTATGCTACTGAGGATATATAATCACTGGTAGGTTTGACAGTACAAACAAGGGACACTTAAAGTGGAAGTAAAGCCTCTTTAAAAAAAAAAAAAAAACGGAACCTGCAAGGCAAAGGCATAATGAGCTAGTATGCATAGCATACTAGCTCATTATGAATAACTTACCTGAGAACGAAGCCCCTGAAGCGACCCCCGTCCACGACCTCCACCGCCGACATCAATTCCGGAGTGACTTCCGGGTCTCGCCACTCCAGTGCTGTCATTCGCTGGAGCGGCGATGACATCACTCCCGCGCATGTGCACAAGAGCGGCATATAACCGTGATCTCGGCATGCTCAGTGCGTCTGCACGCCGCTGTCTACGGCGCATGCGCCGTAGACAGCGATGCCTCTTTTTTTCTAAATATCTCCTAATCCATGTAGGTTTAGGAGATATTTATTGGACCTACAGGTAAGCCTTAATCTAGGCTTACCTGTAGGTCAAAGTGGTTTGTAAGGCCACTTTCACACGGAAGCAATTTTAAACTGCCAGTATAAACACTGAGCGCTTTTGAAGAGCTTTTCAGGCGCTTTTGAAGAGCTTTCCATTCATTCCAATGGGGAGGGGAGTTTTTCACAGCCCTGCCAGCACACTGCCCCAGTGTGAAAGCGTTCATTGATTTTAATGGAAATAAGTTTTCGTGAGCTTTTTAGGCGCTGTTTTTAGCGTGAAGGCGCCTGAAAAGCGCCTCAGTGTGAAAGTGGTCTAAGGGTTTACAACCACTTTAATCACTAGATGTGGGTTAAACATTGTGTTTTAGAATAAAAAATATTTAGGACTTTATGTCAATTTGTTTTTAAGGTATATCTACAGCATCCTTTTTGCTATTAGTGGCCACACACACTTTGATTATTTTTTATCAGATTGATCAAATTTGCAAATTATTAAATAGCGAGAACTTCTGATTGCTTTAGACTCCAGATTCGGTCAAACTGAACCAATTAGCCAGGACAGAATATTTTCAAATGGTTTGCATCAATTGGCACTGAGATACTTTGGGGCTGATTTACCAAGCATTTGCGCCATGAGTTGCGGCGCATGCCGACGCCCAACGTCCGTTTTCGTATTCAAAAAACATTTGCGCCTGTAACACAGCGCAATTCCTCATTTACTATAATGTTGCCGGCGCACGGGCGGCCGCAATCTGTGCGCTGCTATAGACCTGGCGCAAGCATTCTTTAACTCAGAAAATAAAAGAAGCTGGAAGTGGCAATATTATGGGGGTGATGTGATGAAGTATAGATATGACTGTCCAACTAACAAATACGCCCAAAATAGAACCGAAAACTAACTTTATCTGAGCAGGCTTGCTGCGCCTGCAAATGCACTTGTAACTACGCTAGGTCAATTTATGTACTGCGCATGCACGAGTGGCATTTGCGCCTGTTTATGTGCTCTGGTTCACTGCGACGGCAAAATCTTAGTAAATGTCAAGCCACGTAGGTTAATTTGCATAAGTTGAACAGGCGCACATCTCAACTCGGCTTTTTTTTTTTGCGCTGGTTCACTTCTATGGTTTTTTTAAAGGCTATTTGAACACAGGTCATGTTAGCACTAAGAAATTTAAAAAATGAAGAAAAAAAATGCGTGGGGGTCCTCCGAAATTCCATATCATCCCCACAACCCTGGCTGTTGGTTGTGGGGGTCTGCGGGCGGGGGGCTTATAGGAATCTGGAAGCCCCCTTTAACAAGGGGACCCCCAGATCCCGGCCTCCCCCCCTGTGTGAAATGGTAAGGGGGTACAAAAGTACCCCTACCATTTCACCAAAAAGGTGACAAAAGAGTTAAAAATTACAGGAGATGGTCTTTGACAAGTCCTTTATTAAAGTCTTCTTTCTTCTGGTCTTCTTCCTTTCTTCATCCTTCGGTTTCTTCATCTTCTTCCTCCATCTTCTTCTTCCTCCGATCCGCTTCTTCTTGCTCTGCTGTTCTCGTCTGGCATCTTCCTTCACGGTGTCTCTTCTTCATGCTGGATCACTTTAGAGGGCAGTTTAGTAGCAGCTGTCAAGCATACAGGAGGCACATGCCTCATCATACCTGCACGTTTTTACTGCCCCCTGCTGCCAGTCTGAAACAGTCCTAAAAGCTGCAAGATTTGTGTGTGTGGTGAACATTTTTCATGATTGTATGACATGTTTGAGACTTCTAATATGGACTGACAAAGGTGGAAACTGTTTTTTTTTATGTCTTTTTCAATATACTAAATATTAATTGTAGGTGAATGTTCCTGGAAATTATTATCCACCCCTGAATATTTGGTGATTGTCACTGCGTTATTTTAGATATAGCCTTTAGTATTTTATGCATATGTTGCAATAGTTTTGTTTTTTGAGCTCTTCATTTATGAATATGGTGTGATTTTAATACTATTTATTGGTTTTGATTATTTACTACAATTTGCAAAAGCAAATGAGTTATGGTATTATTTTAGAAATAAATATATTATTTTCTAGTAGATGATTTTTATAATACATGGTACCATCAGTGTGTAAGGGACCTCCACAGAGACAACTGCTCTCTCTGGTGCATACAAACCTCAATAACCACTGACACTTTCTATTGCTGAATGCAAATCTAATCTTATTTCCAGCAATTGAAGTACATTTAACACTGAGAGATGTGTAAATGAGTATTGGCAGTTGTGTGCACCAAAGAGATCTAAAGTCTTTTGGGAATACATGTTTACACGGTCAGTTGGAAGCACTAGCAGGCAGTCCCAAATACTGTAGTAAGGCTAGGTTCATGCTGTTGCAATATGATTTTGATCCGACTTAGTGTGATTATGAATTGCTACTTAAATGTAACTTGCATGCAACTTTGATAAGGTTTGTATATTCTATGGGGACAAAATCACAGTGGAATCGCACCAAAGTAGTTCAGGAACCTTTTCCAAAATCTTTTCATGGGGAGTTGCATTGATGTGAATAGACATCAATAGAATAGAGATCGTTGAAAAAATGTGATTTCCCTTGTTGTGCAATTCTATTGCCGCATACACACGACCAGACTTTCCGGCAGACTAGGACCGACGGTCTTCCTGATGGACTTTCGGCGGAGTTCTGATGGGCTTTCCGAACAAACGGACTTGGCCACACACGAACGGACTAAGTCCGTTCGAAAGTCCATTTGTTTTGAACGTGATGACGTAAACGGGACTAAAAAAGGAAGTTCAATAGCCAGTAGCCAATAGCGGTTTTCCCGATAGGAATTGAGTGCGTCAGACAGATTTGAAACATGTTCTGTTTCTAGGTCTGTCTTATTTTTATACTGAAACTATTGGATTAGCCCACACATGATCGGATTGTCCGATGGACTAATCCCGTCGGACCTAGTCTGCCGGAAAGTCCGGTCGTGTGTACGCGGCATTAGCGATTCTGTGTCTTATCTGAAATGGCACTACTGTGAACTAGGCCTAAAAGCAAATGGGTATGAGCAATTAAACTGTTTGTGGAGTGAAATCATATACCGAAATGTAATAGAATGTAGATCTCCTGAGCAATGTCTGGTAACAAATAAAGATTAGCAAATAGCTTTAACTGAAATGGGATTAAACCTATTGTATATTGGGCAAATTAATTGGTGTAACAAATGCTTGATCCAGCAGGTAAAATAATCTGCCACCCCAAGACATAAACTGATAAAGGGGTAATAGTTCTAAACCATACTCTTGTAGCCTGCTCACGGACTTCTGCCCCTCTCACTGAAATATACTTCCATTGGGACTCAAAGGAAAGTATACCAAAACATGTTATGGTCACACTGTCTGTATACATAATAGTATACATTTTAGTGTGAATACAAATAGCAGAGGGTGCAATCTGAGTGTAGTAAATAGTACACATTTATTATAAGAAAAACAGATTGGCAACGCACATGTACACAGTAAAAAAATCACTTGTCATCAGAGTGGTATGGATCTCAGCACAGTAGGGAGCCAGATTCCAGTCCAGGAGCAAGATGTGCAGGGCTGGCAGCTGGATAACAGTGTTGATCTCAATCTCCTCATTTAGCACACCCCCCCCCCCTCATAGACTAGGTGTTCAGGGTAAAAATCCAATATGTTCCTTTCTCACATATGTTTTCTGCAAGGTTACCATGAACAATTTGTGCACAGGGGGACTAAGGCTGGCTTCACACTGGGGCGGTGCGGGGCGGCGACGGTAAAGCAGCGCTATATTTAGCGCTGCTTTACCATCGTTTTACCCGCGGTATGCGGCCGCTAGCGGGGTGGTTTTAACCCCCGCTAGCGGCCGCAAAAGGGTTAAAAACCTCCGCAAAGCGCCGCTGCAGCGGCGGTTTGCGGGCGGTATCCCCGCGGTTTCCCATTGATTCCAATGGGAAGGAGCGGTATAGGAGCGGTGAATACACCGCTCCTTCACCGCTCCAAAGATGCTGCTAGCAGGACTTTTGTTGCGGTCCTGCTAGCGCACCGCTCCAGTGTGAAAGCCCGCCGGCTTTCACACTGGAGTGAATGGGGCCGGTTTTTTCAGGCGGTACACAGGCGCTATTTTTAGCGCCGTACCGCCTGAAAACCGCCCCAGTGTGAAAGGGGCCTAAATGAAGAGACCGACTCTGTTATCTTTTCCCAATAAGTGGCTATCGAGTCACCCGGGGTCAAGTCGCATAGAGGGAGGTTTTTTGTTTGTTTTGTTTTTTACTGTTTACCCATCCCCATGTTATGTACGATTGATAAATTACATTCCTATTGCTCTATGGTAAATGGCTGCTGCTTGGAACACCCATGTTTACCCATCTCCAAGCTATGTATGATTGATAAATGACACTGCTATTGCTCTATGGTAAATGCTCTAATATCCTTTAAGATCTATATTTTGGATGATTGATACTCATCTCCTTTTGCCTTTAAGTCCGCCATAAACAAATCAAAATTCAGATAGTTTAGCAGGAACCATACACATTTTGATCCATCTATGGGCAGACTGGTTGTACTGAAGTCGATCCATTGATCAATTTTGGTACAGAGAACCTGTTAGGTTTTTATTATTCAGTCACTGCCAGTTGCTATAGCTGCCAGTTCCAGCGGTAATCATTTATTTTTGATGGCCGGAAAATCTCTTGCTGTCAGAATATATTAGTGCAGTGGGAGGGATTCCCCCATCAGCACTAACTGCGTTGATGGGGGAATCAAGCAATTTTCTTTCTTTCAACCCTTGCTTGCTAGGAAAGCCGTGATTTGTGCAAGCACGATAACCAATTTGTTTGAATGGGATGCCATGCCTCCTGAACTGTAGGGAAAAGATCCCTGCAGCATTTTAGAAATTGCAGCCCACACAGGAACCGCAAGAGCAGTGCAGTTCCCAGTGCAGGATTGATTTCCAGTGCATGCAGTGTGCCATTAGCATTAATTGCACCTGCACGCATCTCCTGCATTTCACTGTACTAGTGGTTGCGGCTGAGGGAACGAGTGTAGAACCGCAGCGGGAACCACCTGCACAAGCTTAGCGGTCACAGAATCAATTATTTTAAGACTTTGGCCTGTGTCTGGTCTGGTTTTCCAACAATTTTACCTTCCATTCAAGCTTTTTTTTTATCAGTTTCTAATTGATCTATTGACAAATGCTTTCCTTCCCCATCTCCCTATATAGTTACATTAGCTTATGGGGAATTTGCAAATTTTTTTTTTCCTTCTTTACACCATATGCAGAGATGGGAGTTTTTAATGCACACATGCTGCAAGGGCACAAAGAAAACAATTGTTCTTTCAGTGCCCTGTTCACACCACAACACTAGTATCATGTGTGGATTTTTTTCTGCACAGAAATCTGTAACATGTATGCAGTATTTGAACAGAAAAAAATCAACATTGAGGTAGAACAGGGTACATAGAGAACATTTGTTTTCTTTGTACCCTTGCATAGAATTTATGCTGCATATTCCTGAGCAGAAAAAAAAGTTACATGGTAATGGCGTTATGGTGTGAATATGGCACATAGAGAACAATTGTTTTCTTTGTGTCTTTGCAGAGGCATTCATAATAAATGTGTCTCTGCACATAGTTACATTAGGTGAGGTTGAAAAAAGACACAAGTCCATCAAGTCCAACACATGGTGTGACCAAACTTATGCAAGTCAAATCTGTGCATTTTTTAAATCAATTTTTATGCACGTATGGTGTGAACAAGACCTAAATGTTTTTTGAACAAGTGATAAAGCAGTTTAAACGCAACAGTTTAACAGTTTCCTTTGTCCTCAAATTCTCCCTGATTTATCCCTCCTCTCCAATTTATGGCTTAAATATATCACCCTCACTCTTTCTTTCTCCCTATTACTGAACTTATCACTTCCTTCAAATACTGAACCCACATGCTGACCTAAACATTAGGACTTGTGATCATATACATCCTGCTCCCATCCATTACTGGCACAAAAGGCATACAATTTACTGACGGATCCACATTGTTTACTGGCACTGCAAAAAAGTACATACAATTACTGTTTTTAGTGCTAAACAGTGAAATATCAATATTCGAACTATAAACACATAGCTAGTGCTATTAGCAATGTGTTTAAGTAAAAAAAAAGTTAAAAAACATATTTCCAAATTTACATGAAGGTCAGGATACTATAACCCAGCCAGCACAGAGTTCTCCCTTACATCAGAGACTGCAGGATGGTAAACAGAGACCACCTTCTGCAGAGTGAATACACTAAGGTAAGGGGGGATTACTAATATAGGGGGAACCTTTATATCACTCCCCCTTACATCAGTGACCCCCCTCAGACTGGCCTGGTGGCACTGTCACTGACCTCCTCTCAGGTGTAACGTGCAGGGCTCAGTCAGACGGCTCCAGCTTGGCGGCTCTGTTTTTATAGTCTCCTCTCCACATTCCACACATGTCTGTCTCTTCCTGTAACCCCCATCCCGGTGGCGCTCCCACTCTTGACTCTTTTCTGGGATCCCCTCAGACTGCAGACATGATAAAAGACAAAAGATGGTCAGAGGCTGCAGACATGATACAGGAGTTGGACAGAGGCTGCAGACATGATACAGGAGGTGGACAGAGGCCGCGGACATGATACAGGAGGTGGACAGAGGCTGCAGACATGATACAGGAGGTGGACAGAGGCCGCGGACATGATACAGGAGGTGGACAGAGGCTGCGGACATGATACAGGAGGTGGACAGAGGCTGCGGACAAACTACAGGAGGTGGACAGAGGCTGCGGACAAACTACAGGAGGTGGACAGAGGCTGCGGACAAACTACAGGAGGTGGACAGAGGCTGCGGACACAATAGCCTCCTCCTTTGCCCACCATCATATTACTTCTCCAGTCCACATCTTCAGTGTGATGTGTCCTCCTCCTGTGCCCCTTTCACCTCTCCACAGGTCAGGGCAGCACTGTGCTGCCCTGTCCTGTGGAGAGGGGAAAGGGACACAGGAGGAGGACAGCACACCGTTAAGCAATCCTCCCGCTCGGCTCCTCCGCCGACGAGTGCATTGCAGGACAGGAATCGGACTCAGCCGCTGTGGTCTCTCTCGATCTTTTAAAAAATGGCGCCAGGTGGCGCAATTACGTTACTGCACATGTCCTGCCCGGGCCGCGCACGTACGAGCTATCCCTAGCCCGGCCGGCTTCGGGTCGGCGCATGCGCAGTTGAATGGTCGGCTCGCGGACATCTTATGGGCAACGGTGCCCATAACGGACCTTTTACAGGCAGCCCAAAAAAAGGGGTTCAATTTACGGGCTGCCCGTAAATCTTCGGGCGGTTGGCAACACTGCTCCCATCTTACTTTCCTCACCCTCCCTCTCCTAATCTCTGGTGACATTTACCATAATTCTGGCCATCTAGTTTCTAACTGCCACCCCCATATTCATCACCCTTCCTCCTATGGCAACATCCACAATCCACTTAGTCTAATCTCTATCCCTCTGCTTCCAAAAAACAGCCCCCCCCCCATCTCATGTGTCCTCTGGAATGTCCACTCTGTCTGTAACAAGCTCAAATCTGTGCAAGATGCTTTGCTTCACAGCCGTGACATGACTTATACCCCATGTCGAACGTAACCCATTCAAGTGAATGATGCTAGTCTGCAAGCATCCAGCGATGGCGTGTAATGCACATGGTTGTGACATGCTAGTGCGGGATTGAATGGGTGAAAGAAGGCGATACGATGCCTCCTTACAACGTCTCTCTTTGACGTCGGAATGTCCGAGCGTGTGTACAGGGCATTAGGCTTTATTTGCTCTATACACCAGCAGTTCCATCTATTTCCCTTCATTGATCCAGCACCACATCTTCTTTTGTGGTATGCAGCTTTGCACATATCAGGGTTTTAGCCAAACTGTCATGCCAAATCAGTGTTGCTTTGTGACCTGAATAAACGATCATTGCTGCACCCAGTCACAGCACTGTAGCCTCAGTCTGCTGTCTGCGCTCTCACTGCCGCATCTTATCTGAGCGTTGTAGTCCCTGCTTGCTGTTGGCCAGAGGGGTGACACTAGGGCCAGGACAGGGGGGGGGGGTGGAGAGGTGGCAGATGGTGGATGAACTTGCACATCGGTATACAGTCACAGATCACTGCCAAAGTCAGACCCTCTGACCCTGCACAGTGCCCTTGCAGAGCTGGAGCGTGGTGCCGAGTGCTGGAATGCACCCTTTGCTCCTACACTCAGCACTAGTAGACATCCTTATTACACTTCTCTGTCAGGAGGAGTGAACTCACCCTACAGATCATTTCTTTTTTTTTAACAGAGATGTTTTATTGAAAACAAAACAGGTTTACAAGTATATCACATTAGAAAAGTAGTATTGTCCAGATACAAACAGTGGGAACATGAGGATTGTACACATTACATCACATCAAAGCAGGGTAATTCCACACGTGAAAAGCTCCCTTCTCCCTCTCCAACTGTCATACTTGGTAACTAAGTTAAGTTAACTCCCCATCTGGTATGGCTTCCGAATATCTTAGCCGATCGTCAGTTCTGAGTGGGGGGGGGGTCAGGATCCAGTGGTAAGAAGAGGGGGACAGCTGACCAGGTCTCTGCAGGGGATGGCAGGGAACAAGCATAGTTCACTCAGCCATGTGCATCAATCCATCTAGCCCAGATTTTGTCACATTTTACCGGGCATTGTCTGCTTTCATAGGTGAGCCTGTATAGAGGGAGCACAGCATTGATGGAGCGGCACCAGGAGTCATGAGTTGGGGGGTCAGTCGATTTCCATTTCAGGAGGATCTCTCTTCTGGCATAAAAGATAGAAAACATGAGGAACAGCTTAGTGTATCTATCCCCCTGGATCTCCTCCAAGTAGCTGAGGAGGAGGGTCAAGGAGTCTCGGGGTATCCGGGTGCCCGACATTCCTGTCAGATCATCGGCCACCTGTGTCCAGTAAGGAAGAAGTTTGGGGCAAGACCAAACTATATGGAAAAATGATCCCACCTCCTGCCAACATCTGGGGCAGAGTGGGTCACGCAGTGGGAATATCCTAGCCAACCTTTGCGGAGTGTAATAAGCCCTGTGTAGGAATTTTAGTTGGATAAATCTGTCGCATGAAGCTATCATTGTCGGGATATAAGTGGGTACACAGTCCTCCCATATTTCGTCATCTAGGGTTAGTATGTCAGCTTTCCATTTGTCGAATGTCTTGGTCAATTTGGCATCATGAGCTACCGTCAGGTATAAGTAAAGGGAGGACAGGGGTCGGCCCATAGTGCTGGAGGTCAGGAGACGCTCAATTGAGTCCATTTCAATAGGTATAATTTGGGGGAACTGCGATTTGAAAGCGTGCCAGAGCTGCCAGTATCGAAAGGTTCAAGTCTGCGGTAGAGCATACGAGGACTTCAGATCCTGGAAGGAGGCTATTTTGCCACATTTGGTTATGTGCTTCAAAGTATTCCCTTCATAGCCCATTCCGAGGGGTTTGGTAGTGAGTGAAAGTGGGGCATCAGGGGGTTACCCCATAGAGGCGTGTTCGGGGACACATGGGAGGGTTTACGGTATACCCTTCTGGCATCCTGCCACGCCTGTATGGTTGTCTTCATGGGAGTGGTGACCGCAGGGTCTGCCTGCTTGCCTCTGAATGGCAGGTTACTAAGTGCAGCAAATGATCCTAGAATAGCTGCCTCCATTCTAACCGATGGGTTCTGTCTGGGCTGGGAGAACCACCACCTGACCGTTACCAACACAGCAGCCCAGTAATAGATTTGAAAGTTCGGAAGAGCCAGGCCACCACCCGAAAAGGGGGAGGTGGAGTAGCTGTTTCGCCACTCTCGGAGGTCTCCCAGCCCATACAATGTTCCCCAACAGACCTTCCAGCTTCACAATGAACACCTTAGGAATGTGACTCGGGGTGTTCCTGAAAAAATAAAGATACTTCGGGAGAAGCCCCATTTTCAAGAGGTTGACTCTGCCCACAGGAGACAGTGGAAGCGAGCATCAGGCTGCACATTTGGCCGTGGTTTGTTGCATCAGGGGCTGGAGGTTGCGGGCCATGTATTGTCTTACATCTGCTGTCACCTTAACCCCCAGGTATGTAATTTCATCTACCCATTTGAGTTGAGTCAGGGAGACAGGGGTCGTCATCTGAGGATAAAGGGAGAATAGCTCAGACTTGTCCCAATTAATCCTGATACCCGAGAATTCACTAAAGCAATTAAACAGGTGTAATACCTTTCTAAGAGAGGCGTAAGGGTCAGCCAGGTACAGGAGGGCGTCGTCCGCATATAGCGAGATCTTTTCGTGTATGTCCCCTATTTGTATGCCCCTCACCTCCTCATCCGCCCTAATCAAGGCCGCCAGGGGTTCTATAGCCAGAGCGAACAGAGTGGGAGACAGGGGGCAGCCCTGTCTCGTGCCTCGGCACAATGGAAATGATTCTGATAGGCAGGCATTAGTGTAGACTCTTGCTTGGGGGCCTTTGTACAACATCTGGACCCAGGAGATGAATTTCTCTCCAAATCCAAACTTGGACAAGGCTGCCCACAAGTACCTCCACTCGACTGAGTCGAAGGCCTTCTCGGCATCCAAGGAGGCTACCAACCCCTCTCCCTTCGCGCTCGCTCTGTCTATATGTGTAAAAAGTCTCCTGAGATTAATATCCGTGCCCCTTCCTGGCATAAAGCCGTTTGGTCAGGGTGGACCAGACCTGTAATCAGTGTTCAACCTGTTCGCCAGGATTTTGGCCAGGATCTTGGTGTCCACATTGAGCAGTGAGATCAGCCTATATGAGGTACAGTGAGATGGATCCTTCCCTGGCTTGGGAATGACCACAATCACTGCCTCCCTCATAGACTGTGGGAGCGTCCGCGATTCTCCAGCCTCAATGAACATCTCATGGAGTCTTGCAGCTAGTGTTTCAGGGTATTGTTTGTACAGTTCTACTGGTATCCCGCCAGGGCCAGGGGTTTTGCCCGGCTGCATAGACTTGAGAGCCGTGAGCGTCTCATCAAGGGTATAGGGTCTGTCAAGGATGTCGCTGCACTTGTCAGTGAGGACCGGGACGTCCACTGTGTCTAGGTATGAGGCGAGTTCGTTGTCACTAAAAGTTACTTTAGAGTAGAGCGTCTGGTAGTAGGTGACAAAGGAGCAATTGATCTCCTCCAGGGAGCAAAGAAGCACCCCGTTGGAGTCTTGTATATGGGGGATACTATGGCCTCCCGACTGTTCCCTGGAGAGCCAGGCAAGAAGCCTACCAGATCTTTCTCCCTGTTCAAAAAACCTCTGCGATTGCGCAAGCAGGTTTTTTTGGGTCAGGGATGAGCGAAGGGACATTACCTCCTGAGTCAGGGACTGTAGCCTAGCATAGTGTTGGGGGTCCGGCGTGCTAACATACAATCCCTCTTGGGTGGCGGCCTCGACCTCCGCCCTAGACAAGTCTGAGCGCCTACGCTTCCTAGAGCCGGCTATGATAGCCTGATATTGTCCTCTAGTGAAGGCTTTGAACGCATCCCAGACCTCTGTGGGCGAGGACGTGCCCAGGTTAGTAGCCCAGTACCCATCCATTTCCCTGCTGAACTGGGGTTCCACCTCCTGATCAGAAATCCAGAACCTGGAGTCTCCACAGTCGCCTATATGTACCAGGAGGGGGGCATGATCCGAGATACCTCCAGGCAGTATCTGAGCGTCCCTGACCTTGGACAGCACCGATTGGCTTGCATATATGAGATCAAACCGGGAGAATGAGCGATGTGTTGCAGAGTGGCAGGTGTACGCCCTGGTGCCAGGGTGTTTCCATCTCCAAACATCAGTGAGACCATATGTGTCAGCCCATTCCTTCAGTCCCGAGGAGGCAGGTCCCACACCCGCCAGTCTGTCAACACACGGCTCAGGGGCCATATTAAAGTCTCCAAGCATTATCACGTGATTAGAGGCATAGTCAGCCAAAATGGCTGTGATCTTGTTCAGCAGTGTCAGGGAGGCTGGAGGGGGCAGGTACAGACCAACTATGGACCAAGTCTGGGAGAGAATTCTGGCATGCATTATAACATATCTACCATCTGGGTCCAGCGCCAGATCCAAGAGCCCAAAGGGTGGTGATTTACTAACCAGTATACTCACCCCTCTTGCAAAGGTGGAGTAAGTGGAGTGATAGTGACTACCTACCCACGTTTTTTTTTAAAGCAAGGGTCCTGCTACCCACCAGGTGGGTTTCCTGAAGAATGCACACATGAGGGTTGTGCGCCTTTATAAACTGGAAGACCAGTGACCTCTTAACCGGAGAGTTGAGGCCCCTGGTGTTCCAAGACATAATGTTAAGGGCAGACATGGTAGCCACATGTTATAAAACTCAAAGGGTGGACAAGGTAGGCAGGGGTCGGACCCGGCGCTGGATCCCCAGGCATGACATTCCCAACATCTATATCAACCTCAGCATGAGTGTCAGATGTGAAAGCATGCAGTAAATAGCCAATAAAACATCTAAAAATGAAAAAAACTTAAAACCATAACATTCGCCCTCAAGGGGCAACATGCCCATCCCCTCAAAACCGGTATGAGCTTCCACTCTCTAGTCCCAACTCAGCATATCAGCTGCAAAAGGGGGGTCGCCTGTACAAGAGGCAAGCTGGATCCCGCCGGGGCTTCCGGCAGTGTCCAATCAAGCTCGTCAGTGGCCCACTGAAGTGTGCCCCGCCGACTCCTGAGGGTGTAACAAAGCACGTGGGGTTATTCGATAAGCAGATCAGTAGGTGTAAAGTCTCCCCACATTTTGTGGCAGCCATAGCGCCTCATGGTGGGCAAACTTAGTAGCCTCAAAAATCACATCCACCCTGTGTTTTACCCAGGAAGTCGGGCTGGTAGTCTCCTGATTTTATCAAAGGCAGAATACTTGTGTTGCATCAGTAAGAAATTAGAAAATAGAAACATAAAAAAAACAAATAATAAAACCTCAAATCGCAGAAGTGCAAGGTGTGACGTTCCCAATAGTCTGCTAAACCGGTGGCAGGGGGATCTCCCCAGGACCTAATCCTCAAGATGGGAGCAGGTATCAGAGTCAGGGCCCTGTGGCATAGGGGGAGCACTCCCCTCCTTCAGTGAATAAAGGGGGGAATCCGTCCGGGGGTGCTGCAGGCATCAGGGGATGAAGGGGTAGTCAGTAGAAGTAGGAGTAAGGGAGCCCATCAGAGTCAACCCCCCTTGCCAAACAGCAGCAGTAAAAGTTGTGAAGACATACTCACAGACAGGTGTCTAGCGATGCAGAGGCAAGGATTCCAGCCATGTTGAGGCCTCCCGGGGTGTATTGAAAAACCTGAAGGTCTCTCCATCCTGGACCCTAAGTTGCGCAGGGAACATCACACTGTATTTGATATTTCGGGCTCTGAGCGCTCCTTTAACTTGGTCAAAAGATTTGCGTAGCCGCTGGGTTTCAACAGAGTAATCAGGGAAAATCATAAGCTTTGTGTTCTGGAACCGGAGCTCACCCTGTAGTCTGGAAGCATTCAGTACCTCATCCGTATCGCGGAAGTTGAGCATTCTCAGGATGAAGGTTCTTGGGGGGGGGGGGGGGCCCCAAGAGGACCCGGTTTCGATGGAACCCTGTGTGCCCTCTCTGCTGTGTAATAGGGAGAACAGGCCGCGTTTGGGAGACGGGACCGCAGCATGGATTCCACAAACGCTGTGGGGTCTTTGCCCTCCACCCCCTCAGGCAAGCCAATGATCCGGAGATTGTTCCTCCTATTTCTGTTCTCAGCGTCCTCTGCTCTAAACTCCAGGGCCTTCACTTTAGTATGGAGGGTGCGGAGAGAAGCTGTGTGATCCATGGTTTCATCCTCCACCAGGCCTATGCGCTGCTCCGTTTCTGTTACTCTGGAGCGGAGCTTGTCAATGTCCTGCTGTATGAGGCTCACATCCAGCTGTACCTCCTCAATCTTGGCCGTGAGTGTCGATTGGCAGGTGGCGATCGCCACCATCACCTCAGCCAGCCAGGGCGGTCTGGTGTCCGGCTGGTCTGCTGGGGGAGTTTGAGACACCATGTGTGAGCAGCGCTTGGCGCGTGTCTCCACGTGAGGAGGGAATTTCTGCTTTTTTCCCTTACCAGACTGTGCCCGAGGGGTGTGCCGCCTCATCCAGCTGCCTCCGGTTAAGAATGGTGCAGATATACTCCCAGGAGGCCGGGTGGAAAGCGCGGAGTCAGCGGAGCTCGTGGGAGATGCGACCGCTCACGTCGCCATCTTGGACACGCCTCCCTACAGATAATTTCTAGTCCCTGCTGTGGACATGATGTCCTTCAGAGGCCGGGACAGGAAGAGAGAGAGGCAGCGCAAAGGAACGTGCATGTTGCTGGGATTAGGTAAGTGAGTAATGACAGACAGAGGAGAGTATATGTTGCTTAACAGTGTTAAATCAGGTTAGAGAGTCTTCAAACAAGACCATTCAGATGAGATAGTAGATCCGAATATGTGCATTTTTATTCACTGCAGTGGGGAAACACAATACACAGTTCTCAATAAAGACAGTGAAGTAAAGGTGTTTCTGAGGTTACATTTACAGGCTACACAATTTTATACGTATAAATATACATAAGGTCTAGGCGTGTTTTAGGCTGTAATCTAGGTGTGACCATATAGTTTAGTCTAATCAGCATTCATATCTTCTTAACAGCAAGGGAACAGTTAAAGAGGAAGTAAACCCTTTGTTCCTCTTTGTTTCCCTGCAAAGGTAAAGCATAATGGACAACTATGCATCGCATAGTAGCCCATTATGTGTCACTTACCTGACACAGGAGCCAGCGATGTCACCGATGTCCCCTCTTCTACGGAGCCCCCATCTTCTTTCTGTGTATCGCGGCTCCGGCGCTGTTACTGGCCGGAGCCGTGATGACATCACTCCCGCGCATGCGCACGGGACCCGCCACTAGCGGCATATCGCCGAAGGAGCTGCTGGTTTGATTTGGACTTACCGTTACCTTCTTGACCTCGTAGATGTCTAGGGGTTTCCCGAGGTAGATGGCCCAAAGAATTGCAGAAACTATCACTGGATCCACTTTGGGATCTTTATTTGCAAAAATGGTAGACAAACTCAGTCTCTCAATAGGGATAGCGAGTTCAGGTATAAAGTTCAGGTACTCTTGGAACTGCTTAAAACTGAAAGTCTCTCACCATAGAATCCAGAGAATAGCCATTCACAACTGGATTTTCACAGCCATCGGATAAACCTTCTCTCACCAGGCCTAGAAGCAGATAGATTATTCAAATAGAGCAAAGTCTCTGCCACAGACTTGGTTGTAACTGAAGTATATGGACAACTTGGCGAACCCTCATATGGTACCAGTATCTTGCAGCCGGTCCGGCGATACCGTACGAGTGTGGATTCACTTGGTGACTTTCTACTTAGCTTCCAGGCTCTTGCTGAGGAACCAGCCTTGTGCATGGCCCTATCCCGAAGAGTCCTCCCCTGGTTGCTTTCTCAGTTGCATGGCCTTTCCACCAGTGGCGGTGCGTGCATAGAGGGCGCAGAAGCGCCACCCCCTCTCTCCGGCACCGCTCTATCACCAATAGATGGATTCATGCATTGCATGAATCTATCTATTGTCACCACTACCGCCCTCTATTCAGGTGTCCGGCCGCTTGTCGGGCTCCGGGCATCTGAATTACAGAGGGGGGGTGTTTTTGGAAGCGCCCTATTAGAGCTGTAAGCTCTAATAGGGGACCTGATTAGAGCGGTGGGCTCTAATAGGCTTCCATAAGTGTAAACAGCGGGCGCAATGCTGTGCGTTCGCTGTTTACACAGTATTGTGTTAGAGAAGCGAATACATCGCTTCCCTAATACAGACCCGCCTCTCACCCGTCATCGCCGGGTCTGTGTTATGGGTCACCTGATTGGCTGAAGTCACAGGCGCTGTGATTGGACGCCTAGGCGTCCAATCATTGCAGAAGACAGGAGGAGCGTGGGAGAAGATGTCGGGTCGATGAGGAGACACTGCTCGCCGCCTGACGCCCTCACCAGCTGCACACCGAGACAAGGTAAGTGCCGGTAGATGGCAGGCAGAGAGCACATTGGCAGCATTTAATGGGCACAGTGACAGCACTTGGGGCACGGTGGCAGCGTTAGATGGGCACAGTGGCAGCACTTGGGGCACGGTGGCAGTATTGGGCACAGTGGCAGCACTTGGGGCACGGTGGCAGTGTTTGGAGCACAGTGGCAGCATTTAATGGGCACAGTGGCAGCATTTGAGGCACAATGGCAGCGTTAGATGGGCACAGTGGCAGCACTTGGGGCACAGTGGCAGCGTTAGATGGGCACAGTGGCAGCATTTAATGGGCACAGTGGCAGCATTTGAGGCACAATGGCAGCACTTGCGGCACAGTGGCAGTGTTAGATGGGCACAGTGGCAGCGTTAGATGGGCACAGTGGCAGCGTTTAATGGGCACAGTGGCAGCATCAACTATCTATGCTGGGGGCTATTATTGCAGAAACTGACACCAATGATTGGGATCATTGCAGAAATTGCTACCAATGCTGGGGATTATTGCAGAAACTGGCACCAATGCTGGGGATTATTGCAGAGACTGGCGCCAATGCTGGGGATTATTATTGCAGAAACTGATACCAATGCTGGGGATCAGTACAGAAACTGGCACCAATTGTTTTTGACAAGGATAGCCTGCAACGCAGGTTGTACCGGAGCAGCCACAGTGGGAGATTCCAGGTGGGCTGTGTGATTCAGTAGCGTCTGTAATGCTAAGGCAAACTGATCCATATGGTAATCCTGCTCATCCAACCTGGAAAAAATATTGCCAACAAGTGGATTGACTGCATCTTCTGAGTTTATGGCCTTCGCTTACTGTCAGAAACCATGAATTAGACTGAGACAGAAGTGCAGTTAAAATCACACTTGTTTATTAATAATAATAATAATAATAATAATAATAGTAAAAGGTAAACAGAGCAACATAGTCAAATCATAGCCAGAGTTTGGTAACCGGAACGGATAGTCAGACAAACCAGGACATCAGGGAGCCAGAGATCAGTGTACTCCAGGACAGGCCAGGAAATCAGGAAAGCCGGAGAATCAGCATAGTGGAACAGCAAGCAGGATCAGGAACCAGACGGGACATCAGCCAAGCGAGTCTTCAACAGGTACACAGCAGAGAGTCTCTGGATGTGTTGACCAGTAACCAGCAGGACTGATGAACAGGATATCATCATCAGGCGAATCACTGTGGAAAAGATTGGAGCTGGCAATTAACCAACAGCTGAGCGGCCTGCTCTGAGAAGGAGAGCCCAGCCCTGACACCTGTGACTTGTTTATGGACTATGCTTCCGCTTGATCCCTACCTGCTATATCTGCTACTAGACCCCGGCTTACTTGCCTCCTGATGGGCAATCCTGAGGACCACGACCAGTGCTGTATTTAGGCCTAGGTCAACAAGGCCCGGGCCTAGGGCGGCACTTTGCGGGGGGCAGCGAAAAAAAACCTTCCAGTCCACCTTTCACTAAGACCCCTTTCACACTGGGCATCGGCGGTAAAGCGACACTATTTTTAGCGGCGTTTTACAGTCGTTTTTGCCCGCTAGCAGGGCGCTTTTAACCCCTGCTAGTGGCCGAAAAAGGGTTAAAATGACTGCAGCTGCAGCGCCACTTTGCCGGCCATGCTGCCCATTCATTTCAATGGGCAGGAGCGGTTTAGGAGCAAAGATGCTGCTTGCAGGAGTTTTTTTAACATCCTGCCAGCGCATCGACTCAGTGTGAAAGCCCTCGAGACTGCAGGGGAGCCATTTTTCAGGCGCTTTACAGGCGCTATTTTTAGCCCAAAAGCGCCTGAAAAACGCCTCAGTGTGAAAGGGGTGTAAAGGTGGACTGTTTAATGAGCTTGTAGCATGGATCACTTTATTGCAATATCATGATCTGTATATTAATGACTTTCACTGAATGTGGACTGTTTAATAAGTTTGTATTGATTTCAGCATGTGCAAATTGCTCCATGCATGCTGAAATCAATGCAAACTCATTAAGACCCCTTTCACACCGGAGGCGTTTTTCAGGCGATACAGCGCTAAAAATAGCACCTGCATTGCGCCTGAAAAAAGCCTCAGCTGCAAACCTAGTGTGAAAGCCCGAGTGCTTTCACACTGGGGCGCTGCGCTGGCAGGGCATCACAAAAAGTCCTGCCAGCAGCTTCTTTTCAGCCGTGTAGGAGAGGTGAATACACCGCTCCTCCACCACTCCTGCCCATTGAAATAAAAAAATAGCACCGCTTTAACGCCGAAGCCCGGGCACTTTCAGTGTAACGGGCTCTAAAGAGGTTAAGTCTGCACTGATTGATACTGATTAGGCGGCACTCTTAAGCTGCACTGATAAGGCAGCACTGATATGCTACAGTGATGGGCACTGATGAGGCCGCACTAATGGCCACTGATGAGGCCGCACTAATGGCCACTGATAACCTGCACTGATGAGGCTGCATTGATGGGCACTGATGAGGCTGCATTGATGGGCACTGATGAGGCTGCATTGATGGGCACTGATGAGGCTGCATTGATGGGCACTGCTGAGGCTGCATTGAGGGCACTGATGAGGCTGCATTGACGGGCACTGATGAGGCTGCATTGACGGGCACTGATGAGGCTGCATTGACGGGCACTGATGAGGCTGCATTGATGGGTACTGATGAGGTTGCATTGAAGGGCAGTGATGAGGCTACACTTGGTACCCACTTTTAATGTAGAGAGAGGAAGAGGTGGAGCTCTAAGATGAAAAGGTGGAGCCTAAAAGGGAAGGGGTGTGGTTTTCAGATGGGAGGGTGGGACTTAAACTGAAAGGAGTGTGGCCTTGACAAGAGGGGGTGGGTCATATTTAAATTAGGGGTGCATGGGTTTAGTCAGGCCTAGGGCAGCACAAAACCTAAATACACCACTGACCATGACCTAGTACTAACACATAGCATAAACCATCTACACCATCAGGGGCTCTGGTGCTTAGACCCCACTCTTCAGGTGAGTCTGTGGCATGCTCCAGGGTGACCTGCTTGTTTAATTATCCTGCTGGTCAGTAGGAGCCTCACTGCTGCTATAACTACTGGACTCCGTGCCTGATCCCTGACCGTGACTACTATTATTTCCCTCCTCTATTAATATTACTCCTATTTTCTCCCTATTCAGTAGGGCTCTGTACCTATCTTACTTCCACACTGTTGGCACACCAAATGATCTTTCAGATTTCGACATTCAATATGATATTCTGTTCTCCCCACAATGGCTACATGGAGTTAGTGCTTAATGGTTTCCTGCCAGCTTGAAAAAATTACACAGTGCCACCTCCGAGTCAGTGTATATACAACAGCCCAAAACTCACATTCAAATAGCATTGAAGCAAAAAATAGTGTTGATTGACAGTGGATTGACTGCAGGTCAAACAGCAAGACTGTTTACCAATGGCACCACAGTGATATGTAGTTTAATTCTCCCCCTGCCGGGGCCATACATAGCCCAGAAGAAGCCAAGAGGTCACGTGACTTCTAAGAAGGTATTTGAGAGCATTTTTATTATATTCAATGATGTTTTTGTTTGTGAGGACATTTCTTGCACAGATTTGACACAAGAGTGTGTAGGTTTACACATGAAAACTTTCTAAGGAGGTGTTACATTTATTTTGCTTCTTAGCAGCATTTAAAACTCTAGCCAAAAAGTGCCCATGTCAGTAAACCTTACTGAAGATAAAGTATCACTGGTGGATTTGTCAAGGTCAAACAAAAAGAATACTATAACAGCCAGATGTGAGTTAAACATCATAGTTTTACAAAATAATAATATTTTGGACTTTCCAGTAATAAGTAAAAGTGTTAACACTAGCCAGTCTTAAATGCAACTCCATCTCGTCACACTTTCTAATGTGTTTTCCAGCTAGCCAACGAATATTGAAATCCCAATGTTCTCCACTTAAATTCAGATGGTTGAGTGATTGGAGCATTAAAGCTCCTCTGCACATCACTAGAAGCTGAACGATTGCTTGTTAACAAGAGCACTCAGCAGTCCTCTGCATCAATGTGTTTATAATTCATTACTTTCATGTTAAATGCTGTACATCAGCTGCACAGTCCATGACAAGAGGATGTATACCTTAGATACTAATTGCGGTATGGGTTCTGGAAGAAGCAAGTTGGATGTAAATGGTCATGCATTTCAAAAGATGCTTAAAAGTCTAAATAACACATACCGATATTAAAGGAACATTGGGATAATTAATGAGTAAACAAAAACAAACAAAGAAAGTTGACCATTTTTTAATACAACACAACTACAGTATCTTTGTGCAGCTGCACCTGTGGTTAAAGGGGTTGTAAACCCTCGTGTTTTTTTCATGCTTCTGCCTCTGGGTGTCATGCTTGTGACTGTCAGAATCTTGCTATGCCTCATGGGACTTGTAGTTCTGCAACAGCTGGAGGTCCGCTAATGGCATATCCCCAAGCTAGAGGGTTCATACACATTGGCTGTTATTTACAAAATATCATGCAGTTCCCACATTCCTCGAAATCTATCGGCCGACGAAAATAGGGCACTAGAATCTTTATGATCCAAAGATTTCCTTACTATTAAACAATCGGACAAGGGGGGCAATGTCGTCCTTATGGATGACATTGTGTATAAACAAATGTGCCGCAAAATTCTTGACAACAAGGACTGGTACAAAATCACACATATTAGACATATAGATAAATCTAATTTGTCTTTTTACAAGTTGATCAATAATGCCTATAGAGATGGAACCATTGATAAAAACCTTTATGAGTACATTAGAACTAGGCACCCTAGGATGCCAACGTTCTAAAGTCTCCTTAAAATTCACAAGAATCCTAGTCACCTAATGGGGTGACCAATTGTGTCCGGAAATGGCAGAATTTCTGAAAATTTAAGTCGGGTTATTGACTCTTACCTAAAACCTTACGTAGTTGTTTTGCCATCATTTACAAAAGACACCATTCACTTCCTACAGACAATTGATGCATTAAAGCTATCTGAAAAAGTAATCCTGGCCACAATAGACATCAAATCTTTATATTGTTCAATCCCACATGGGAAAGGCCTTATCACCATCCAGAATGTGTTGACACAGAATCCCTGCTATGGCGGGGCCCTCAACACATTTATTCTATTTGGACTAGACCACATTTTGAATAACAATTACTTTTCCTTGTTGCAGACCACGATTGCTGGGTGCAGCAGAGTCAATTCAGATTAGACACTGTGGAGTAACAGGAATTGGCTTCTTTATTGGAACATAACTACACTGGTGAAAATGTCACCTCACATTGTAAGAAAAAAACAGACAGGAAAAAGAAACCAACAAGTACAGGAAATACAAAAATTCATAGAAAAATGTATAGCATAGCATATCACTGAATATTAGCGACATCTAGTGTCCTGTTTGTGAACTACAGTCAATAGGCTAAGCTGAAAGATGTTGCATCTCCAACACCCCTTCTCAACAGCTAAGGCTTAGTCTGTTAAGCCCATCTTCTTTGTAAGCCTTGAATGTCTTTCAGCGGTCAGGGGCTTTGTAAAGATATCTGCTGTCATACCCTTGGTTGGGCAATAAAGTAACTCACGAAGACCTTGCTCTTGAAGATCCCTAAGAAAGTAGAACTTCACATCAATGTGCTTGGTTCTTGAATTAACTCCTTCCATGTGCGCAAGTACAAGTCATCCTTGATTATCCTCATAGATTTCTGTTGGTCCCAACTGTGGTTGACCCAAGTCTGTTAATAGCTGTCTCAGCTATATAACTTCTTGTCTTGCCTGCGCTGCAGCAACGTATTCTGCTTCAGTATATGACAGTGTAACAGAGTTGCTTTTTACTAGTCCAACTGATGGCACCTCCTGACAGAAAAATTAAGTAGCCACTGGTAGATTTTCTGTCACTGGTGTCTCCTGCCCAGTCAGCATCCACATATCCTGTTAAGGTGCTTTTGTCACTTGCTGGTAACTTTAACTTGTAGTGCAAAGTCCCTATGAGATGGCGAATGATTCGCTTTACAGCATTTCAGTCCCTTTTACTTGGCATCGAAACCTTTCTGCATAGGATTCCAACAGTCCTGCAATGTCCGGCCTTGTAGCAGTAGTAAGGTACAGCAATTTCCCTATTGCTTTCCTGTATTGAGTAATAGTAGGCAATGGGTTATCTTGACAATTCATCTCCTTTAGGTAGTTGTTTTCCATGGGAGACTTTACTGGTTTGGCGTCTTCCATTCCAAATGTTTCAATTATTTCTTGTATTTTGTGTCTTTGGTTCAGAAGAAAGCTGCCATCTTCCTCTCTCTCGATCTGGATACCGAGGTAATTTTTTATGTTGCCAAGATCTTTGGTGTCAAAGTGGTGATTTCGTTTTTCCAGTATTTCTGCTTAATCCCTTTCTTGCTCAAAGCAAATCAGGATATCATCCACATAAATAAGCATATAGACCCATCTGTTTGTCAATTTCTTTGTGTATAAGCAGGGGTCTGCTTTACTCCTTAGAAAGTTCATGTGTAAGCACTTCATTTATTTTTATGTTCCACGCACAGGCTGCTTGCTTTATACCATATATACTCCTGCGAAGTTTGCACGCTTGATCTAACCTTTGTTCATCTTTGAATCCTGGCGGCTGTTCCATGTAAATTTCTACTGTTAAATCGCCATGTAGAAACGCGGTTTTCACATCAAAATGTTTCACTTGCATTTTCCTTGTGACGGCTACTGTCAGTAAAGTCCGTATTGTAGTTTTCTTAACTACTGGTGCAAACATTTAATCATAGTCCTGTCTGTATTTTTGAGAATAGCACTTGGCTACTAGACATGTGCATTAGTTTTCGTCCGAATGCATTTTCGTCCGAATTTCAGGTATTTTTGTTATCGTTTTAACAAACGAAACCGAAAGTGCAGAATCAGAAAAACGAAAGATCAGACATAAACAAATGCTTTATTTTCGTTTTTGTTGTGACAACAGTTCGATATAGATAGGAGATTTGACGCTGACAGTAACAATCTGTGTCCGTTGAACCTGTGGTCGAATGTGCCTAACCTTAACTCTATTAGTCCAAGATTATTCTACATAGAGAGAAAAGATTCGACGTAGAGAGAAGATTCGACGTAGAGAGAAAAGATTCGACGTAGAGAGAATTGGGTGGAATTGCAGCTAAACTATACAGTCATACAGTTTATCTGTTCCGTCGAATCTTCTTTGAACATTAGATACCATAAGCCTTCAATGACAGATTTGACTTTTAATTCATTTGGATTTTCGGACGAATGCAATTTTTAATGAAAAACGAAATAAATAAAAACGAATTTTGGGAGTAACTAAATAAATAAATTTTTCGGACGAAAACGAAATTCCGAAGCAAAATATTTCAGTGTGCACATGTCTAGTGGCTACTAGTCTTGCTTTGTACCGTTCAGTGCCATCTGCATTGTATTTCACTTTAAAAGTCCATTTACAGCCTATGGCTTTCCTTCCGGGTGGTAGTTCTATAAGTCTCCGTGTTTTAGTGTCATGCATGGATTTCATCTCCTTCCTCAGCAGCCATTTACTTGCTTCTTGTTCTGAAAGCTGAGATATATCTTCCCAGCTTGCAGGTTCGTTGATACTGGCAGTACTTGCTTTGTATGAGAGACATATAGGTGGTTTACCTTTGTTTTCTCTTGTTGAACGTCTCGTTTTTGTGTCTGAGCCTTCTTGTGTCTGCTCTTCAGTACTGGTTGAGTCTGCACTCACTTCAACTGTTTGTTCACAAGTTACAGAGACAGGCTGGTCAATGTTGGTTTTCTCTTATATTCTTGCTTCTATTGTCATTACATTGTCTCTTAAATCTTCAACAAAAGTTATGCTGTTGCTAATGGTAACCTTGTTTTGGGATTTAGGATTCTGTAACCCTTGACATTGTCACTGTATCCAACGAAGATACCTTCAAACGCTCTGTTCTGGAGTTTGTTGCGTTTTTCTTCAGGTATGTAGATGAATGCTTTGCATCCAAAAACTCTTAGGTGTTTTACACTTGGCTTCTCATTGTGCCATAGTTCATATGGGGTTTTCTCCGCTGTTCTGGAAAGAAGTCTGTTCTGCAAATATGTAGCTGTCATGGCTGCCTCCCCCCAGTATTTTTGTGGTAGTCCAAAGTTTGTCAGCATACATCTGATCATTTTAGTCAGAGTTCTGTTCTTTCTTTCAGCTACTCCATTTTGTTCTGGTGTATATGGGAATGTCTTTTGATGTTCTATTCCATTCTGTTTTAAGTACTCTTGTATCTTACCTCCTATGAATTCACCTCCATTATCGCTCCGAAGTATGAGAGGCTTCCTCTAAAACTTGTTACAAGTCTTTATTATATAGTCTTGCAATTTGTCAAAAACGTCACTCTTGTGTTGCATTAAGTAGGTGACTGTGTATCTTGAATAGTCGTCTATGAAAGTCACTATGTACCTGTTGCCTCCAGGTGTTGGTGGGTTTAGGGGACCACACACATCACTGTGAACTAAGTCATGTGGTCTTGAAGCTCACTTCTGACTGACTTTGGGAAGTGCTGCTCTTGTGGCTTTGGATTTAATGCAACATTCACACTTTAGGGTAACTGGGCAAGGGGATACTGTTAGATACCTTGTCAGATTTCTCCTCTGTAGTTCCTGTATGCATTCTGGGTGTCTCTGACCTAGATGTCTGTGCCATATCAAGGATGCAAAAATTCAAAACGAAAGACAGATTGCAAAAGATAGTAGGACAAACCCACAAAAATTATTCAAATATACTAATAGTAAAAAGGTCAAGTCTGAGCATGTAGGCCCTTTACAAAATAATCTAGAGTGGGTGACTGGGGACAAAGAAAAGGCTAATTTATTCAATACTTTCTTCAGCTCTGTGTATACAAAGGAGCATGGGGAGCTCATGTCCATAATGGGGGTGGTAGTGACACAGCCCCAAATCCACAATGGCTCAAAAGTGATATGGTCCAGAACAATTTAGACAGAATAAAGGTGGATAAAGCACCTGGACCCGATGGCATCCACCCACGGATCATAAAAGAATTGAGGTCTGTAATTTCAAAGCCATTGTATTTAATTTTTAGGGACCCATTAATGACAGGAATAGTACCACTGGATTGGCGCAGGGCGAACGTGGTGCCTATATTTAAAAAGGGTACAACATCTTTACCAAGTAACTATAGACATGTTAGTTTAACTTCTATAGTTGGGAAGATACTGGAGAGATTAATAAAAGACCACATAAATGACTTCTTGCAGGAAAAAAATATTTTAAGCAACAGACAGCATGGATTCATGAAAGACAGAAGCTGTCAGACAAACCTGATTTCTTTTTATGAGGTGGTAAGTAAAACCTTGGACAGAGGCGTGGCTGTGGACGTGGTATACTTGGATTTTGCAAAAGCGTTCGATACAGTTCCCCACACATGGCTCATGTGTAAGGTAAGGTCTACAGGTTTGGAAATATCGGTTTGTAAATAGATAGAAAACTGGCTAAAAGACAGAATTCAGAGAGTAGTGGTTAATGATTCTTACTCTGAATGGTCTAAGGTTATCAGTGGTGTACCCCAAGGTTCAGTGCTGGGACCCTTACTTTTTAATATCTTTATAAATGATATTGGGTCTGGGATCAAAAGTAAAATTTCTGTCTTTGCAGATGACACCAAGCTATGCAGTGGAATAACGTCCTTACAGGATGTCTCCAATTTACAAGCCGACCTCAATGCACTGTCTAATTGGGCGACTATGTGGCAGATGAGGTTTAATGTTGATAAATGTAAAGTTATGCACTTGGGGGCTAAGAATATGCATGCATCATACATGCTAGGAGGAGTAAAACTGGGGGGGATCCGTAGTGGAGAAGGATCTGGGGGTTTTGGTAGATCATAAGCTCAATAATAGCATGCAATGCCAAGCTGCGGTTTCCAAAGCGAGTAAAGTCCTTTCTTGTATTAAGAGAGGTATGGACTCCAGAGAGAGAGATATCATTTTGCCCCTGTTCAAATCATTAGTAAGACCTCATCTGGAATATGCAGTTCAGTTTTGGACACCAGTTCTCAAAAAGGATATTGGGGAACTGGATAAAGGGCAGAGAAGGGCAACCAAACTGATAAAAGGCATGGAGGAGCTCAGCTATGAGGAAAGATTAGAGGAACTGAATTTATTCACCCTTGATAAGAGGAGATTAAGGGGGGATATGATCAACATGTATAAATATATAAGGGGTCCATATAGTGAACTTGGTGTTGAGTTATTCACTTTACAGTCAACAAAGAGGACAAGGGGGCACTCTTTACGTCTAGAGGAAAAGAGATTTCATCTCCAAATACGGAAAGGTTTCTTCACAGTAAGAGCTGTGAAAATGTGGAATAGACTCCCTGCAGAGATGGTTCTGGCCAGCTCAGTAGATTGCTTTAAGAAAGGCCTGGATACTTTCCTAAATGTACATAATATAACGGGGTACTGACATTTATAGGTAAAGTTGATCCTGGGAAAATCCGATTGCCTCTAGGGGGATCAGGAAGGAATTTTTTCCCATGCTTTAGCAAATTGGAGCATGCTCTGCTGGGGTTTTTTTGTCTTCCTCTGGATCAACTGTGGGTATAGAATGGGGTATATGGGATTGTATGATTGATATATATATATATTATTATTATTATGTGGTTGAACTGGATGGACTTTTTTCAACCTAACTAACTATGTAACTATATATGTATACAGTCATTGTGCTTGTGTGTACATAGTCTCACCTTTTCCTTCACTGTGTCGAGGTGATAAAGATGGTCATCCAGCTTGGCACTTGCTATTGTCTGTTTGCCGTTTAGAATATAACACTTGTCACCTTGGAATTTTACAGTGAGTCCTCTGGCCGTTAGACGCTTCACAGATAAGAGTCCTCCTTCTAAATTAGGAACATAAAGCACAACTTTCACTGGTATGGCTAGATTGTTTCTCGCATCATCCGGGCATACGAGGGTTCCAATCACCATATCCTTCTGCATATATTTTGCTTCCATCTGAAAAATAAATAGTTTCTTTGTTGTTCAGATCAAGTTCTGTGAAGAAACTTCTATCACTCGTCATGTGACTGGTTGCCCCCGAATCAATGCACCAGCCTTGGCATTTATTGTTGCCTGTCGTTTTAAATGTGGCATTCCAGTTTCCTTCCCATGGATCATTGATTGTGGTTTTGACCTTTTTTGTTTAGGTATAAGAGGAACACTGTCTCATTTGCTCTGCTTTCCATATAGTGCAGTCTTTCTTTATGTGTCCCTGTTTGTGGCATCTGAAACACACTCCAGTCTCTTTCCTGTGTAATCTTGCGTCTAACTTTAAAGCCCCATACACACGGTCGGACTTTTTCATGGATTCTGTCCGATCGGACAAGGTTGAAAAATCAGACCGTGTGTATGCACCATCGGACAGTGTTCGTCGGTTTGTCCGACGGACAAAGTCTTATCTCCTGCTGGAAAGATTTGCCGTCAACACGGTCCGATCACACCAAATCCGATCGTGTGTACGGTTGTCCGACGGACAAAGTGCTACGCATGCTCAGAAGAAATTCTGTGACGGAAGCGCTCGGTCAGGTAAAACTACCTTTCCTAATCGACACAGCACATTCGTCACGCTGCAATGTTAAAATGTCTTTAATGCAGCGCATTCTCTTTTTCTTTACAATGCCACAAGAATGACATGTTTTAGCTGCTCCTATTCACCCGCACTTCTCACAAACTTAGTTCTTTATTACTTTTCAGCATTTATACACTACATGTTTATTTTTACTCAGATCGTAAAAGAATCTTTGTTATATTTTTAGCATGATTTTTTTTTTTTTTTTTTTTTTTGGGGAATACATATTTGAAGGAGAATTTTTTTGTTTTTTGGAGGGGGGTTGTATGTCTCAACTTAGCAAAACCACATTATTAACATTTGTATTTCTTGCTTAAATTTACTAGGAGTTTGTTGGTTGTTGGTGCCCCTTGTTAATTATACTTTAGGATTAGTGAAATGTACCTGCCTACTCAAAGAAAAACTGTCATTGTAGAAAAGTAAAACACAATAGTCAATGATTATTTCAAATCCAAAAAACATTTATTTAGGTCTCAGCAATAAACCAAAGAGGAACGCAGCCATGGTGAAACTTGGGGAATTTGCAAAGCCTTGGACACCCATGGCAACCATCATTTTACAGGCTTAAACAATTGGGGGCATGAAGAGTACCTATCTAAATAATAAGGGAGCGCAATCTGGTCCTGAAGTCCAAAACATCCGGAACTGCAGCAGATGCCATCTAGGTCCCCAGGCTCTGGTCCTACGAGAGGCTCCATCTTCTCTCAGACCAGACTGAATCAAGGTCATCACTCTCTTGTCTTCCTTGTACGCTTCCTTCCACGCCGTGGTGCTGGTGCTGGTGGGGTGGCAGAAGGAGGAGGAGGCGGAGCAAGGTCACTCTCGCAAACATGTGTGAGGGGAGTCATCTCCCCAGCCATCCCCTCATTTAGTATTTTGAGGATGACCTCCTCACACATGCTGCGTTGCCCCGCCTCCATACCCGTAAGTTTACTGCCAACCAAGGAGGCATAGGCCTCCTCGTAGGTGGGTGTGGCATAGAGGGAGGCTGAGGCATCTCTGATCAGCTGGAGCGCTGACTCTCCCACCTCCCCCATGTTTTTCGCCCTTCTGTAGGGAAGGCGGAGGGGAGAGACTTGGGAGACAGTCAGGCTCCTACGCCTACCCCCCTCTTGGCTGCCACTAACCCCTGCCTCCTCCTGACTGCCACCTTCCACAGCCACCTCCTGGCTGAGGTCTTCCTGTGTCTGAAAAAGGGACATAGTTTCAGTTATTTGTTCATCAAACACACACAATTCTCATCTAGTGACTGTTGCTAAATGTTTACAAATAGAAAACCATACAATTCTCAGCCCTGTAGTTTAGATTCTTCCCAAAAATGTCTCCAACACCACTGTCTGTTGATATGTCAATCACGTTAGGAACTAAGCAATTGGGGATCCTGAATTAACTGAACATCATTCCTTATTCCCCAAAATGGTTACAAAACTACTATACCTGGAACAAGCTGGGCACCTGCACATATTCCATACTGGAAGGCCCAGGTTGGTCCTCGGAAGCCTCATCAGGGGTGGCGTGCGTGGAAGGACGCGTGCAAGGTAGAGTCGAGAGTGACTTCCTGACAGTAGCCTGGTCTTTGAGAAAGTGGAGCCTCTCATAGTACCAGAGCGTGGGGACATGGACATCAGCTGCTGCAGCTCCAGATGCTAGGGACTTCCGGACCTTATTGCGCTCCCGGAAATAGGTACTCTTCATGTTGTTGATCTTCACTTTTAAGTTTGCCACGGTTGCCATGGGCAGGTTAGGCTTTACAAATGCCACAAGTTTCAGCAGGGCTGCGTACCTCTTTGGGCTGTTGCTGTAGTCACGATGTTTAGGTTGCCATAAGAGGGGGAATTCCCGGTATTTATCAATGAAGAGGGGGAGAAAACTCACGTCGTAGAAGGCCTCCATCACCTCTGCAAGACACAACGCCACACAAAACAATATAAATTATGTCAGCCTAAACTCTCCTAATCTTCTCCATAAAGAAGCCTCAAGTTCTAATCAGTCTAGGCTAGTTATGTACCAACGTCAAATTGTACCTTCGTTTGTAGCGATCGTCTCGTGCGTGAGCTTTCTCTCCCCCTCGTCTCCCAGATCGTGGCTACGACACAGGCGTGTGACGTTTTATATACAGTGCGCATGCGTCAAACTCCGCCCGCCCCTGACGATCTTTCTCGTCTATTCCCCACCCCTTCTCTTTACGGCGCAGTGGGGAGAGCACATGGCGGGGACACAGCAGGTGCGCCCCAAATATCCCCCCAACGAGGAGGAGGACGGGGAAAGTCCGAAGGCAGAAACGTCCCGATCCCGGAGCCTGAAATTCAAGGCCTCAAATATGTCATTTGGAGAAATGTTGGAGATGGTGGACATATTAAAGAGGAGCGACTATGATGGGAAGTATGGGCCTTACCTCAACCCCAATGTCCGCAAGGCCAAGATCATGTCTAAAGTTGTGAGAAGGCTGTACAATAATTTTGGGGTACAACGATCCAAGGAGCAACTGAGGAAACGCTGGTCAGACCTGAAACTGAGGGAGGCCGATCAGTACAGAAAGATCAAGCGAATTCTTCAAAAAAGTAAGTAGTTGTGTTTTGTGTTTTGATTTCTTGCTTGCATACTGCTCCATGTGGTTTGATTTTTACAAAGTTGTACATTCCAAAATGGCCACTTTCATGTTCGTCTGTGCATTCGATCGTACTCAGCCTCGATCTTTCTGCCACTGTCATGGTCGTGTGTGTGTGTCCATTCGATCGTACGCAACCTCGAACGTTCGGCCACTTATAATACGTGGTTTGGTTTTTTTTGGGGGGGAAAGGAAGTTTGTTCTCACTAGAAATGTCATCAAGAATGTAAAGCCAATTTATTCAATGTAAAGGAGAGGTCACCCAGTAGCTGTTTACCCATCTGGACTCTAGAGCACTAGTGCTGGGACACCCAAACCCCCTTTTATTATGCTTTTCCACACATGTGCTCCAGTGGATACTAGAGGGGTGTCTCCATCACACAAACTTCTACCAAAAAGCTAGTCAGTTTAGCACCTTTACAAAG
Organism: Lithobates sylvaticus; assembly: GCA_028564925.1. Lineage (NCBI taxonomy): Eukaryota > Metazoa > Chordata > Amphibia > Anura > Ranidae > Lithobates > Lithobates sylvaticus. Next base: position 148,147,512 of record CM053038.1, read on the forward strand.
TGACTACATTCATGTAGTTGGCATTTGTAACTGGCCAAACTAAAATAGTGTCCGTCACTTTCAAGCAATGTTTGTCTTTTCCTATTTCTGCCCTCGATAGTGTTGCTAAATCTTCCTTTTGTACATTCTCATAGGGGAGCGAAAACTTGGGCCGTCTGCGGAAACCCCCAAACCAACACCTCCCAAAAAAGGGGAAAGAGCAGAAGCAGAGGAGGAGGAGGAGGAGGAAGGAGAGATCATCGAACTTGGAGAAATTGTCACCACAACAGGTGAGTGTGGGAGAACACAGCTACTGGTAAGCTAATTAATGTATGGCTGCCTCATTTCCAACACCCCATTTTTGTTTGTTTGTGGTTTTTAGGTGACGTGGATGTTGTGGAAGAAAAATCGCACTTTACCACAGAGAGTGCCCACGTACTGATCGGAGAGATAATGGTCTGCAATAGAGATCTAGATTACATAAAGCAAAACATCAATGATGTTCAACAAAAATTGAAGAACATCATTGATGTTTTAGGAAAAATATGAAAACGCACCAAGTAATTAACACAGTTAATAGCTAGTTCATAGGTTCTGTTTAGCTCCATGCCTGGTTTTACCAATTGCGGAATGTTTGTAAACAATGTTGTAAATAAGCAAGATGTTGTCTGTTTTGGCGTGAAGATTGTAAACGCACTTGTGAATGTTTTACAAGTAAACTTTTTTATTTTTCAAAATGTGTGGCTTCCTTATTTAAAAAACACAATGCATTATGTATGTAAAATGTAAAGGATATGGGGGGCAATGGCTGTTATTTACTAAAGGCAAATCCACTTTGCACTGCAATTTTCTTTCCCAGGGAACTTTTTCAATGCACTTGTAGAGCATAGCGGATTTGACTTATGTAAATGACACCCACAGTGCTTTGTACGAAAACACGGAGCACAGCATTTTTGAGAATACACACATGTCAGACCTGGTGATGAAAAAGAGTATTTTGGGTGTCAGTTATGCAGGACAAACCTTCTCTAGACCAAAGATTAGGTAGGAAACACACAACATGAGACTAATCTTTTTGGGAAGAAGAGACTGTTACCTCCTTTTGCCCAGAAAGTGCATTCCCACTGTCGAAGGCAAAGGGAAAAAATGTTAAGGTAAAATAAGCTAAAAAGAAGACTGAAATGACAAGAAATCAGAGGTTGGTTAAAATATCAGATTTATTAAAAAATGCCTCTCACACATCGTCAGGCAGAGCAATGGCCCCCCTACCCACAAAGTACTCCATATATTGCTCGCGGACCACGCGGGCATTTAGAGGGGGCAAGCCTGGATGTGCCACTTGAAGGGCTGTGAGGTCCGCATTTGGAGGGCCCTCCACATCTGGGCCAACGGGCACCACATAGTTCCTGTTATGTCTTTTGAGGAAGTTGTGCAATATGCAACAGGCAAGAACTATGTGGTTCAGTTTGTATTCCGCCAAGTTAAATGCCGTCAGGAACAGGCGGAAGCGGCTGGCCAGGATGCCAAAAGTGTTCTCCACCACTCTTCTGGCTCTGGACAGCCTGTAGTTGAAGACCCTCTGGTCCGGGGTGAGGGTCCTCATCGGGAACGGCCTCATCACATGGGGAGTCAACGCAAACGCTTCATCTGCGACAAAGACGAAGGGGAGTCCTTCGGCATTCTCCTCTGGAGGTGGCAAGCACAGACTGCCACTTTGGAGACGCCAGTAGAACTCCGTGTGCGTAATGGCACCACCATCCGAGATCCGGCCGTTCATCCCCACGTCCACATACATAAACTCGTATGTTGCCGACACCACCGCCAACATCACTACACTATTAAACCCTTTATAATTATAATAGTAGGACCCCGAGTTGGGCGGTGGGACGATGCGGACGTGTTTCCCATCAATTGCCCCTCCGCAGTTAGGAAAGTCCCAACGGCTGGCAAAGTGGGAGGCCACAGTCTGCCATTCCTGTGGCGTGGAAGGGAACTGTGGAGTGAAACAAGACAAAAGAATTAGTCACTTTGCACCTAAACATTGCAAGCAGATTAGACAATCAACATCTTGGAACAAGAGCATTGTATAAAATTGGAGGCAGGAAAGTATTTGCACAGAAAAGTACAGGCTCCCCTTCACAGATTACTCACCCCCCATCAATCCCCCCACTTCTGATGGGCCATTGGCAATAACTAGGGTTTTGGGGGGGGTGGACAGGTAACCCTCTGCACTTCATTGATTGGCTAATGGCTCAATAATGTGTGCTAGTTTGGCCAGACCCTCTGTACTTAACACTATTGGCAGCCCCCAGGAAAGATAAAATAACATTTCAACCCCCCCCCCCCCCCCCCCCAAAAAAAAGGCAGGCACATTGTGACATTATGAAATTACCAAGCAAGCTAATAGGAGGGAAAGAAGACAAAAAAATAGGAAATGGAATGTATGGAGGCAGCCCCTTGCACTACATGCTTTGCTGAATTCATCCCTAAAGATGCCCACTATAAAGAGGTAGGTATATAGTGTGTATGGACCTTGGGAAAGCCAGCAGATAAAGGATTGGTACCATCTGACAGAGCAGCTGGGGGAGGGGGTTCCTAATGAGTTTGCCCCCCCCCCCCACCAAAAAAATAAAATTAAAAAGGGGCTCTACATGAAGTAAACCACACAGCAAACATTTGTGCATATTTTAGGGGGTGTTTGGGGGCAAACAATACTATGCAGCAGACAAAAGACATTGCTTAAGTGACTAGGCCATAGGTGTCTATTGGGGCAGAAGAGCATGCTGGTGAGGTAAGTGAAGGGAAAAATGCATGAAGGAGAAAAGGGGCACAGCATATTAGAACATATTGCAATCATGGTAATTAGGGAAGGAGGTCAAAAATAGAAGACATTAGCAAACAGAGCATACATAGAAGGGAATAGTCAAGTAGAAATGTTACCTTTTAATATAGTCCTCCTGCAGGACCTGAATGATGGCAGAACAGGTCTCTGGAATAATGATTCCCAGGGCCTGGGGAGAGATACCTGAAGAGAACTTCAAATCCTGAAGACTTCTCCCTGTCGCCAAGTACCTCAACGTGGCAACAAGCCTCTGCTCCGGAGTAATGGCTTGTCTCATGCAGGTATCCTGCCGGCTGATAAAGGGGGTCAGCAAAGCCAAAAGACGGTGAAAATCGGGGTCCGTCATCCTGAGAAAGTTCCTGAAATCATCAGGATTATTCTCCCGGATCTCACGAAGCAAAGGCATGTGCGAGAATTGGTCACGCTGAAGCAACCAATTCTTGGTCCACATACTCCTCGTCACTCTGTTCATGGATGGGTCTTGGCTCAAAGCTAAAAGCCCGACACCAATTCCGCATACAGCACGAACTCGGCGACGAGTACGCACGGGAAACATCGCTCACAAGGTCACAAAAGGTCGGCTGGTCAGAACGGACAAACAGAAAGCACAGATAAACAGCAAGGCCTGAAAGAACGAAATGAATACCAGCAACGAGCAGACAATAAGCAGTGCAAATCAAAGCGTCCTATATCAAGATATAGGCCGCAATGACCAACAAATGCGAACTGACTACATGCACTAATAAACAGATACGCACGACAAGCACAAACTGAAGAGCAGTAACGATCTGAGTCAGAAAACTGAGAAGCGCGAATCTTAAGTCACCAAACTTCGACTAACTCTCGATAAACACAGGATCAGCAGAAGGAGCCCAACGGGTGCCTGACGTGGTGCTGAACTTCCCTTTTGTAATCTCGTGGACGACGACTTACGTCACGACGTTCTTGCAGACCGGATATTCCGACAACGTAGTCCGACCGTGTGTACGCAACACCAACATCGGACAAAGTACGACGGACAAAATCCGACCGACCTGGTCCGCGGATTGTCCGACTGTGTGTATGGGGCTTAAGAGCGGTTCTTGTGTCGGTTTCTGTGGAGTCATGCACTAATTCCTTTCTTCTCTGATACTCATCTATGAGCCTGGTTTTTACAAATGCTACCGTCAGATCTGTCTCAGGTCGTGTCTCCAGTGCATTGATTAGTGCAGTATATGTATCGGGCAAACTTCATAACAACATGGCTGCAGTGTGACTGTCTGTTTTATTCATCCCGATTGATCTGAGTTGCGCAATCACTTCCATCATTGCATTTATATGCTCCTGCGTGTCCTGTTCTCTGCCAAGTCTCATTTTGTAAAGTTTCTGCAGCAAAAACAGCTTGCTGTTTAAACTGGATCTTTCATGCAGTCTTTTCAGTACATCCCACATACCTTTTGCTGTGTCCTCATGGCGTATATGAATTAGCTGATCATCCTCCACTAGTAAACTTATGGTGGACCTTGCCTGTCTGTTTTTCTTGTCCCAGTCCTGATTATTATCCTGTGGCCTCTCTGTGGTGGTAACCTCCCACAAGTCATCTCTGGATAATAGCATTTACACTTTGAACTTCCATAGCTGATAATTGTCATTGTTCAGCTTGGCCACAGAGTTTAAGCTCTGAGTTTCCGGGCCATTTTTTCCTCCTTTATATATGAACAGTATTACTTGTCTATAGGAGATGTCACTGGAAAACTTCCTTATGTCGATCTCCGCATCAGCCACACTGTCTCCCAATAGAGGCTTTGTTCTGCCTGGGCAGCACCTGGTCATAAGACTTTATCCAGACACTGTGCCCATAACCTGTTGCAGAGCACGATTGCTGGGTGCAGCAGAGTCAATTCAGATTAGACGTTGAGGAGTAACAGGAACTGGCTTCTTTATTGGAACATAACTACACTGGTGAAAATGTCACCTCACATTGTAAGAAATAAACAGACAGGAAAAGGAAACCAACAAGTACAACATTATGTACAGGAAATACAACACATCATAGAAAAATGTATAGCATAGCATATCACTGAACATTAGCAACATCTAGTGTCCTGTTTGTGAACTACAGTCAATAGGCTAAACTGAAAGATGTTGAATCTCCAACATTCCTTTGATGGCTCTCACTACCGCCAGGTTCAAGGCATAATGATGGGGACATGTTGTGCCCCATCCTACGCCAATTTGTACCTGGGGGAGTGGGATCGGTCCCTCTCTGGTGACGAGGGCCTCGTCGAGTACCTGAGCCAGGTGACCACCTGGCTCAGGTACATCGACAACGTCTTTATCGTCTGGACGGGTACTGAGGCAGCACTTGATGAATTTTTTGATCTTCTTAACATAAATAGTTTTTAATTTACAATTTACTATGGACTACGATGCTAAGGCCGCAACCTTTTTAGATGTAAAGATAGAGTGCGACTCTCAAGGCAACTTAAAAAGTACTTTATACAGGAAATATATAGCAGGGAACACAGTTCTACATGCAGATAGCTTCCATCCCCTTCCCCTGAAGAACTCTATCCCATAAGGACAATACCTCCGTTTACGGAGGAATTGTTCAAATGAGACACTGTTTAAAATAGAAGCTGGAAAGCTTCAAACCCGTCTACTGGATCGGGGATACAGCCGATGCTGCTTACGCAAGGCGTACAACCATACGATCTGACAGACTCGAGAAACTAAATTTTTTAGACCACACCCCAAAAAAAGAATGACCTTACCTGCATAATTATGCAGTATTCTTTACAACAAAAACAAATTTACAAAATCATTAAGAGACATTGGTCCATCCTTTAAAATAACGATATGGTGAAGCATTTCATACCCCCAGTCCCTTCTGTCACTTTTAAACGGGCCCCGTCTTTGAAAGACAAACTGGTTAAAAGCGAATACCATGGAGAGCACATGCGCGGGATCTCGGAGGTGGACGCGTTCTAGCCGAGCTCTGCTCGCTCCGGCCCTTGAAGCTAAAATACAGTGCAGACTGCAGAGTCACCGACAGCTGCACACAGCGATTCGATTCCCGGGAAGGGAATGAACAGACGGGCGCAAGGTCAACCTAAAAGGGGACAGAGAAAACAGCACAAATCTAACGGAGGACCGGGACCCTCCACAGATACCAGGCCGCATTCCAAGATGACGCCGGGACGGCCGGACACAAGAGGCAGCACGGCCTCCAGAAATGACCATACACCTCAGCAAACTAACAAAGCGGGCCACCCCATACAGACAAGGGACCCCTTCTCATCCCAATCGTCAGCTGACCTAGATGCCGACCAGAGGGGTGAGTCAAATTTACAGCCCTTATAACCAGGCAGCTATATAGCATCATAGGAACCGGTGGACTCCCCTGGATCCTCTATGGATGGGAATATGGCTGATATAGCAGAGGGCCTGTTTAGCCAGGCAAGCCAGAATATAGCGGCACCTCCACAAACTCAGCAAGTACATTATTCCCCAGATGCAGTACTACTAGCACGCTTCTCCACAATGCTCCAGCAGGAGCTTTCTATGGCAGGCACCCTTATAACCACAGACCTAAAGAAGGACATTCATAGCTTTGGTGAATGCTTTGATCATGTAGAGAATAAGCTGGACAATACTGTAAAAAGGTCAATCAAAATGCCAACATGATCACAGATCTCCAAGACAGACTGGATGAGGCATATACAAAAATAGAAGATTTGGAAAATCGCTCTCGCCGTTATAATATACGGATACGTGGCCTCCCAGAAACCCTTACAGACCTAGAAGGGGTCATGCGAGAACTTATGACAGAATTAATCCAAGACATCCCACCCCATCATTTGGGGATTGACCGTATACACAGGGCCTTAACAGCCCCGAGATCTGATTGCTTACCAAGTGATGTCATAGCCAAGCCACACTACTATATCATAAAGGAGAAGATGATGTTTGCAGCACGCAATAGGAAAGATCTGACAATACAGGGTACGGCTATACAGCTCTTTACAGATCTGGCCCCATCGACCATTCAGAAACGCAGGACATTGAGACCTCTTCTGCAAGAATTAGCGAATAAGCAGATAAAATATAGATGGGCGTTTCCCTTCAAATTATCCTTCACCTTCAAGGGACGATCTCACTCATTCTCAACATTTCAAACAGGCGAGGAACTCCTGAGTGAACTAGGAATACTCACACATGACTCTCCTGAATCATCGCCCCGACGTGCTGACCACCGACCTCTTTCACCATTGTGGCAGGAACCCAAGAAATTGCAATCCAGGAAGTCACAACGCAATACCTGAAAATGTCTATGGAACTTATGACCCCTTGGGGGTCTGGCCACAGTTCCGCTGAAGAAGATGAACCTTTATTAATCTAGCCAAAAGCTCCCCTAGTGACCATGATGGTCACATCGTAGAGGAACAACTTTACGCTCCCGGCTACAGAGTTCTAACTTTTGCATGTTGAATTCTGTTCCTATTTTTGATCATTGAATTTTGATCGCTCACTCTGTTCCAGCTTTTCATTTTTCTCCTTGTTTTCTTTTCTTTTTTCTTTTTATATTATTTTTTTCATTTGAACCCTGATCTTGACCATGTTCTAGAAGACTGTAAGAATGAAGATACCCATACCCAGTAAATGGATGGATAACCATTGGTTGAAATACAGGAGAGGCCCCACTAAACGGAACGAGTTTGTTTCCTGGGAGTTGTGGCCCTGGGGCAGGAGTCCCCGATGGGGACCCTGCCTGCCCCGGGGCCACAACCAGATGGGGGCCTGGTGATTTGCTAGGTCCGCATTGTATCAATATGACTCTATAAGGGTCTATAATGGTCAATACTATGTATATGACATGTTTGTCTGGGCATAGGCTTAGATACTTGGGCTGGAGAGGTAATACATGCCGCTCACTTGCAGGAATATCGGTCCTCTAAGTAGGATGATACACTTGCACCAGTTATCCCGGACTTTAGGTCCGGAGGGGAACCACCCCCAGTGACATACTGTTATATTCAAGCTTACTAGGTTTGAATGTTACGGCCTAAGGCTGTTAAGTTATTTGTTTTGTATACTCTGGTTTCTTACACTCTTTTTTTCTACCTTTCTATCCCCTTCCCAACGAGCTCTGGTCCGAAGTCCTACCAATAGAACAAAGCTCAAACAGGAACAAAAGTGGTCAACCTCAACTATTGCAACCCCACCTGACTATCTATGGATAAAAGGTAAGAGTGCTCTGCCCTACCATGATGGCTAATAAATACTTTACTGATTACTCAGTTATAACGCACAATGTGCATGGATTTAATTCCCCCACCAAAACAAAAGCTTTTCAATTTTATCATAGACAAAAAGCTGATATCTTGTTATTACAGGAAACCCATTTTTCAAAGGCGTCGGCGCCCCGATACCTCAATACGAGATATCCACAAATGTTTTTAGCTTGTGGCCCTCAAAAAAAGGGGGTGTAGCAGTCTGCTTTTCTAAGCAGACCCCCTTCACCCCCACCTTAATAGTTAAGGATAAGGCAGGTAGATACCTTATGGTGGTGGGCCGTCTCCATGACCGCCAGGTCTCATTTATATCATACTATGCCCCAAATACAGGACAACTAGAATTTTTCAAACAGATGTTAGAGATTCTAATGCCTAAGGCTCAGGGACAGGTAAAAATGGGTGGAGACAGCAATATCCCACTGGACAGAACCATAGATAAATCTGACAGCGTGATACCGATTTTGTGGCGCCCTCCTAGTGACAGCAGCAAGATTGCCTGTCTATTTCACTATCATGTCATTGACACTTGGAGGGAACACAACCCCACGGTGAGAGATTTCACGTTCTATTCACAGGTACATCATACTTACTCAAGGATTGACCACCTACTAGTGCACACCCCTCTACTTTCATTTGTTACATCGGTTAAAATACTTACTACTCCCTGGTCCGACCATTCCCCCATAAAACTCACCACAAAAGGACTTTGGACCAAAGCTACCCCATCACCATGGCGACTTAATACCAGTTTACTTGCGGACCATATTATCTATGCAGAAATTGAAAAGGAAATACAGAACTATTTTAAGACTAACAAACCCCAAGACACCTCCCCAGTAATTAACTGGGCTGCCCATAAGGCAACAATACGTGGTAAATTTATACAGATTGCGGCCAGAATGAAACGAAATCGGGAACTCACAATTAAAAATCTGGAAAAAATCTGGAAGATTTATTAACAGAACAACACAGGAACCCCCGGGTTGACCTCAGCAACAAGATAGATGATGCTAGATTAACATTAAACCTTAGTCTAACAACACAGGCAGAAAAGCGTATCAGTTGGTCAAAACATAAATATTATACCATGGGAGACAAACCTACCACATTGTTAGCAAGAAAGTTGGTACCCAGACCATATACGGCAACCTTACCCAAGTTAAGAATATCTTCTGGCCACCTTACCCAAAATCCAGAATTAATTATTAAAGAATTTTACAAATTTTATACTAAACTATATAGTTCACAAAAGTCACCGAACAATCTAAAATTCGTGACTTTTTTCGATATATACAGTTGCCCCAATTGACCCAAGATCATGCTGCTTTAATGAATGAAGTGATAACAGAAGCGGAGATACAGATGGCCATTAAGACAACCCACCCCTCCAAGGCACCCGGTCCAGATGGCTACCCTGGGCAATATTATAAAAAATATCAACACATACTTGCCCCCGACCTTTGTGCATACTTTAATGACCTAAGACGGGGTACTAAACTCCCAGACCACGAAAATTCAGCTTACATAAACGTCATACCAAAACCAGGAAAGGACCATACAGATTGTTCAAACTACCGTCCGATCTCACTGATTAACACGGACCTAAAATTATTGACTAAGGCCCCTTTCACACTGAGGCCTTTTTCAGACGTTTTAGCGCTAAAAATAGCGCTTGAAAAACGCATCAAAACTGCCTCCCATGCATCTCAATGTGTGCTTTCACACTGAGGCATTGCGCTGGAGGGGCGTTGAGAAAAGTCCTGCAAGCAGCTTTTTTGGAGCTTGTTTCTAGCGCTAAAAAAAGGGCTTCAAAACGCCCAAGTCCATTGAACATAATGTAAAGCGCTTTAAAAGCGCCTGAAAAACGTCCAAGACAGTACACTGAAGCAGAGAAAAGGTCACATGATCGCAGTGAAGTGTAGCATGCTGGGATATAAGGAAGTGCTGTTGTGAGGGGTTGAGGAGGAAGACCAGGAAGTATGGACGCTGCAGACAGGAGGATGCAAGCCAGCAGGGCCGAAAATGTGGCCAGATCATCCAGGTCCAGAGGATCAACAATTGAACCAGAAGAGTTTATAGATTCAGTGCGGGAACACCCAGAGCTTTGGGATACAAAAAATACACTCTATGCTAACCGCAGCAAAAAAATAGTAGCATGGGAGAGCATTGCTGAACAGCATATTCTTGACTGGCATGACCTTCCAAGAAAACAACAATCTGCAAAAAGTGTACAAATGCCATAATCCTTGTCAGATATGCAGGAGTGTGATTGTAAACCCAAAAAGTTCAACCGCAAAACCATTCCTAATCCCATTTAGAGTAGTCCCAAGTCCCAAAAAGTTCAACCGCAAAACAGTCCTAATCCCATTTAGAGTAGTCCCAAGTCCCAAAAAATCAACCCCAAAACAATCCTAATCCCATTTAGAGTAGTCCCAAGTCCAAAAAGTTCAACCCCAAAACATTCCTAATCCCATTTAGAGTAGTCCCAAAAAAATCAACCCCAAAACAGTCCTAATCCCACTTTTCCTAGTCCCAAACTCTGAACCCTAACCCTAATCCCAGTTTTAATACTCCCAAACGCTGAACCCTAACCCTAATCCCCCTTTTCATAGTCCCAAACGCTGAACCCTAATCCCCCTTTTCATACTCCCAAACGCTGAACCCTAACCCTAATCCCACTTTTCCTAGTCCCAAACTCTGAACCCTAACCCTAATCCCACTTTTCCTAGTCCCAAACGCTGAACCCTAATCCCACTTTTAATACTCCCAAACTCTGAACCCTAATCCCACTTTTCCTAGTCCCTAATCCCACTTTTAATACTCCCAAACGCTGAACCCTAACCCTAATCCCACTTATCATAGTCCCAAACTCTGAACCCTAACCCTAATCCCACTTTTCCTAGTCCCAAACGCTGAACCCTAACCCTAATCCCACTTTTAATACTCCCAAACTCTGAACCCTAATCCCACTTTTCCTAGTCCCAAACGCTGAACCCTAACCCTAATCCCACTTTTAATACTCCCAAATGCTGAACCCTAACCCTAATCCCACTTTTCCTAGTCCCAAACTCTGAACCCTAACCCTAATCCCACTTTTCCTAGTCCCAAACTCTGAACCCTAACCCTAATCCCAAACTCTGAACCCTAATCCCACTTTTCCTAGTCCCAAACGCTGAACCCTAACCCTAATCCCACTTTTAATACTCCCAAATGCTGAACCCTAACCCTAATCCCACTTTTCCTAGTCCCAAACTCTGAATATTACCACTAACTCATAACCCTATAACATTAACACCCTAACCCTAAACATTTGCTAACTTAGAATGTATGTATTTTTGGCTAATTTTCTAATTTAGAATTTCTTCACTTTTTCATTTACAAAATGTTTAAAAATTATTGAGCAATGAAAATTGTGAAAAGTATACTTTTTAGACAATAGTAATTAACTAATTATTATAATTTTGACCGACAATGACTTCAGAAGTGAATTCAAATATGGTGGTGTGAGCATGGCAGCCATCATAAATTGCGGGGCCCCTTATACAGCTTAAAGCCTGCCCCCCCAAGTCTGATCACCAAAATTGCCCAGGTTCATGCCTACTTGCCGTCCCACCAAGTCCTTCAGTGCCTCAGCCCCCTCACACCTGTACTCTCTGAGCCCCCCTCACATGTGTATATATGACATGCATGTACATACACACACAGCCCCCCCCCCCACCACAGCCCTTACTTGTAAGGTGATGGTAGTCCCAGCTCTTGCTTACACACGCAGAGGGGTGCCCATGTAGGAAATGGTCAGAGGTGGCAGCAAAGCGCCCGATGTCAGCTCATGACAGAGCAGCAGCCTGCTGACTCCCACACATGCAGGAGCTCCCCTGCACCCGACCCGCCTTCTCATATCCCTGCCATTCGGCCGGGCCATCCATACAACGGGTCCCCTTACAAGTGTATGTGTTGTACCCCCCTGATGGCGGCCCTGGGTGTGATTGTCATGGTCTGGGGCTGCATGAGTGATGGTAGCACTAGAGAGCTACAGTTCATTGAGGGAACCATGAATGCCAACATGTACTGTGACATACTGAAGCAGAGTATGATCCCCTCCCTTCTGAGACTGGGCCGCAGGCCAGTATTCCAACCTAACGACCCCAAACACCCCTCCAAGATGATGACTACCAAGCTAATGAAGCTGAGGGTAAAGGTGATGGAATGGCCTAGCATGTTTCCAGACCTAAACCCTATTGATCATCTGTGGGGCATCCTCAAACAGGAGGTGGAGGAGCACAAGTTCTCTAACATCCACCAGCTCCGTGACGTCGTCATTGAGGAGTGGAAGAGGACTCCAGTGGCAACCTGGGAAGCTCGATTGAACTACATGTCAAAGAGTGTTAGGTCGTTGCTGGGAATTCATAGACATAGGAATTTGTTACGTTCAGAATTATTTGTTCAACTAATTATGACAAATTCGTTAATGAACAATTTCACACAAAAAGACAAACAAATAATTTTAATGGAAACGTCAAAGTAAAATTTTTGGCCAGTGCACATGTCTAGGAATTCATGGTGGCCACACAAAATATTGTCACACTGTGCACAATTTTCAAATTTTTACTTAGGGGTGTACTCACTTTTGTGAGATACTGAATATTATTGTTATTAGTGAACTCCTAAAGTAAGTATAAACAAGGTTAAATGAAACATATTTGTATTGTCTTTAATCAATACAATAATAATTTTCAAGATAAACTAGATAACAATATGCTGTTTGGTTTCTAAGTATATAGTTGTAAACACAAACCCAAAATTAGATTCAACATCTTAATGATAATTATAATGTGATCCCTGTAATTATTAAATCATATTTTGTTGCCAATTTACTGCTCCTGCAGGGCTCATAAAATAATCTGCAAATTTCTCCCGAATTCTGAAACCTGCTGTTGGACCACGGACATGAGGAAAATCAGCAGGTTGTAAATTATGAGACAATGTGTCCTCAAAATTAACACCATCCCTATCCCTTACTACATTGTGCAAAACACACGCTGCCTTGATTAATTTACAGGCATTTTCAACCTTAAGATTGATAGGCTTTAGGAATATTTGCCATTTGTTAGCAAGAATCCCAAAGGAACATTCAACCAGCCTACGTGCCCGACAGACGATAATTGAAGATTCTCTTCTGAGTGTCTAGATTTCTCCGTGAGTACGGCTTCATTAAGTGTTCGTTGATAGCAAAAGCCTCATCAGCCACAAAAACAAATGGCATATCTGGACTTTGTGTACCGGGTAATGGTTTGTTTTCGGGTAAATCGAGTCGATTAGATTGAAGACGTTTCCCAAATGTTGAATTCATGAAAACAAAAGAGTCTGCTGAACTGCCAAATGCTCCTACATCAATATATAGGAATTTATAATCTGCATCAACCACAGCCATTAGCACTACAGAAAAATATTTTTTATAATTAAAATATCGGCTACCACTGTGACAGGGTTTTATTAGGCGAATGTGTTTTCCATCAATTGCTCCCAGGCAGTTTGGAAAGTTTGTTTTGATCCAGAACTGCTTAGCAACATTCTTCCATTTTTTTTGATTGGGAATTGGCATGAAAGTAGTTTTCAATTTCCAAATAGCATCACATGTTAGCTTGACTATTTCTCCAATTGTTGAGATTCCTGTTCTGAATTCATAGTGTAATGATGTATAGGTATTTCCAGTGCCCAGATATCTGTAATAAAATAAAGTTTTATTAATTTATTTCAGTACATGTACTAAAAAAAAGGTGGAAAACAATGCGCGATAATTATCGAAGAGAGCTCCTTCTGCAAAATAGTGTAAGGAGTGGTTCTTCTGGCAAAAAAAGAGGGCGAGTTTATTGCCATTATGAAGAGCTGATGTTCATGGAGATGAGACCGTAAGTATACCAACATTTATTATGTCAATGTTTTTATTTTTTATTTAGAATTGTGTAACATCGTTTTTGATTTTTGAGGAGTGCAATTTTGAAAGTTTTTTTAAAAATGTCATTTTGCAGTACAGAAAGCAATATTGAAACGGAGACAGAGGAGGACCCTGAGGATGGCGAGCAGAACAGCCAATTGGTTGAGGGAACAGACTTCCCACAAATGTTGGAAACTGAAGCCGAAACCACCGAAGCACCAGTGGCGAGCCAAAGGCAAAAATCCAGGAAAAAAAACAAACACCAAATGTCTGAGGACTTTATCGATGTGGTTAAAGAATTACTTAAAAAACAAGAAAAAGATGGGGGAGAGTTAGAAACTTTTGCCCGAAGCCTAGTTCCTCAAATGGCCAAAGTTCCATCAGAGCATCAATGCTCCATGCGTTCTGAAATTTTTAAGGTGATCCATCATTTCCAGCAGCAACCCATTACAAATCGAGATGCTCCATATGAGGCCAATACAAGCCAAAATTTTTATGGCAGGTACGAGGGTCAAGGTCCCTCACGTTCCCAATCCTACCCATCAGCTGCAAGGTATCCCGTCATGTCCCAAAACCCCTATCCCAATTTTCAAATGCCCCAAAACCCCCAACATTTTCCCGCCCCACATTTTGATATGCAGCCATATTACCCAAATGTCCCAGCTCCCCCTCCCACCCCTCTAGAGGAGACACACCCTGCTCCCACCTTTCTGAATATGTAAAAACTCGAGTTTCATCTAATTTAATTTTGACTTTTGTGAATTTAATTTTTTATGGATAATGACCAGGTTTATGGTGTATTTTTTTTTTTTAGGCTTTGCACATGTGGTGCATTTTTCACAATAAATTGAATAAAAATTTTATTTAGTTTTCCAATTCAAATTCGTGGTGTCATTTTCTTATGTGTTTAAACTTCCACTTCTTCATTTTTCATATACACCATATATACTCCAGTCAAAACATATTTTTGTTACACTTTTTAAGGCTGAAAATAGACATGTGCAATTGTTTGCTTGAATAATTACTAGTTTCACGAATTGTAATAACTTCGTAAATTATTATTTTCCAATTTTTGCATTTCAGAAGTTTTGCATTTGTGATTTGAGCATTTTATTAATGACGAATTTTGCTTTTTAGCATTTCCCAATTTTGACAAAAAATAGAACAAAAAAGGAAGCTAAAATGAAAATAAACCCTTTTTTAGTCACTGCACATGTCTAAAAAGGCCCCCCTCAGCTTATACTAGAGTCAATACATTTTCCAAAGCAGAGAATGAATTTTTCACAAACTACTTTGGCTCAACAGATTTTGGCCCCACTTTGGGCTAGTAAACCACTATTTGTATATGTTATAGTGCCAGATACGGGGCCACTAATTCCAACATTTCTGCACATCTGCAGCAATGTGATTTAGGCACCCTTTGGGTCCAGAGACTACACATTTTGCGTGGAAATTGTATTTACACATTTTTTATTTTCGAAATTAGGTGCCTCCCCTTATGTTTGGGTCGGCTAATACTCGAGTATATACGGAAATTACCTTAGCGTAATCAGTAAATGTTCACATGGTGATATTGCCAACCTGCAATTGGTATCCTGCCTTAACAAGTCAGGGGTTAAGATGTCAAGCAGAAAGTCAAATCTGGTAAAGTGGGATTAGGGTTAGAGTTCAGAGTTTGGGAGTATGAAAAGTGGGATTAGGGTTAGGGTTCAGTGTTTGGGACTAGGAAAAGTGGGATTAGGGTTAGGGTTCAGCGTTTGGGACTAGGAAAAGTGGGATTAGGGTTAGGGTTCAGCGTTTGGGATTAGGGTTAGGGTTCAGAGTTTGGGAGTATTAAAAGTGGGATTAGGGTTAGGGTTCAGCGTTTGGGAGTATGAAAAGTGGGATTAGGGTTCAGCGTTTGGGACTAGGAAAAGTGGGGTTAGGGTTCAGCGTTTGGGACTAGGAAAAGTGGGATTAGGGTTAGGGTTCAGAGTTTGGGAGTATTAAAAGTGGGATTAGGGTTCAGAGTTTGGGAGTATTAAAAGTGGGATTAGGGTTAAGGTTCAGAGTTTGGGAGTATTAAAAGTGGGATTAGGGTTAGGGTTCAGCGTTTGGGACTAGGAAAAGTGGGATTAGGGTTAGGGTTCAGCGTTTGGGACTAGGAAAAGTGGGATTAGGGTTAGGGTTCAGCGTTTGGGAGTATTAAAAGTGGGATTAGGGTTAGGGTTCAGCGTTTGGGATTAAAAGTATTAAAGCGTTTGGGAGTTATTAAAAGTGGGATTAGGTTAGGGTTCAGCGTTTGGGACTAGGAAAAGTGGGGTTAGGGTTCAGAGTTTGGGAGTATTAAAAGTGGGATTAGGGTTAAGCGTTTGGGACTAGGAAAAGTGGGATTAGGGTTAGGGTTCAGAGTTTGGGAGTTTGGGACTAGGAAAAGTGGGGTTAGGGTTCAGGGTTTGGGACTAGGAAAAGTGGGATTAGGGTTCAGAGTTTGGGAGTATTAAAAGTGGGATTAGGGTTAGGGTTCAGAGTTTGGGAGTATTAAAAGTGGGATTAGGGTTAGGGTTCAGCGTTTGGGAGTATTAAAAGTGGGATTATGGTTAGGGTTCAGCGTTTGGGAGTATTAAAAGTGGGATTAGGTTAGGGTTCAGCGTTTGGGACTAGGAAAAGTGGGATTAGGGTTAGGGTTCAGAGTTTGGGAGTATTAAAAGTGGGATTAGGGTTAGGGTTCAGCGTTTGGGACTAGGAAAAGTGGGATTAGGGTTAGGGTTCAGCGTTTGAGACTAGGAAAAGTGGGATTAGGGTTAGGGTTCAGCGTTTGGGACTAGGAAAAGTGGGATTAGGGTTCAGAGTTTGGGAGTATTAAAAGTGGGATTAGGGTTAGGGTTCAGCGTTTGGGAGTATTAAAAGTGGGATTAGGGTTAGGGTTCAGCGTTTGGGAGTATTAAAAGTGGGATTAAGGTTAGGGTTCAGCGTTTGGGACTAGGAAAAGTGGGGTTAGGGTTAGGGTTCAGAGTTTGGGAGTATTAAAAGTGGGATTAGGGTTAGGGTTCAGCGTTTGGGACTAGGAAAAGTGGGATTAGGGTTAGGGTTCAGCGTTTGGGACTAGGAAAAGTGGGGTTAGGGTTCAGCGTTTGGGACTAGGAAAAGTGGGATTAGGGTTCAGAGTTTGGGAGTATTAAAAGTGGGATTAGGGTTAGGGTTCAGAGTTTGGGAGTATTAAAAGTGGGGTTAGGGTTCAGCGTTTGGGACTAGGAAAAGTGGGATTAGGGTTAGGGTTCAGCGTTTGGGACTAGGAAAAGTGGGATTAGGGTTAGGGTTCAGCGTTTGGGACTAGGAAAAGTGGGATTAGGGTTAGGGTTCAGCGTTTGGGAGTATTAAAAGTGGGATTAAGGTTAGGGTTCAGCGTTTGGGAGTATTAAAAGTGGGGTTAGGGTTCAGAGTTTGGGAGTATTAAAAGTGGGATTAGGGTTAGGGTTCAGAGTTTGGGAGTATGAAAAGTGGGATTAGGGTTAGGGTTCAGCGTTTGGGAGTATGAAAAGTGGGATTAGGGTTAGGGTTCAGCGTGTGGGATTAGGGTTAGGGTTCAGCGTTTGGGACTAGGAAAAGTGGGGTTAGGGTTCAGCGTTTGGGACTAGGAAAAGTGGGATTAGGGTTCAGAGTTTGGGAGTATTAAAAGTGGGATTAGGGTTAGGGTTCAGAGTTTGGGACTAGGTAAAGTGGGATTAGGGTTAGGGTTCAGAGTTTGTAATGGGATATTATCACTTACGTTGTGATGCTCATCTGTGTGTAATTTTTAAACTTTTCAGGGTGCTCTCTCAAGTTCTGATACAGCAACACAAATTGACCTCTGGAGGAGTGTGTTTGGAGGATGGGATGGATCCAATAGCGACGTTCCTGCCTCTGTTTCAGGGTATGTTCCCAAAACATAAGCACAAAAAGTAACAAGAGCTCAGTAAACTCCATTTTCGCTGGATTCAGTCTCTTCAGCCACGAAATTCAGGAAGTGAACAGGATATGATGTAAAAGGGAGTTGGTTTTTATACTAACGCTAACGCCTAAAAAACGCGGCAAAAACGCTTGGGCGTTAGCGCTAATTTTAGCGCTAACGTGGCAAAAACACCTAAAAAACGCGGCAATAGCGCTAGGCGGTAAACAGGCGTTTTTGCAACGCCTCAGTGTGAAAGTAGCCTAAGATCTTGGCCTTAAGATTAAACACTTTCCTCCCACACTATATCCACCCTGACCAGACAGGATTTGTTCCGCATAGACAGGCATCTGACCAAACCCGTAGACTAATAAATCTGATATTAGCAATACAGTCAAATTGGGATGGTGGTGGAACTAGAAAAGGAATACTACTATCATTGGACATCCAGAAGGCGTTTGACTCTCTTTTCTGGGACTATCTGTTCGAAGTACTAGGACGTTTTGGTTTTGGCAAGCGCTTTCTGGATCTCCTCCAGATACTGCATGATACTCCAACAGCTTCCCTGATGGAAGGGGAACCAGGCAAGGATGCCCACTGTCACTGCTACTGTTCGCTTTGGCTATTGAGCCACTGCCAATAAAAATTCAAACATGTCCTAACATAAAGGGAAGAGTATGCGGGGGAATGGAGCATAAATGCCTGTTATTCGCAGATGATTTACTATTGATATTGACATCTCCGATTACTTCACTCCCCAACCTGTATAAAATTATAAATCCATTCTCAGAAATCTCAGGGCTACATATGAACCATAATAAGTCCAGAGCCTTAAATCTCTAACTGTCCAAATCGACCCAAGCGACACTTGAGCAATCACACCAATTCAGATGGGAACATGAAACCATTCCATATCTGGGCATTCACCTCTTCTATACATACAATCTATAAAAGGAATTACCCAGCTCTTATTAAAAGACTAACAGAGGACATGGCGAAATGGCAGATACAACCTCCATCGTGGTTTGGCAGACTCCACTCAATAAAAATGAATATATTACCAAGGATACTGTATTACTTTAGGACATTACCTGTGACGTTATCAAGTAATGATTTGAAACAGTTACAAAGGAAAATCCTCCAGTTCATATGGAGAGATAAGAGGCCTAGGGTTAACAAAAGCACTATGTACACTCCAAAACGGAGAGGAGGACTCGGTTTGCCAAACCTACAGAAATACTACTATGCAGCACAGTTAGCCCAGCTAACTAGATATCACTCTAATACTCCACACGCAATATGGATGACAATGGAATCCTATTCATGCCAACCTGATCCAGTGTCCCATATAATGTGGCTCCCAAATAGAGAGAGACGAATGATACTATGCCCGTCACTGTCTTTTTAATTGGAGATATGGGACAGGATCACTAGATTACATAAACTTAAATCTCCTCATACCCCGCTGGCACCCATCCTTAATAATAGTGTGTTTACCCCGGGCCTCACTCCACAAGCCTTTGAATGGTGGACTAATAAGGGTTTATTAAGAATTGCAGATCTCTATGACAATAAAGGTATCCTGACACAACAAACCATGATTAAAAAACATCAAATGCCACCAGTGGAAATCTATAGATACACCCAGCTCCGCCATTTTTTACAATCGTTAGCTCGAAGTGGAGACCTGGGGACCCTGACCCCTATGGAGCAATTATGTAACGGTTATGATAAATTTAGAGGTCATATATCGACTATATATACATTACTGACGAATGCTTCAACCAAATTAAGTTATATGCTCCAGTGGGAGAGGGACCTCCAGGAAACCCTTGACCTGGCACAATGGCATACATTATCTGAAGCAGAATCCAAATCTCAAAACACCTTGATAATAGAAGCAAATTATAAGGTATTATTAAGGTGGTATATGGTGCCAGTTAGACTGGCCACCTTTGTCCAAGGAGCTACCTCTAAGTGTTTTAGAGGCTGTGGTCAAGATGGAACTACATATCATATATGGTGGACGTGCCCCAAGGTCAGGAGATTCTGGATCAGGGTGTATAATTTTATATATACCCTTACCCAGATAAACTTAACTAAATCTGCTAAACAAGCACTACTGGGTGCTAGGGTGTCGGAGACATCTGGTTCCAAAAGGCGATTACTTACCTTCATATTCATTGCAGCAAAAATTACAATCGCCAGGAACTGGAAATCCCCTGCCCTACCATTTGGCCAGCTGAAGAGTAAAATGTCATGGCTAATGTTGAATGAGAGATTGCCGGCGCTAGTCCAGGACAAAATGGAGCTCTTCCACAAAATCTGGGATCCATGGCTAGACTACTTGGCCGGTGATCCCAGACCACTTGCTACCTAGGAATTAAGATGTGCAAACGGTCACAAAGATTAGGACCACAGCTCGCCAACACCCCTTCCCCCTCCCCACATCCCTTTCTCCTAACTTTATTTCACCCTCATAACTTTCTTCTATCTTTCACTTGTAAAACTCATAGGCTCTAGCCAAATAGCACTTTAAAGCAAAGTCAAGAACCATGGGGACCCATGTAAGCAGAGCTTAATACAGTTTGGGCCCTGGGGCCCCACCTGCATGTGGACGAGGCTTGATACCCCCCCCCAATGAGAGTGATGGGGGTGGGCTCGTCCATGGGGGGGGGCGCTGGGTCCGAGGTAAATAGAGAAAAATGCTGAAGGACTCCCTGGTCAGAAGTCGTATATATAGGTTAAAAGGTTTTAATGTGAGATGCAGCTCTTCTCAGGGATTTGTTGTAGTACGCTGATTAAGCAGGTGAAAGATCCTTTCTCTTTTATTTTTTGTTGTTTATTTGTTGTTTAACAATGAAACTAAGCAATGATTACCTTATGACTATGCATACTGTACAAAATGTTTTTTCAGCTTACTGTACTGTTTGTAAAACTTTGATAAAAAAACCATTGAAACATAAAAGCGAATACCATAAATCAAACAAAAAAAAATAGTTCAGTACAGGGTACCTTCCCTTGTGGACACTGTGCTCATTGTTCATTCATTGGAAAAGAGAAAGTATTCACTTTACCAGATGGACAGATGTTTAAACCAAAACATTTTGTAAATTGCCAGACTTGCGGAGTGGTCTATTTGATGACCTGCGAGTGTGGGAGGTGGAATGGGAAGAGAGAGGTGGACGTTGAAATAACAACCGCTAAAAACAATAAATTTAATACCCATTTTTTGATCATGTCTAAAATGTTAGAATTTGAAGGCCAGTACCCCTGATGTGGTGAGGAAGCTTTCTTCTAACTAGTATTGATCCAAATGACTATGCAGAATTTAAATACATTTTTTGAACCCCCATATCCATCCCTGGACCAAGGATATGTGTACATGTATATATGTGTGTGTGTGTGTATATATATATATTTATATATATATATATATATATATATATATATATATTATTTTGCTAAAGATGGAGGATCTCCCCTCAAACCCATCCACCTACACGAGGCCCATGCTGTCAAAGTCAACTATGCCAAAATATCTAAAAAATTTAAAAGGTTAATGGCCATGCAGCTTTCAATAATTTTCCTTTTTCCTTAGCTCACTACAAATTATCCCTTTGAGTAAACAGAACCATAGAATGGGGATGGTTGTTTGTTAATATCAATAATCATAAAGTTATTATTTAGTTGACTGTTTCAGTTAATAATATTCTTTATGTGTTTGTTTTTTCCTTTTGTTTCCCCTTTATCCTGTGGGCTCCCTGGATACCGTTGCAGTGTCCGCTTCTTGCCTGGAGAGGGGGGTAATACCTTAGGTTACACAGGCTTCCCGGCACGGGGAGGAGACATACTTGTGTCTCCATTTGCCAGACCCTGCAGTTTTAACACTCTCTGCAGTAGGCAGCAGTTCCCATGCCGGCCCGTTCCTTGATCGCCGCCGGACGGGTGCTTGATTTGCGCGCATGTGTAGTGGATGCCTTCCGCGCATGCGCACCATTCGTCATCCCACGCATCACGTCATTGCGTCGGAAGCGACGGTAGAGTCCGAGACACACCGTGTCTTCCGGAATGCCGGGGGGGGCACAGAAAAGCCTCAGTGAGGCTAATCAGGTGGTTCCCCTTTTTGGGAGTACTACAGGGCGGAGTGTTGCGGTCACCTGTGGACATGTATCAACTTAACAAGTAAGCATATAAGACACATTAGACGCCAGGATCTTTCAGTTGATCCCTGGCGAGTGTACTGTGAACTACTGATCAGAATGGAAGGGTAAGGATTGCTATAGAAGCCTCGGCTTTATTAGCATAACAATAATGGACTCTCTTTTTAATTATAATACTCAATCATGTCATTTAGATATGGCGATTACTCTGTCTTGAAATAGCTACAGAGGAACTGCACATTCCTTCTGGGTTCTTCCTGTATATATACCACGATATATCATCAGGCTGTGATTGACTGGTGTAAAGATTACCTCAGTGCCTTATTCATATTGTAAGATTGGGGTTATCAGACTCAAACGGTAGGTGCGTTTTCCAGTGAGTACGCCAGTACAAAACTGTATTTTTAAGGGCCTGGTTTAGCCCACTTTTATTTAAAAGCTCGAAAAAGTTCACAAAGACATCAGTACCCACACAGGGGGGTTCCACCATTACTGTATCTTGCACAATCAATACTTTAGACTCCTGGCTTACATTCTTCCCATACAGGTGATTCAGGCCTTTAGCCTAGGCCTTAGGTCTGCTCCTCAGACCCAAAAGAGTTTCCTAGAGTTAAGCTCTCTCCTAGCTCACTCCTGAACAGCGCCTTGCTGCTCTGTCACCAAGTACGTCTGCCTCCTGCAGACATGCATACACTGGTTGCCCCTTGCAGTCTCTGACTCCTCTCAGGGGAATGGAAGTCCACCTGACTCCCATGCACAGACTTCCTGTCTGTTGGGTGGAACACTGAGCCATAGCCAGGTCAAAACTAAATAGCCCAGCACACAGCTGTGCAATCAGCGTGCCTTTCTCTCCAAAATCTGGTGTAAGCCAGCAATCCTCCAGGTAGCACAGGATCCTACCGCCACAATATACTCTTGAATATGCATTACAATTCATGAACCTTGTATACTAATAGGTCATCAGTATTACTTTATAAATTCTAATTTATTGATTACATACATTCACTTCACACATAAATTAAATCACTTATTCTTGCACAGATTCACTCAAGGTTTAATTATATATATATATATCTATATATATATATATATATATATATATATATATATAATATTTCCAACATTTTTTATTCTTTTTTTTTCACTTTTAGGTTTTTTTTTTCTCATTATTAAATTTTATCATAAAAGGGTCACCAGAAACAACAGCTATAGTTTCACTTTTTACTTGTTATACTTGCACCTTTTAAATATTTCAATCAATACATACCTATATTATCACTCATATTTAAAATCTTTTTATATGATACAACAAAATGTTGTTTTTTTAGTACAAGCACCATGGGTTATATACCGTATATACTCGAATATAAGCCGAGATTTTCAGCCCATTTTTTAGGGCTGAAAGTCCCCCCCTCGGCTTATATTCGAGTCACTGCCGTCTGCCTACATGAACAGCTTGTCATGCAGACAGACGGCAGTTTTAAAAAGCCGCGCCGCCTCCTCCCGCCCGTCCGTGATAGGCGGACACTAATTTTCCCAGCAGTGCAGTGTTCCGCCTATCACGGATGCCCTGTCATTCTCATCTCATGGACGAGGATGAGAGGGCGTCCGTGATAGGCGGAACACTGCGCACTGACTGCTGGGAAAACAGCGTTCCTCCTATCACGGACGAGGATGAGGAGGAGGCGCGGCTTTTTCATTTTGCAATGGCGCCGTACACGGGGACAGAGCGGAGAGCGGCGAGCGGGGACAGAGCAGAGAGCAGGGACCGAAGACCGAAGACCGGAGACCGGAGAGCAGGGACCGAAGACCGGAGAGCGGGGACCGGGGACCGAAGATCGGCACAGGTAGGCTGTAATGGGGACACGGGGGGGTCTGTGCAGGGGACAGGCAGCTGCAGATGGGCATTGCTGGCCCTCTTTTCCACTTACAGTAGCTGCTGCATTTTGTACCCTCGGCTTATACACGGGTCAATGCAGGTTTCCCATTTTTTTGTGGTTAATTAGGGGTCTCGGCTTATACTCGGGACGGCCTATAGTCGAGTATATACGGTATATATCCCAATCTTTGGTGTGGCTTTCCAAATTTACATATTTACATAAATACAATCTCAAATACATAAACAAACAAATACACACACAAAAGCCTTTTGCCTCTTAACAGGCGCTTTTTTCTGAGGCCTGCTTCCCTTCCCATCTGTCCTTTGGCGATATATATTTTTCTTGACGCACCAATAGTTTATAATTGTCATTTTCAGGTGATGCTGCTCCCACGTTCTCCCTTCTTGTGGGGGCTCATTGACTCTGTGACCTCTTGTAAGCCTGTGGCCTTGGGGTTGCCCCATTCCCGTTGGGGAGGTTGGGTGTGGACAATTCTGCAGTGGGGTCTGGGATCATCTTCAGGGAAAGTGATTGGTTTTAAGGAAAGTCTCTGGTCCAAGCAAATTCATTTGGTGGAAAGGGTAAATATAGGCTAAACTTAATAATCTATATTGTAATATATCAGTACTGGAAATCAATGTGAATTCATTTTGCGAAATATTGAAACTTGTCCTGTTTGATGTATTTACAGAAATCTGTACACACGGTGGGAATTCTCGTCAGAAAAAGCGCTAATGGTTTTCCCGTCAGAATTCCGATGGAATTAAACTCAAACTGTCTTGCCTACACACGGTCACACCAAATTCCGACGGTCAATAACACCACGGCATACAACACGTTCGACTGCACTATAAAAAGGGAAGTTTAATGCTTCTGAGCATGCGTCGAATTGTTTCCGAGCATGCGTTGGAATTTTGCGTGTCGGAATTGAATACACACAATCAGAAAATCCAATAGAAAGGTTTTCCGTCGGAAAAATTAAGAACAGGTTCTCAATCCAAAGTCCGTCGGAAATTACGACAGAAAAAGACCGATGGGCATACACACGGTCGGAAAATCCGATGAAAAGCTCCCATGGGACTGTTTCCATCGGAAATTCCGACCATGTTTACACGGCATTAGATTCTACAATGCAGTTTGAACACTCTTTTTCATAATAAAATCACTAATTAATTTTTACCTAAAAGTCTCTGTTTCTCAATTGCTGCTAAAAAAAAAACATGGGAATCTGTCCGAATTTTAGTTATAGTCTTTTGACTAAAATGCCATTTTAGTTTTAATTGTATTTTAGTCATGTGAATTGTTTTAGTCTTATGCCGCGTACACACGATCAGATTTTCCGACAACAAATGTTTGATAGGAGCTTGTTGTCGGAAATTTCGACCGTGTGTAGGCTCCATCGGACATTTTTTGTCGGAATTTCCGACAACAAAAATTTGAGAGCTGGTTCTCAAATTTTCCGACAACAAAATCCGTTGTCGGAAATTCTGATCATGTGTACACAATTCTGACGCACAAAATTCCACATATGCTCGGAATCAAGAGAAGAAGAGCCACACTGGCTATTGAACTTCATTTTTCTCGGCTCGTCGTATGTGTTGTACATCACCGCGTTCTTGACGTTCAAGATTTCTGACAACATTTGTGCGAACGTGTGTATGCAAGACAAGTTTGAGCCAACATCCGTCGGAAATAAATCCAGGATTTCGTTGTCGGAATGTCCGATCGTGTGTACACGGCATAAGTCATATTTTAGTTGACTAAAACCTCAAGTACATTTTAGTTGACTAAAATCAAATAGGTTTGGTTAAATTGTAATGCATTATGTAAACATTTCCCTAGAATTGCCAAATTAATTTTATGCTCCTGGATTAAAAATCTAATAACAACATGTTATTATTTATGGTATTAAGGTTTGAACATGCACTACAGACACGGATTTAGCCAGTGATATATAACGTCTTTATAAATAAAACCAAGTTTCATAAACAAACAAAAATATTGCTTTTTGACAAATAGAAGTGCAACTTTAAAATATATAAAAAACAAAAACTGTAAACTCTATTGGCTGTAAGGCCATTGCACATAATACCTGAATAGATTACCAACATTACAGTAAATATTAAGAAAACAAATAAGAAAAGCCTTTTTCTTTTTTTTTTTCAGTAGCTTAGTAATGTCTCCTACTTATTCGTATCTGGTAGTGCAGTGTTCATTTTATTCTAGTTTTAGTCATAGTCTTTTGAGTAAAATCTAATTTTCATAGTCAACTAAAATAGTGTTAATTTCACCAAAGAAAATATTTTCGTAGACTAAATTAACACTGACATGGAACCATTAGTACACCATTTCCAATCTGACGAGTGGGTACCAAGCACCGATTTAGGCATCCATGCAAACATGTTAACAGTGCTTTAACTATATATGTATTGTGATCAAATTCATGTACACAATAATTCCAATACAGGTTAGAGATTCAGAAACCTTTCTGTGTACAGAGCGTCAGTAAAGGAAACTCTGTCCTCGTATGCTTCTGGGACTGGAATTAGGGGCGGCAACCTGTGAACAAGTAAGGGAGACTCAGTATATTTCCAGAGGCCCTTCCGAGGGTAATTGCTACGTGGAGGGAGCTCATAGAGCTGGGATTTCCTAGCCTAGTTCAGGCTGTCACTGCCGTTAGCAACTGACAGAAGACTCTGTATTTATTTTTCCTTATGGACTACTGTATCTGGTTGAGAGCACGGGGAGAGTTGTTGCAATGCATACATTTTTATTTTTATTTTTGCTCTGAAGAGACTGTTATTTTTGTAGGGAAGGACAATTTCCAGTATGTGTCCATTTTGGGCTGGCAAGCAAAGTGTTAATTGGCATAACAAGAAGGAGTTTAAAGGATGAAGTTGGCCCCAGAGCAGCGCAGAAGAAGGGGGGAGCTAAAAGCCTCTATTCGAGTGGGCATAGTTTTGCTGGAAGACTGTACAGATGGAGCAACATGGTGCATTACTGCTCCCTTAGATCTCATGTTGTGACTGGACATGGCTGGCTGGCTGGCTAATACTCAGAATGACTGACTGACACTGGAGTTAGACTGGTGCACAGCAGGTGCCTGGCTCTGTGTAAGACTAAAAAGGGCTGAGTACCTGGGCATCAATTGTGGAAAATGCAGAAGGCACTCAGTATTGATTAGAGCCTGGAGCCTCTGTGAACATTGTGGAGAACTATTACTGGACCTGCCAGCGAGTAATCTACCTTCAATATTCAGGGTGGCCTGGCACACAGATTACTGCATATAGGCATCGGAAATTCTCCATAGCAGCTAAAGAGCTGCATGAGATTCCATCAACTCCATCAAGCTAAAGAGTGCCAGGATGTTGCTGTTTTGTTCTTCTGTTATCAGCATGATAACTTCTGACAATTTCTTTGACACAGGAGATAAAAGCAGCTGACAATTTGTGTCGAGGGAGGTTGCTATAAATAGCTTAGCAGAGAGCTTATCCTAAAAAACAGTGGTGATTTCGCGCTAAAACGCACCAAAAATTGTGTATAAACTATACTGTAAAAATGTGTAAAAAATAAAGATATATATGATTAAGTGAATATATAGTACACAAAGTGTTAATAAATAAATCATCAGTGATATTATAATTATCTATAAACTAAATACAGTATCAAGTGGATATAACTGAAAATCGTGACAATAGTAATAAAATGATAATAAAGTGCACTGAGTGCTAATGAGCAAAAAAGTGATATCAAACGAAGGTAATGTAAACACAGTATTCCTGGTAAGTCCCACTTGGTATTTGAGAGATGAAATATAACTTCTAATGCATATATAAATAAAAATAAAAATGCGATGGTATAGTCCAGGTGGTAAATAAATATATATAACCCCCAACCAGGGAGGCTTCTCAAAGTATATGAAAAGAAAACTAAAACGATAGCGACAGTACTCTTCTATATCCAAATGAGGGATGGTGGGTATGTGAGGACCTGATCCTAAATTATGCTCTCTAGCCTCTCACCTGAAGGTCAGCATTCATAGGCATCCAACAGACACGGGGTACACTCTGTCTCCCCTATACTCCTCCAATGGCTCCGTATCCACCGGCTTCCAAGGGGTGAGTACACTTTGCCTCCACTATGCTCCTTCAGTGACTGGATCTTTCAAATGGGGGAAGCTTCACCAAAATCCTACACCAAAATGGCGGCCGCCGTCCAGCAGGAAAAAACTCGCCAAAAAGTGGGGATAAAATGGAATAAAGGGGACCCAATAGTGAAGTACGTCTTAATCAACCAATTTAATAAAATAAATTAAAAACTCTTACATGAAAAACAATTAATTGTTACAGCATAAAAATGGCGATCTAGCGCCAGTCTCACAGTACTTCCGGTATCCTGTCCGGCCACTCCCTACGCGTTACGTCATGCGCTTGTGACTTCATCAGGGGAACCTGATTGGCTGAATGGGACTGTCATTTATTTAGTGAAACCGGAAGTAGATTAGCGGCCATTTTGCCGCGGTCCGTTCATGTAAACAAACCGCGGCCATTTTCTAATGGTCTTATGCCGGTTTCTATAGCTAACATTTCATAGCTGCTATTGAGGACTAGTGCACAATCTTAGCAATGTTGAGAACGAATTAGATGTGGTGGAACTTGATGATAATAGTGAACCAAATCTACTATTAATGTTATGTATATCACTGATAGCTGAAATAGACATTCATACTAATTGTCTTTTAAAAGGAGAATGTTGTCTCTCTAGAGGCAAATAGGAAGAAATAACAATACCCCTGCAGCCATTTTTTAGTGGCCTGTTGTGTTGGTTATTAGCAGCCATTTTTCTTTAGATAAAAAGGAGATCAGTGTAAAGTGTGTTGGAAAGTTGCTCGTACATTCTATGCTGACAGTTAGCTGACTGGTCAGCATAGAAATAGAAATGTTGTCCATCGAAGGCATATAGTGCGATCGTGCTTTGCCAACAGACTGTTAAAGGGCTATAATATGTGTTATATATTACACAACTGCAATGTAGCTAATATATCCCTAAACTACATTGGGAATATATGAAGAGCATAGTATGCCATATTTATACCAAAAAGTCCACCGACAAATATAGGACAAAAATTGATTGATATATATATTGATTGATAATAAGAACCTATTAAGAGAACAGAGAATTTTGTGGTATATCTCCAAAGGATGCAATATCGCAGTAACTAAAAAAGTCACTGGCACCCAGATTGAGTGAAAGTCGTTTGAGCCGTGCATTGGTGTCGGTGTATAACTACATGTTATCACACACACTCAAGCGTAGCAGATCAAACCGACTTGGTATATATAAAATAGTAATAATAAAAATGCCAGACATAAAAATTATAATAAAAGTTTAAAATAGTGAGATATATGTGTCTACTAAAATTAGCATCTAATAAAATCAGCATAAAATAGAGGTATTATGATAATCATGAAGTCCATAAAAAATGAAGTACATGACCACAAAAGTGATAATAAATCTCATCTGGTGTGGGGAAGTAATAATGGGCCAAAATCCTTCATTGACTCTCCCTTATTTCTATGCATTCTTCCTCCTCCACCACCTAGGACGTTATACTGGGAATAATGTGTCTGGCTACATGTTGTACAATAAAATCTAGTATCAGGCATGGGGCTTCATTCCGACATAGTGTTTTGTTAGGTTTATCTTCCAACATCTTAGTCCTATTCATGTCCTCAACTTGAGAGATGGTTGAGGACATGGTTGTATAATATTCCCAAAGGGCAACTGGTAAGATTTAGACGTAACTGCACTAAAGATGAAGATTTTAAAATACAAGCTGAAATAATTGGGGCCAGATTCAAATAAAAAGGCTATGAAGAATCATGGATAAAGAAGCAAATCTCTCAAGTTGAGGACATGAATAGGACTAAGATGTTGGAAGATAAATCTAACAAAACACTGTCGGAATGAAGCTCCATGCCTGATACTAGATTTTATTGTACAACACAAAGATGTAGCCAAATTAATTCAAAAACATTGGCATGTACTCACAAGCGATAAAGATCTAAAAACCATCCTTCCTATGAAACCAAATATTGTATATAAGCGGGCACCTACAGTAAGATTTGGTTGTCAAATCCATAGTGGAACCGCCCCCCAAGAAGGGCTATACCTTTTTTACAGGTAAAGGTTTTTATCCCTGTAGGAACTGCTTCGCATGCCGTAAGGCACAGAAATTCCAGAAAAAAAGAATGGACTTTACAGCAACAGTAACAGGACAAACATATACAATTAAAGATTTCATAGGCTGTCGCACTGAGGGTGTAGTATACTGCTTACAATGCAGTTGCAATCTACAATATATAGGCAGAACCAAAAGGGAGCTGAAAGTACGCATTAAGAGCATGTTCAGAATATTATCAACGGCTTCCCTAAACATAGCGTGTCACGACACTTCGCTATGGTACACAATAAAGACCCAAATCGGCTACAATTTTGGGGTATAGAGCGCTATAACCCATCATGGAGAGGCAGCCATAGGATTAGAGTCATTAGCCAGAAGTAATCCATGTGGATTCACTCCATGAGAACACTTACACCTGAAGGGTTAAATGTAGAGTTTGATCTGAACTGCTTTTTAAGTAACTTTTAGATATCTGTCTATTTTTGTAACCCACACGCTCTATACGTGTACTTTTAGATTCATTTTTTAATATTCAAAATGTTTTAATATTCAAATTTTTCAATTTTTTAATAATCTAATATTTTAATTATGTGTCGATTGTACCATATTTTGCTGTGCAATATTGAATGATATTTCACACGTTTTTATATATATCGCTGTATCCAATATGTAAAAATGTAGCCAGACACATTATTCCCGGTATAACGTCCTAGGTGGTGGAGGAGGAAGAATGCATAGAAATAAGGGAGAGTCAATGAAGGATTTTGGCCCATTATTACTTCCCCACACCAGATGAGATTTATTATCACTTTTGTGGTCATGTACTTCATTTTTTATGGACTTCATGATTATCATAATACCTCTATTTTATGCTGATTTTATTAGATGCTAATTTTAGTAGACACATATATCTCACTATTTTAAACTTTTATTATAATTTTTATGTCTGGCATTTTTATTACTATTTTATATATACCAAGTCGGTTTGATCTGCTACGCTTGAGTGTGTGTGAAAACATGTAGTTATACACCGACACCAATGCACGGCTCAAACGACTTTCACTCAATTTGGGTGCCAATGACTTTTTTAGTTACTGCGATATTGCATCCTCTGGAGATATACCACAAATTTCTCTGTTCTCTTAATAGGTTCTTATTATCAATCAATATATATCAATCAATTTTTGTCCTATATTTGTCGGTGGACTTTTTGGTATAAATATGGCATACTATGCTCTTGATATATTCCCGATGTAGTTTAGGGATATATTAGCTACATTGCAGTTGTGTAATATATAACACATATTATAGCCCTTTAACAGTCTGTTGGCAAAGCACGATCGCACTATATGCCTTCGATGGACAACATTTCTATTTCTATGCTGAACAGTCAGCTAACTGTCAGCATAGAATGTCCGAGCAACTTTCCAACACACTTTACACTGATCTCCTTTTTATCTAAAGAAAAATGGCTGCTAATAACCAACACAACAGGCCACTAGAAAATGGCTGCAGGGGTATTGTTATTTCTTCCTATTTGCCTCTAGAGAGACAACATTCTCCTTTTAAAAGACAATTAGTATGAATGTCTATTTCAGCTGTCAGTGATATACATAACATTAATAGTAGATTTGGTTCACTATTATCAAGTTCCACCACATCTAATTCGTTCTCAACATTGCTAAGATTGTGCACTAGTCCTCAATAGCAGCTATGAAATGTTAGCTATAGAAACCGGCATAAAACCATTTAGAAAATGGCCGCGGTTTGTTTACATGAATGGACCGCGGCAAAATGGCCGCTAATCTACTTCTGGTTTCACTAAATAAATGACAGTCCCAATCAGGTTCCCCTGATGAAGTCACGAGCATGTGACGTAACGCGTAGGGAGTGGCCGGACAGGATACCGGAAGTACTGTGAGACTGGCGCTAGATCGCCATTTTTATGCTGTAACAATTAATTGTTTTTCATGTAAGAGTTTTTAATTTATTTTATTAAATTGGTTGATTAAGACGTACTTCACTATTGGGTCCCCTTTATTCCATTTTATCCCCACTTTTTGGCAAGTTTTTTCCTGCTGGACGGCGGCCGCCATTTTGGTGTAGGATTTTGTTGAAGCTTCCCCCATTTGAAAGATCCAGTGAGCGGAGCCACTGAAGGAGCATAGTGGAGGCACCCCTTGGAAGCCGGTGGATACGGAGCCATTGGAGGAGTATAGGGGAGACAGAGTGTACCCCGTGTCTGTTGGATGCCTATGAATGCTGACCTTCAGGTGAGAGGCTAGAGAGCATAATTTAGGATCAGATCCTCACATACCCACCATCCCTCATTTGGATATAGAAGAGTACTGTCACTATCGTTTTCGTTTTCTTTTCATATACTTTGAGAAGCCTCCCTGGTTGGGGGTTATATATATATTTATTTACCACCTGGACTATACCATCGCATTTTTATTTTTATTTATATATGCATTAGAAGTTATATTTCATCTCTCAAATACCAAGTGGGACTTACCAGGAATACTGTGTTTACATTACCTTTGTTTGATATCACTTTTTTGCTCATAAGCACTCAGTGCACTTTATTATCATTGTATTACTATTGTCACGATTTTCAGTTATATCCACTTGATACTGTATTTAGTTTATAGATAATTATAATATCACTGATGATTTATTTATTAACACTTTGTGTACTATATATTCACTTAATCATATATATCTATATTTTTTATACATTTTTACAGTATCGTTTATACACAATTTTTGGTGCGTTTTAGCGCGAAATCACCACAGTTTTTTATGCTATTTATGGTATTGTGTTCACCATTAGATTTTGCTGCTTTTTTAAGAAATGTATTCTACACTTAGCACCCATGGTTGGCCAGTTTTAGCCAGCCATTATATATTTTATTGATTTTATTGTAATTTTACCCACTATTTATTCTTATTTGTGCATTAGTTCTAGTTTATTAACAGCGTGAAGGTCACCCACACCCCTATTTATTGTTTAAAGAGCTTATCTTGTCACAGCACAGCAGAAAGTCTCTGCCTATGTGGAGGGGGGGTGCCTTTCTTCCAATCAGCTGTCTCCCAGTGTAATCAAAGACTACACTGCTACTGCTGAATGAGTAAGTGAAAATTCTAACACAATGTAAGAATTCTTTAGAATATAGCAAGCTGAATACAGCAGATATATGAGTAAAACTTATGTAGGGATATTTGTTTAACCTCTGTGTATCATCTGGGGCTGTTCACTTTAATAACCACTTCAGCCCCGGACCAATTGGCAGCCAAAGGACCAGGCCCCTTTTTGCGATTCGGCACTGCGTCGCTTTAACTGACAATTGCGCGGTCGTGCGACGTGGCTCCCAAACAAAATTGGTGTCCTTTTTTTCCCACAAATAGAGCTTTCTTTTGGTGGTATTTGATCGCCCCTGCGGTTTTTATTTTTTGCGCTATAAACAAAAATAGAGCGACAATTTTGAAAAAAATGCAATATTTTTTACTTTTTGCTATAATAACTATTCCCAAAAAATATATAAAAAAACAACATTTTTTTTTCCTCAGTTTAGGCCGATACGTATTCTTCTACATATTTTTGGTAAAAAAATCGCAATTAGCGATTTATTGATTAGTTTGCGCAAAAGTTATAGCGTTTACAAAATATGGGGATAGTTTTATAGCATTTTTATTAATATTTTTTTTTTTTTTACTAGTAATGGCGGCGATCAGCGATTTTTATTGTGACTGCGACATTATGGCAGACACATCGGACATTTTTGACACATTTTTGGGACATTTGTCATTTATACAGAAATCAGTGCTATTTAAATAGCACTGATTCCTATGTAAATGACAGTGGCAGTGAAGGAGTTAACCACTAGGGGGCGGGGAGGAGTCAGTGTGACGTGTTGTGTTTTTTTTACAGTAGGGGGGCGTGGCTGTACGTCTGACGTCATTGATCGGCTTTCCCGATGACAGGGAACAGCCGATCAATGACAGGCAGAGTAGGAAGCGCAGGGAGAGGTTTGTTTACACAAACCTCTCCCCGTTCTTCAGCTCCGTAACCCGATCGCGGGATACCAGCGGCGATCGGGTCCGCTGGGCCCGCGGTCGTGGTCACGGAGCTCCCGACCGGGTCGCGAGCGCGCCGTTGGCGGCGCGCGCGCGACCTACGGGCAGGCAATTTAAAGGGGACGTACCCGTACATGCTTTTGCCTGCCCGTGCCATTCTGTAGACGTATATCTACATGAGGCGGTCGGGAAGCGGTTAAGATTCATACATTTTAGTGGTGTACTGATTTTTGGACACTAATATTTCACTCTGATACACAACTGGTGCTTTTGAATTTTACTTCAATGCAGAACATTTTGAGTAGTAATTTCACATATATATTTAAGGGCGGGAAATTTTTATTTTATTATATTGTCAAGAGGTGGTGTTTACAATTTAAAGTGCTCACAGCTGGTTAGTTGATCAACAGGATAGTGCAAGGTGTTTTTTATTAATACTGTACAATGACTCATGGCTTCACTGTTACATAGTTAGTCAGGTTGAAAAAAGACACAAGTACATCTAGTTCAACCAAAACCCACAGTTGATCCAGTGGAAGGCGAAAACCCCAGCAAAGAATGCTTCAATTTGTTACAACAGAGGAAAAAAATCCTTCCTGATCCCCCAAGAGGCAATCGGATTTTCCCTGGATCAACATTACCTATAAATGTTAGTACCCAGTTATATTATGTACATTTAGGAAAGAATCCAGTCCTTTTTTTAAAGCAATTTACTGAGCTTGCCAAAACCACCTCTGGAGGGAGTCTATTCCACATTTTTTACAGCTCTTACTGTGAAGAAACCTTTCCGTATTTGGAGATTACATTTTTTTTCCTCTAGATATAAAGAGTGCCCCCTTGTCCTCTGTGATGATCTTAAAGTGAAAGGGGTTGTAAACCCTTGTGTTTTTTTCACCTTAATGCATCCTATGCATTAAGGGGAAAAAAACACCTGGCCGTCGCAAGCCCCCCCCCCCCCGTTTACTTACCCGAGCCCCTTTATCTCCTCAGCGGGGACACACTGTCCCTCTCTCCACGGGGTCCCAGCTCTTGTTTGGATAGATTGAGAGCAGCACAGCCATTGGCTCCCGTTGCTGTCAATCAAATCCAATGACGCGGGTGCCATGGCCGAGTCCTGCATTCGTGTCTGTGGATGCAAATACTGGACTCGGGAGCATGCCCGCAAGGTAACACCCTGGGAGAGCGCTCCTCCTAGGGGGTTATCTGATGCAGGGAGGAGCTGCGAGAGCCACCGGGGGACCCCAGAAGAGGATGTTCAGGGCCACTCTGTGCAAAACAAGCTGCACAGTGGTGGTAAGTATGACATGTTTGTTATTTAAAAAAATAAAAAATGATCCTTTACAATCACTTGAATAACTCAACAGCAAGATCACTATATGGACCACTTATGTATTTGTACATGTTGATCATATCCCCCCTTAATCTCAAGAGGGAACAGTTTCTTTCCTCTAATCTTTCTTCATAGCTGTGCTCCTCCATGCCTCCTATCAGTGTGGTTGCTCCTCTCTGCACTTTCTCCAGTTCCTCGATATCCTTTTTGAGAACTGGTGCCCAAAACCAAACTGCATATTCCAGATGAGGTCTTACTAATAATTTGTACTGGGGAAAAACGATATCTCACTCTCTGGAGTAATTTGCAATACTGTACAATGATTGTGCCCTATGTATCCTAATTTGTAATACTATACAATGATTGTTCCTCACTTCTCCCAATTTGTATTGATGTACAATGACTTTACTTCACTTCTCCAGGATTGTAATATCGTACAATGATTGTGCTTCACTTCTAATTTTGTAATACTGTGCAATGATTATGCCTCAGGTATCACAATTTGTAATACTATACAATGATCGTGCTTCATGTATCCTAATTTGTAATACTATATGATGATTGTGTCTCACTTCTCCTATATTGCAAAACTGTACAACATTTTTTAACCCAATTCTTCCCCATTTTTATTAACACTGTACAATTATAGTGCCTCGCGTCTCCTTATTTGTAATACTGTACAATGATTGTGCCTCATGTATTCTAATTTGTACAGTTTTCACTTTTGTTTCACTTCTCTTGTCTCTCTGTGTGTTGGCAAGGAGAGACCAGAATAAAATTCACAGAACCTCTGTCAGAGATGAGGCACACAGACATTAAAAGCATACAAAACAAATCTGGGTAAATGCAAGCTTTCAAAGGTGAAAAGGGCATTTTTGGCGTGCCTGACATGTTTACAATGCATTTGAGTAGCCAGCAACTGTTCCATATAAATAGTTTGTGTTTGATGGGCACAAGATAATTGTGGTCAGGGCATCTTAGATAAATTCTCTGCTCTGATTTTCTATTAGTAGTAATCTCTGAAACTATTCTGTGATGTTTTTTTGTAGCTCATCTTTCTCTTCCTGCTTTTGCTGCGATTTGCCTTTCAATCTACTCATTTACTGTATCTCCTTTTTTACCCTGTCCAGCTTTCCATTCTCCCTTCCTCTGCCTACCATATTCCATATCTAATTCCTTTGCCTGTATTCTTACCTGCACTATATCCCACCTATATTCCCCTGCCTTGTTGTGGTCCTTAGTTTCTTTCTTATAAATTTAAATCACCATGCCTCCCTTCTGGGTCACAGGAATGCACCTATTTCTGCACTTGTGTTTCTGTTGACGTTACAGAGCTGGTCCAGCCTCTGCGGGGATCCATACTTTAATGTCAGGATCCACCCAGATGCAGTGGCGGCTGGTGCTCAAAATTTTTGGGGGGGCGCAAACAAACAGCCTCACTGTGCCATCAAACGCTGCCACTGTGCCCATTAAATGCTGCCACTGTGCCCATCAAACGCTGCCACTGTGCCCATCAAACGCTGCCACTGTGCCCCTCAAACGCTGCCAGAGTGCCCCTCCAAGTGCTGCCAGAGTGCCCCTCCAAGTGCTGCCAGAGTGCCCCTCCAAGTGCTGCCAGAGTGCCCCTCCAAGTGCTGCCAGAGTGCCCCTCCAAGTGCTGCCAGAGTGCCCCTCCAAGTGCTGCCAGAGTGCCCCTTTAAGTGCTGCCAGAGTGCCCCTTTAAGTGCTGCCAGAGTGCCCCTCCAAGTGCTGCCAGAGTGCCCCTCTAAGTGCTGCCAGAGTGCCCCTTTAAGTGCTGCCAGAGTGCCCCTTTAAGTGCTGCCAGAGTGCCCCTCAAGTGCTGCCAGAGTGCTCCTTTAAGTGCTGCCAGAGTGCCCCTTTAAGTGCTGCCAGAGTGCCCCTCAAGTGCTGCCAGAGTGCCCCTTTAAGTGCTGCCAGAGTGCCCCTTTAAGTGCTGCCAGAGTGCCCCTTTAAGTGCCCCTCCAAGTGCTGCCACTGTGCCCCCTGCTTGCCCTCTGCACTTACCTTGTCTCGATGTGCAGCTGGTGATGGCGTCAGGCGGCGAGCGGTGTCTCATCATCCGAGGTCTTCTTCTCCCGCGCTCCTCCTGTCTTCTGCTATCGTCCGTCCGAGGTCTTCTTCTCCCGCGCCTGTCTTTTGCTATGATTGGACGCCTAGCATCCAATCACAGCGCCTGTGACTTCAGCCAATCAGGTTACAGGTAACAGACCTGGCAACCTGATTGGCTGAGAGGCGGGTCTGTGTTAGGGAAGCGATGTATTCGCTTCTCTAACACAATACTGTGTAATCAGCGAACGCACAGCCGTGCGCCCGCTGTTTACACTTAGGGAAGCCTATTAGAGCACACCGCTCTAATAGGGTCCCCTATTAGAGCTTACAGCTCTAATAGGGGCGCTTCCCGCAACACCCCCCCCCCACTGTAATTCAGATGCCCGGCGCCCGATCAGGGGCCGGACACCTGAATAGGGGGCGGCAGAGGTGACAATAGATAGATTCATGCAATGCATGAATCTATCTATTGGTGATAGAGCGGTGCATACTGCACTGTGCCCGGCGCCCTTAAAGGGACATGTTTAAATAATTTTTTTTTTTTTTTTTAACTTTTTTTTTTTTATTTATTTTTTTTTTTTTTAACTGCAAGGAGGGGGGGCGGCGCCCGGGCACCCCCTATGGACGGGCCGCCACTGCCCAGATGTGTGACCAGTATCTGGCTCAGCCTCTCAACAAGTGGCGGCTGGTGCTCAACAAACAAACTGAAAAAAAAATCATCAATTGCAGCCACTGTGCCCATCAAGCACAGCCACTGTGCCCATCAAACACTGCCACTGTGCCCATCAAACGCTGCCATTGTGCCCATCAAATACTGCCACTTTGCCATCAAACATAGCCACTGTGCCCTTTAAAAGCAGCCACTGTGCCCATCAAGCCCAGCTACTGTACCCATTAATTGCTGCCAGTGTGCCCATCAATTGCTGCCAGTATGCCCATCAATTTGGCACTACTGTGCCCCATCAAATGCTGCCAGTGTGCCCATCAATTGCCGCTACAGTACCCCATAAAATGCTGCCCGTGTTCCCATCTATTGCCACTACTGTGCCCCATCAAATGCTGCCAGTGTGCATTGCCCGGCACTTACCTGTCTCGCAGTGGGTCAGCGGTGGTGTCCTGCATGTTCCTCAATATCTTCTTCCATCCTCTCTATCAGGCATCCAATCACAGCGCCTGATGTTTCAGACAATCAGGTGACAGGTAACAGACCCGAGCACCTGATTGGCTGAGAGGCGGTTCAGTGATAGCAAAGCAAATTCCTTTGCTTTGCTAACACACAGCTGGGTGAACAGCGAACGCACAGCACTGCGCCCACTGTTCACCTTTTTGGGTGCCTATTAGAGCCTATGGCTCTAATCAGGTGCTTCCAAAAAACACCCCCGCCGCTGTAATTCAGGTGCTTGGTGCCCCAAAAGGGGCCAGACACCTGAATTGGGGGTGTCAGCGGCAACCATAGATAGAGTCATGCAATGCATGAATCTATCTATGGTGATAGAGCGGTGCCAGGAGAGAGGGGGCGGCGCTCCTGTGCCCTTTATGGACGCACTGCCACTGCTCTCAGCTCTCAACATGCCCCTGAGAGTCAGCTGCTCGCATCATCTGCACAGCCTGGCACTCCAGTGAGTGCTGGAGGGGCAGAGCAGAGGTACAGACAGCCACATGCTCTCTGCTTAGGGAAGACCGAGAACTGAGCGATCAGCGGTCATTTGATTGTTCAGTTCCCAGTCTTAGAACCAGTGGGGGACTGATACTGCAGCCGCATAGGTGAGTATGTGTGTTTTGTTTTATTAATATCCTGCACTTCTCATTTAAGAGACTGTGGGTAATTAGTGAGTAACTATTCATTTTATCTTATATTGCTGTATGCATTAAGATCACCCATTATTCAATTAACTTCATTTTCCCTAACTTTTCCCTAAGGCTAGGTTTAGACTATTGCGGGTCCTGCATGCCGTGTTTGCATGGGCATTAGAGATGTGTGATTAGTTTCGTACAAATCGAAAATTCATATGAATTTCCTGAAATTCATACGAATCAGAAATACAAATTTTTATGCATTCAAATTCTGTACGAAATACG
The DNA here is from genome assembly GCA_028564925.1 of Lithobates sylvaticus. Taxonomy (NCBI): domain Eukaryota; kingdom Metazoa; phylum Chordata; class Amphibia; order Anura; family Ranidae; genus Lithobates; species Lithobates sylvaticus. The sequence goes on from CM053038.1 coordinate 148,187,234, forward strand.
AAATTTCGTTTACGAATTTCGGATCCAAATTCATAACGAACATTCATAATTTTTACGAAAAGTTAACGAACCTAAAAGTTAAAAACCCAGGAAGTCAGCACAGCACAGGGATGGTGGGAGCCCCTCATAATGATAAATTCATCATAACGAAAATTCGTAATTGTTACGAAAAGTTAACGAACCTAAAAGTTCAAACCCCAGGAAGTCAGCACAGCACACGGATGGTGGGTACCCCTCATAATGGGCACAGCGGGTGTACACTCAGACCCGGGAACTCAGCACAGGGATGGTGGGAACCCCTTATAATGGACACAACATGTGTACAGACCTGGGAACTCAGCACAGGGATGGGATTTCGTTAACGAATTTCGGGGCTTTCGGATCCAAATTCCGTTACAACAGAAACGTGACTGGCGTTTTGTTCACCAATCAGAGGAAGTCAGCACAGCACAGGGATGGTGGGAGCCCCTCATAATGATAAATTCATCATAACGAACTTTCGTTAGATTCGTAAACTTTTTGCAAAATAACGAAAATTCGTATTTTGTACAAATCCGAATTGAATTTCGGACACAAATTACGAAATCCGAATTAATTTTCCTATGAAACGAAACAAAACAAATTTATTGACCGTGTACATGTCTAATTGGGCACAGCAGCTTATTTATTTGGATGGGCTGCTGTACCTGCAAGAAATGCAGGGAAAAGTTCCTAACCTTATTCTAAAACTCACCTGCAGGGCTGTGGTACCATGCGGTTTTGCACACCCAAAAACTATTTGACGGTGCTTGCAGGTGCAGGAACATGTGCGATCTACATGCATTCCCGCAGTAGTGTGAACCCAGCTTTAGGAGTTTCTACATTTCATTAGACATGTGCGGTTCGTTACGTTCCCAATTTATATTCGGACACATTTTTCATTATTCCGAGATTTGGGTATATCCAAATACCCAAATACAATATAAACAAACTTTACCAAATGCTCCGAATAACGTAATTTGTCAGAATTTCGGAAATTCGGCCTGAAATTCGAATCAAATTTTACATTGAACTCCAGTCGAATTCTAACTACACATAATGCTAAAATCAAAGACGGTGTGTGTTAATAGAGTGCCATTTGGAAATAGTTTTTGTTAGGGCTCTTTCACACGGACGGACCGTATGTCCTTTTTTCATCCATCTGTTTTCGGATGAAAAACGGACATGCATGTATCCCTATGGGATAGCGGGTGTCAGCGGATGAGCATCCGCTGACACCCGCTCTCGTCCGTGCCCGCTATGCTCCGTTTCTGCAGACGGAGGAAAACCCAATTTTTTCATTCGTCTGCAGAGCGGATCGGATGACGACGGACTCTAGGGTCCGTCGTCACCCGATCTCCCATAGGAGATCTTCCTGCTCAGCGGAGATCGCTCCGGCGATCCCCGCTAAGCAAGCGGCTATCCACGGGGCGGATCTGCACTGATCCGCCCCGTGTGAAAGAGCCCTTAAGCTAAAGGTGATTTAAAGAGTCATTGTAATCATTTGATGAAGGTATTTTCCCTTGTTTGTCCACTTTGCTGCATTCAAATTGAAAATAATATAACATTTTTGTTTTGACTGATTCGAAAATGTATCGATTTTGAACATCTAAAAAAATCAGTAAATTCAAAGAAAATTCCAAATACAAATTGAACGAATCAACCAAATTTAACTAAACTAAATAACTAGATCAAAACAAAACAAATTTTTTCGTCATGCACATGTCTACATTTCATGGTATTGGCTGGCTGGCTTTTCTGTGCTATCCTGAGGCAATTAACCAACTTGGAAGCACTGACTGTTCTATTATGTTTGCCTGTTTTTTTGAATTTATCACCTATATATAATTGCTAACGGAGTCTGGTAGTGTTATTTTCCCTTCATCTAAAAATACAATAAGCAATGGATTTTAAAAGGAATAGCATGTTGCCTACAACAATCAAATTTTAGCTATCAATTTTCAGATTCTGATTAAAAAATGAAAGTACACATCTATCTCACTGTTGAGAGAGCACAGATCATTGCCTTTTTTAATGACTTGATTGATGACTACTGATGGCTTGATGACTACTGTTATTTTGTCAAAAATGCATGTGGTATTTCTTTAAAGTTTGCCACGACAAGCCACATATAGAGAATGTCAAAACCTACTCTTATAATAGGGGTCGGGAACCTATGGCTCGCGAGCCAAATGTGGCTGTTTTGATGGCTACATCTGGCCCTCGCCTCTCAATCCGCAGATCGCGTGGTGTGCCGATCCGCGGATTGAGCCCATAGGAAAGGCCGCGGCTTCAGCCTAGCTCCGGAGCGGCGGCCATCTTGGTACATCTGGTGGCGGCCTAGGTGAGCGGCGCGCTGATGTCATCATCACCACTCGCATCAACTGCTCCTGGATCTGCCTGCTTGAATAGTGGTAAGCAAGCAGAGTCAGACATAGGGAGATGTGGATATTACAGTGGTTGAGATGTGGGGATATGTGGATATTACAGTGGGGAGATGTGGATATTACAGTGGGGGGAGATGTGGATATTACAGTGGGAGAGATGTGGATATTACAGTGGGGGAGATGTGGATATTACAGTGGGGGAGATGTGGATATTTCTGTTGACGTTACAGAGCTGGTCCAGCCTCTGCGGGGATCCATACTTTAATGTCAGGATCCACCCAGATGCAGTGGCGGCTGGTGCTCAAAATTTTTGGGGGGGCGCAAACAAACAGCCTCACTGTGCCATCAAACGCTGCCACTGTGCCCATTAAATGCTGCCACTGTGCCCATCAAACGCTGCCACTGTGCCCCTCAAACGCTGCCAGAGTGCCCCTCCAAGTGCTGCCAGAGTGCCCCTCCAAGTGCTGCCAGAGTGCCCCTCCAAGTGCTGCCAGAGTGCCCCTCCAAGTGCTGCCAGAGTGCCCCTCCAAGTGCTGCCAGAGTGCCCCTTTAAGTGCTGCCAGAGTGCCCCTTTAAGTGCTGCCAGAGTGCCCCTCAAGTGCTGCCAGAGTGCCCCTTTAAGTGCTGCCAGAGTGCCCCTTTAAGTGCTGCCAGAGTGCCCCTCTAAGTGCTGCCAGAGTGCCCCTTTAAGTGCTGCCAGAGTGCCCCTTTAAGTGCTGCCAGAGTGCCCCTTTAAGTGCCCCTCCAAGTGCTGCCACTGTGCCCCCTGCTTGCCCTCTGCACTTACCTTGTCTCGATGTGCAGCTGGTGATGGCGTCAGGCGGCGAGCGGTGTCTCATCATCCGAGGTCTTCTTCTCCCGCGCTCCTCCTGTCTTCTGCTATCGTCCGTCCGAGGTCTTCTTCTCCCGCGCCTGTCTTTTGCTATGATTGGACGCCTAGCATCCAATCACAGCGCCTGTGACTTCAGCCAATCAGGTTACAGGTAACAGACCTGGCAACCTGATTGGCTGAGAGGCGGGTCTGTGTTAGGGAAGCGATGTATTCGCTTCTCTAACACAATACTGTGTAATCAGCGAACGCACAGCCGTGCGCCCGCTGTTTACACTTAGGGAAGCCTATTAGAGCACACCGCTCTAATAGGGTCCCCTATTAGAGCTTACAGCTCTAATAGGGGCGCTTCCCGCAACACCCCCCCCACTGTAATTCAGATGCCCGGCGCCCGATCAGGGGCCGGACACCTGAATAGGGGGCGGCAGAGGTGACAATAGATAGATTCATGCAATGCATGAATCTATCTATTGGTGATAGAGCGGTGCATACTGCACTGTGCCCGGCGCCCTTAAAGGGACATGTTTAAATAATTTTTTTTTTTTTTTTGAACTTTTTTTTTTTATTTTTTATTTTTTATTTTTAACTGCAAGGAGGGGGGGCGGCGCCCGGGCACCCCCTATGGACGGGCCGCCACTGCCCAGATGTGTGACCAGTATCTGGCTCAGCCTCTCAACAAGTGGCGGCTGGTGCTCAACAAACAAACTGAAAAAAAAATCATCAATTGCAGCCACTGTGCCCATCAAGCACAGCCACTGTGCCCATCAAACACTGCCACTGTGCCCATCAAACGCTGCCATTGTGCCCATCAAATACTGCCACTTTGCCATCAAACATAGCCACTGTGCCCTTTAAAAGCAGCCACTGTGCCCATCAAGCCCAGCTACTGTACCCATTAATTGCTGCCAGTGTGCCCATCAATTGCTGCCAGTATGCCCATCAATTTGGCACTACTGTGCCCCATCAAATGCTGCCAGTGTGCCCATCAATTGCCGCTACAGTACCCCATAAAATGCTGCCCGTGTTCCCATCTATTGCCACTACTGTGCCCCATCAAATGCTGCCAGTGTGCATTGCCCGGCACTTACCTGTCTCGCAGTGGGTCAGCGGTGGTGTCCTGCATGTTCCTCAATATCTTCTTCCATCCTCTCTATCAGGCATCCAATCACAGCGCCTGATGTTTCAGACAATCAGGTGACAGGTAACAGACCCAAGCACCTGATTGGCTGAGAGGCGGTTCAGTGATAGCAAAGCAAATTCCTTTGCTTTGCTAAAACACAGCTGGGTGAACAGCGAACACACAGCACTGCGCCCACTGTTCACCTTTTTGGGTGCCTATTAGAGCCTATGGCTCTAATCAGGTGCTTCCAAAAAACACCCCCGCCGCTGTAATTCAGGTGCTTGGTGCCCCAAAAGGGGCCAGACACCTGAATTGGGGGTGTCAGCGGCAACCATAGATAGAGTCATGCAATGCATGAATCTATCTATGGTGATAGAGCGGTGCCAGGAGAGAGGGGGCGGCGCTCCTGTGCCCTTTATGGACGCACTGCCACTGCTCTCAGCTCTCAACATGCCCCTGAGAGTCAGCCGCTCGCATCATCTGCACAGCCTGGCACTCCAGTGAGTGCTGGAGGGGCAGAGCAGAGGTACAGACAGCCACATGCTCTCTGCTTAGGGAAGACCGAGAACTGAGCGATCAGCGGTCATTTGATTGTTCAGTTCCCAGTCTTAGAACCAGTGGGGGACTGATACTGCAGCCGCATAGGTGAGTATGTGTGTTTTGTTTTATTAATATCCTGCACTTCTCATTTAAGAGACTGTGGGTAATTAGTGAGTAACTATTCATTTTATCTTATATTGCTGTATGCATTAAGATCACCCATTATTCAATTAACTTCATTTTCCCTAACTTTTCCCTAAGGCTAGGTTTAGACTATTGCGGGTCCTGCATGCCGTGTTTGCATGGGCATTAGAGATGTGTGATTAGTTTCGTACAAATCGAAAATTCATATGAATTTCCTGAAATTCATACGAATCAGAAATACAAATTTTTATGCATTCAAATTCTGTACGAAATACGAAATTTCGTTTACGAATTTCGGATCCAAATTCATAACGAACATTCATAATTTTTACGAAAAGTTAACGAACCTAAAAGTTAAAAACCCAGGAAGTCAGCACAGCACAGGGATGGGGGGAGACCCTCATAATGATAAATTCATCATAACGAAAATTCGTAATTGTTACGAAAAGTTAACGAACCTAAAAGTTCAAACCCCAGGAAGTCAGCACAGCACACGGATGGTGGGTACCCCTCATAATGGGCACAGCGGGTGTACACTCAGACCCGGGAACTCAGCACAGGGATGGTGGGAACCCCTTATAATGGACACAACATGTGTACAGACCTGGGAACTCAGCACAGGGATGGGATTTCGTTAACGAATTTCGGGACTTTCGGATCCAAATTCCGTTACAACAGAAACGTGACTGGCGTTTTGTTCACCAATCAGAGGAAGTCAGCACAGCACAGGGATGGTGGGAGCCCCTTATAATGATAAATTCATCATAACGAACTTTCGTTAGATTCGTAAACTTTTTGCAAAATAACGAAAATTCGTATTTTGTACAAATCCGAATTGAATTTCGGACACAAATTACGAAATCCAAATTAATTTTCCTATGAAACGAAACAAAACAAATTTATTGACCGTGTACATGTCTAATTGGGCACAGCAGCTTATTTATTTGGATGGGCAGCTGTACCTGCAAGAAATGCAGGGAAAAGTTCCTAACCTTATTCTAAAACTCACCTGCAGGGCTGTGGTACCATGCGGTTTTGCACACCCAAAAACTAGTTGACGGTGCTTGCAGGTGCAGGAACATGTGCGATCTACATGCATTCCCGCAGTAGTGTGAACCCAGCTTTAGGAGTTTCTACATTTCATTAGACATGTGCGGTTCGTTACGTTCCCAATTTATATTCGGACACATTTTTCATTATTCCGAGATTTGGGTATATCCAAATACCCAAATACAATATAAACAAACTTTACCAAATGCTCCGAATAACGTAATTTGTCAGAATTTCGGAAATTCGGCCTGAAATTCGAATCAAATTTTACATTGAACTCCAGTCGAATTCTAACTATACATAATGCTAAAATCAAAGACGGTGTGTGTTAATAGAGTGCCATTTGGAAATAGTTTTTGTTAGGGCTCTTTCACACGGACGGACCGTATGTCCTTTTTTCATCCATCTGTTTTCGGATGAAAAACGGACATGCATGTATCCCTATGGGATAGCGGGTGTCAGCAGATGAGCATCCGCTGACACCCGCTCTCGTCCGTGCCCGCTATGCTCCGTTTCTGCAGACGGAGGAAAACCCAATTTTTTCATCCGTCTGCAGAGCGGATCGGATGACGACGGACTCTAGGGTCCGTCGTCACCCGATCTCCCATAGGAGATCTTCCTGCTCAGCGGAGATCGCTCCGGCGATCCCCGCTAAGCAAGCGGCTATCCACGGGGCGGATCTGCACTGATCCGCCCCGTGTGAAAGAGCCCTTAAGCTAAAGGTGATTTAAAGAGTCATTGTAATCATTTGATGAAGGTATTTTCCCTTGTTTGTCCACTTTGCTGCATTCAAATTGAAAATAATATAACATTTTTGTTTTGACTGATTCGAAAATGTATCGATTTTGAACATCTAAAAAAATCAGTAAATTCAAAGAAAATTCCAAATACAAATTGAACGAATCAACCAAATTTAACTAAACTAAATAACTAGATCAAAACAAAACAAAACACATTTTTTCGTCATGCACATGTCTACATTTCATGGTATTGGCTGGCTGGCTTTTCTGTGCTATCCTGAGGCAATTAACCAACTTGGAAGCACTGACTGTTCTATTATGTTTGCCTGTTTTTTTGAATTTATCACCTATATATAATTGCTAATGGAGTCTGGTAGTGTTATTTTCCCTTCATCTAAAAATACAATAAGCAATGGATTTTAAAAGGAATAGCATGTTGCCTACAACAATCAAATTTTAGCTATCAATTTTCAGATTCTGATTAAAAAATGAAAGTACACATCTATCTCACTGTTGAGAGAGCACAGATCATTGCCTTTTTTAATGACTTGATTGATGACTACTGATGGCTTGATGACTACTGTTATTTTGTCAAAAATGCATGTGGTATTTCTTTAAAGTTTGCCACGACAAGCCACATATAGAGAATGTCAAAACCTACTCTTATAATAGGGGTCGGGAACCTATGGCTCGCGAGCCAAATGTGGCTGTTTTGATGGCTACATCTGGCCCTCGCCTCTCAATCCGCAGATCGCGTGGTGTGCCGAGCCCATAGGAAAGGCCGCGGCTTCGGCCTAGCTCCGGAGCGGCGGCCATCTTGGTACATCTGGTGGCGGCCTAGGTGAGCGGCGCGCTGATGTCATCATCACCACTCGCATCAACTGCTCCTGGATCTGCCTGCTTGAATAGTGGTAAGCAAGCAGAGTCAGACATAGGGAGATGTGGATATTACAGTGGTTGAGATGTGGGGATATGTGGATATTACAGTGGGGAGATGTGGATATTACAGTGGGGGGAGATGTGGATATTACAGTGGGAGAGATGTGGATATTACAGTGGGGGAGATGTGGATATTACAGTGGGGGAGATGTGGATATTACAGTGGGGGAGATGTGGATATTACAGTGGGGGATATTACAGTGGGGGAGATGTGGATATTATAGTGGGGGAGATGTGAATGTTACAGTGGTTGAGATGTGGGGAGATGTGGATATTACAGTGGGGGGACATGTGGATATTACAGTGGGGGGAAATGTGGATATTACAGTGGGGGAGATGTGGATATTACAGTGGGGGGGAGATGTGGGGAGACGTGGATATTACAGTGGGGGAGACGACGTGGATATTACAGTGGGGGAGACGATGTGGATATTACAGTGGGGGAGACGACGTGGATATTACAGTGGGGGAGACGACGTGGATATTACAGTGGGGGAGACGACGTGGATATTACAGTGGGGGAGACGACGTGGATATTACAGTGGGGGAGACGACGTGGATATTACAGTGGGGAAGACGATGTGGATATTACAGTGGGGGGAGATGTGGATATTACAGTGGGGAGATGTGGACGCCTGCATGAAGCTTAACCTCACCACGTATCAACCAGACTACAAAGCCAGAAGTCGCATTAATGGTAAGAAGTACTTTATTCATCATTGGTTAGCAACAGCATAACAACGTTATTAAAAAGAATTCAGAGGTCATATCATGTTCGGCAACTTTGCCGTATTTCTTTGTTCTGTGATTTATCCCTTAATAAAGAACACCTGATTGTTTAATTCAGAGACTTATTGTACTTTAAAAGTGTTGGTCTTACATAAAATGCACACATTTACTTGTATTTAGTTTTAAACATATTGCATGGCTCTCACGGAATTACATTTTAAAATATGTGGTGTTCATGGCTCTCTCAACCAAAAAGGTCCCCTACCCCTGCTTTATAACTTCGGAGGACAAGAGAAAAATCAAAAACTATGTTCAGTGAAAATTAAGTCAGGCCCATTTTACCCTATTTGCTATGTCCCACCTTACTAGTGCTCAGCAGTCATAAATCCGTTTCTGGTCAGCTGACTGATTAATAGAAATTAGTTTAAAGTGTTAGCTCACCTTTTCAGAAAAAATGAAAAGGCGAATTAACAAGTCCTTTAACCACTTGCCGACCGGCGCACGACGATATACGTCGACAGAATGGCACGTACAGGCAGGAGGGCGTATATATACGTCCCTCCTTTAGCCTGTCCGTGCCATCGGGAGCGCGCCGGGAGCGGCGCGCTCCCGCGCCGGTCGGGACCCCCGTGAGTCCGGCCGCGGTCCCCGCGGACTCGATCGCCGCGGGGACTCCCGCGATCGTCTCACGGAGCAGCTAAACGGGGAGATGCCGAGATAAACAGCATCTCCCCGTTCTGCCTAGCAACTAGTGACGCCGATCTCTGCTCCCTGTGATTGGAGCAGAGATCAGCATTCACTAGCTGACAGCCACGCCCCCCCACAGTAAAAAAAACACCCCTAGGCCTACTTAACCCCTACACTGCCACCTTGTGGTTAACTCCTAAACTGCCAGTGTCATTTATACAGAAATCAATGCATTTAAATGCATTAATTGCTGTAAAAATGACAATGGTCCCAAAAATGTGTCAAAAATGTCCGATGTGTCCGCCATAATGTCGCAGTCACAAAAAAAAAAATCGCAGATCTCCGCCATTAATAATAAAAAAAAAAAAAAATTATTATTAATAAAAATGCTATAAAACTATCCCTTATCTTGTAAACGCTATAACTTCTGCGCAAACCGATCAATAATCGCTTATTGCGATTTTTTTTACCAAAAATATGTAGAAGAATACGTATCGGCCTAAACTGAGGAAAAAAATGTTTTTTTATATATTTTTGGGGGATATTTATTATAGCAAAAAATAAAAATAATGCATTTTTTTCAAAATTGTCGCTCTATTTTTGTTTATAGCGCAAAAAATAAAAACCGCAGGGGCGATCAAATAACACCAAAAGAAAGCTCTATTTGTGGGAAAAAAAGGACGTCAATTTTGTTTGGGAGCCACGTCGCACGACCGCGCAATTGTCAGTTAAAGCGACGCAGTGCCGAATCGCAAAAAGGGGCCTGGTCCTTTGGCTGCAAATTGGTCCGGTCTGAAAGTGGTTAATAAAAAAAAAATAAAACCCAAAATAATGTCCCAGGCTATACATCCATTGCCAATCATATCGTTCAGTGATGCAAATACACGTCCGCCACAATGACTGAGATGCCCACCAACCTGATGAAAGGGGGAAAAAAAAACACTGACACATCTGGTCCCATCTCCAATCCTGCAAATAACAGCTGACACAAACAAAGTAGCGAGATCACCCGAGTGACATCATTGACTAAATATAGTCAATCTTGGCACAGGGGGATATCACACACTTTTTTTTTTTTTTTTTTGCATGAATCTTTTTTTCTTATTTTGTTTGGTGGTATCCATTAACATCTATATGAGACCCTTATCCAGGATAGAAAAGTGTATTGTAGGGAGCTGTGAGAATGACATCACCCCAAGACACAAAGAAAAAGGAAAACCCTCAAGAAGGTGCAGGACTATTATGGGAAATGTGGACAAAGGACTGTCCAAAATTGTCCCTAGTATATGAATGGGGACCTTGGATTGTGGGCTTTTTGAGGGTAGGGACCGATGTGAGTGTGCGATGTATGTGTGGAGCGCTGCGTAAAATTGACGGCGACATATGGGTACCTAAATATATATAATAGAGGAGCATCTTAATGAGACACAATGTACAGGGATAGGGACAATTGTAGACACGCACCCACACTCACTCAGGTTGAACTGGATGGACTGGTGTCTTTATTCAACCTTACTAACTATTAGGGCTGTTGAAATTAATCGTAGCATCGATGCATCGCAATTCGGCCATATACAATGCGGCATCGATGCTACGACTGGAATAAATCGATGTCTGGATGACGTCACACTTGTGCCACGCTATGCCCCGCCTCTGAGACCGAACAGAGCCAAAAGCCTCCGAAGAGCCGTGGGAGTAAGCGGCTCTTCTCGCCTCCTGCCTCCCGCTGACGTCATCCCGTCATACAGACACATGAAGCAAGGGCGGCGTGCCGAGCTAGTGTCCCTGACTTCCGACGAGTCCCCATCCCCAGAGCCTTCCTCCTCAGCTCACAGTGTCTTGCTACAGGGGAGACCCGAGCCTCCATCCTCCTACTGGGCAGCAGGACTGCGGGAGAGAGACCCAACTATGCCAAGTCCCAGAAGAATACTGTCCTCCTCAGAGAGAGTCCTCCCATAGGCTGCTGTGAGCAGCAGGAGATAGACCGTCCGTGTCTCTGCAGCAGTGCCATCGTAATCATCATCAGGTACACTTCTAGTACAGTTAAAGACACTCACTGTCCTGACATAACTAACTCAACTGTATTTATAATGTATCTGATGCACCACCATTCATGTGGACTTCACTGCAGTGAAAAAAAAGCCAAATTATGACTGTAGTAATTATAAAGTGACCATGCCATTTAATCAATTATTTGTAGGTATTATAGTGATTGATTTGATTCACATCACAACTTCATTGATTCCTTTCTTTGTATGATTTATGGTTTTGCTCATCATCATCATCACTGCCCCACACATGCAATGCATGGCATCATGGTGATGACCAAAACCATAGCTAAAATCATACAAAAAGGTATCAATGAAGTTGTGTGAAAAAACTTAATTGATACCCAGCGCCGCCTCGCCAGAGGTCCTATGGGGAATACTTACAGCGCTATCGCCGCTCCCCCCTTACCCCTAGCCAATCCATAATCAGCTATTCTTACGCAATACAAGCGTTTACATACAGCTGATTATAATGGGAAATCGGAAGTTTCCCCCATGGGGGTTTTTAGGCAGCTAGGTGTAGGTAATGATAAAAGTAAACGTTTGGTAAAAAATAAAACATTTTTTCTCTTTATTGAAAAAATGAGTTGTTACATGAGTGTTAGGATGTGAGCTCGAACAGGAATATATTCATGCCAAATACATAAAATAGCAAACATAAGGGTCATATACAGCATATGATAATGACTGTTACAAGACTTTTCTGACACGTTTCGACCCATAGTATTTGGGGTCTCTTCAGAGGATGAGTTTGCTAAAAAAGAAAGATTTGTAATAGTATATATATCTCAAATTAGTTAAAAAACAAGATATAAAATTGTAAAACAGATATTTAGTAACTTATAGTGCATAGTTACCAATGTATTTGGAGATGCCTCTCAGTCATGGGGTCCCCCACATAGCTATCAGACCATTCTGTGCGCCTCCATGTCACAACGAAATACCAAGAAGGGGATGGGGGTCCACTCAATACGGCTTTCAAGGAGTCACACGTGAAAGGTTGTCCCCCACCGCAGCATTCCAGAGGAGGAGAGGCCAGGACCTACGGCAGTTACCAGAGCGTTAGCTCATGGAGAACCCATATATAAGTTAAAAGTTTTATTATATTGTCTATGTTTGACATTGACTGTTGGACAGTCAGAAAGTATTATTTAATATTGACATGATCCATCAAGAGTTTTAAGTAGTTATGAATTTAAGTAGTTAGATGTATAGAGGGAAAAGTGTAAATGATATTGAATTGTTAGTGATATGCAAAAGAGAGGGGAGGTGATAATAAGGTCAAAGGTTTAATCAATGATGTGAATAGGCCAAAATTGGCCTCATCTGTGTACTCCAGAAATGATGTGGTGAGTGATGGCGTGTAAAGTGTAAAAGAAAAATAATAAAGGGTGAAGAAAGGGGGTGTAAAAAGTGGTTGGAAATAGTGTTAAAGGGGTTGTGTAAGAACTAAATGGTTGAGAAAGGGGGATGAATTAGTGTGAATGTGGTGTGCGGATTGGGTAACAGACGTGGTCATAAAAAAAAAAAAAAAAAAAAATTGTGAACAGTGAAAAATGTATATAAAAAAAGGAAAAGATTATCATAAGGGGTATGGGACTAATAAAGCTGATAATGAAAAGTAAGTGAATGTAGAGGATTGAGAGCTACTGCAGTCTGATATATTGTCTAGAGAATTAATGATGGATAGTTGTAACTTACTCTTAAGGTTCAAGAGGAGACGTCTGACCGTCCAAGAAGAGTGTGAGGGGATCACCTTTTGATCGACCCTCATCACCGGAATTAAATAATATCCTTAATTACAGGGATATTGGAAAATGGGTAACAGGTGCCTCAGGTTCCGCCCCCCACCCCTGGCGTGCAGAGGGGGGCAGTGGCCGCCGATGGCGTGCCTCGTGTGGCTCCCCCAGCGTCCCTGAAGGCATAGCCCTGGCCGCTGTCATCACCTCCGTCGTAAACTACGTGACGGCATGACGTCATACATGCGCGCGGAGGGGCCCGTCCGCGCGCACGATGACGCCAGGACGTCCGGAGGTGATCAGGGACGCCGCCGGCAGGGTGATCACTCCCAACTGTGGCCGAGACCAGCTCAGCCACCTAGTGGGACGAAATAGGAGCGCAGTTGTAAAAGCTCCTTACCCTGCCGGGAAGACGCATTTAATAGTAGGACCCCCGACCCAAGGCAACGTGCAACCATGAGGGCGTCACAGGGATCCAATGGTCCGAAATGCCAGTGGGGAAGTGGTAGACAAGAGGAATATAAAAACGGGCTCACTGGACACTAAAAATAAATAGAAAACCAAAACTAGTACTCGTTAGTCGTATAGCATGGGTATATGAGCCTGTACAGAGTGAATTCTAGTGGTGTATTTCAAAGTGAATAGTTGCTCAATTCACCCCATAGTGGCCATATTGTTTGATCACTAGGGGGGTTATTTTGGAAAGATGGTACTTCACCAAATGCAAAAAGCAAAAAGCAAAAGGAAAGTACAAGCATTTGGACAAAAGGTAAAGGATAATGTGGGGTCCCTAGTGTTCCTCTTTGCACATAGTGGGAGTAGGGTCTTTAGTCCAATCTCTACCATGGTCGAGGATATGAGCTCGATCAAGTATGGCAAGAGATACATATTTTAAAGAAGAGCATAACTAATTTAGCGAGCTCTAAGGAAGGAAGGAACATAACTAGAGTGTATTCCCTGCATTGGAGGTCTACTAGGTATCCTAATATACAATTTGGCACATGTGCTATCCTATAAGAGACAAAAAGCAAATAATGGTGTAATATGATATGATATTCACAGTTTGTACAAAGGAATATACACAGAGGAACGCACAGTGCACGGCTCATATCGTAGCTCTCATGTGTCAAAGGGGGAAGGGGTATTTAGCCACCCAAAATTGTATAGCAAGGGAAAGACACATTGGAAGGAGATGCTGGTGCTGCTCACCCTGATAAGAAAAAGGAAATCGGAAGTTTCCCCCATGGGGGTTTTTAGGCAGCTAGGTGTAGGTAATGATAAAAGTAAACGTTTGGTAAAAAATAAAACATTTTTTCTCTTTATTGAAAAAATGAGTTGTTACATGAGTGTTAGGATGTGAGCTCGAACAGGAATATATTCATGCCAAATACATAAAATAGCAAACATAAGGGTCATATACAGCATATGATAATGACTGTTACAAGACATTCTGACACGCTTCGACCCATAGTATTTGGGGTCTCTTCAGAGGATGAGTTTGCTAAAAAAGAAAGATTTGTAATAGTATATATATCTCAAATTAGTTAAAAAACAAGATATAAAATTGTAAAACAGATATTTAGTAACTTATAGTGCATAGTTACCAATGTATTTGGAGATGCCTCTCAGTCATGGGGTCCCCCACATAGCTATCAGACCATTCTGTGCGCCTCCATGTAACAACAAAATACCAAGAAGGGGATGGGGGTCCACTCAATGCGGCTTTCAAGGAGTCACACGTGAAAGGTTGTCCCCCACCGCAGCGTTCCAGAGGAGGAGAGGCCAGGACCTACGGCAGTTACCAGAGCGTTAGCTCATGGAGAACCCATATATAAGTTAAAAGTTTTATTATATTGTCTATGTTTGACATTGACTGTTGGACAGTCAGAAAGTATTATTTAATATTGACATGATCCATCAAGAGTTTTAAGTAGTTATGAATTTAAGTAGTTAGATGTATAGAGGGAAAAGTGTAAATGATATTGAATTGTAAGTGATATGCAAAAGAGGGGGGAGGTGATAATAAGGTCAAAGGTTTAATCAATGATGTGAATAGGCCAAAATTGGCCTCATCTGTGTACTCCAGAAATGATGTGGTGAGTGATGGCGTGTAAAGTGTAAAAGAAAAATAATAAAGGGTGAAGAAAGGGGGTGTAAAAAGTGGTTGGAAATAGTGTTAAAGGGGTTGTGTAAGAACTAAATGGTTGAGAAAGGGGGATGAATTAGTGTGAATGTGGTGTGCGGATGGGGTAACAGACGTGGTCATAAAAAAAATAAAAAATAGTGAACAGTGAAAAATGTATATAAAAAAGGAAAAGATTATCATAAGGGGTATGGGACTAATAAAGCTGATAATGAAAAGTAAATGAATGTAGAGGATTGAGAGCTACTGCAATCTGATATATTGTCTAGAGAATTAATGATGGATAGTTGTAACTTACTCTTAAGGTTCAAGAGGAGACGTCTGACCGTCCAAGAAGAGTGTGAGGGGATCACCTTTTGATCGACCCTCATCACCGGAATTAAATAATATCCTTAATTACAGGGATGTTGGAAAATGGGTAACATGTGCCGCAGGTTCCGCCCCCCACCCCTGGCGTGCAGAGGGGGGCAGTGGCCGCCGATGGCGTGCCTCGTGTGGCTCCCCCAGCGTCCCTGAAGGCATAGCCCTGGCCGCTGTCATCACCTCCGTCGTAAACTACGTGACGGCATGACGTCATACATGCGCGCGGAGGGGCCCGTCCGCGCGCACGATGACGCCAGGACGTCCGGAGGTGATCAGGGACGCCGCCGGCAGGGTGATCACTCCCAACTGTGGCCCAGACCAGCTCAGCCACCTAGTGGGACGAAATAGGAGCGCAGTTGTAAAAGCTCCTTACCCTGCCGGGAAGACGCATTTAACAGCTGATTATAATTACCTCACTCCCAACTGTGGCCCAGACCAGCTCAGCCACCTAGTGGGACGAAATAGGAGCGCAGTTGTAAAAGCTCCTTACCCTGCCGGGAAGACGCATTTAACAGCTGATTATAATTACCTCACAGCATTTAAACCGCCCGCCATGGAGGGCTTACACATGCTGTCTACTCTCTGGCGTTCACTGACAACTCCCCTTAGATACCTTGAGACTCAGGTAACTAACTTTTATGCCATTTCTTCCATTTCTTTGGCCGCTCTTGCCATGCTACCAGTTACTTATGACTCTTATATCTTTTACTTTATTATAGCTTTATACACTGCCTGGCTATACATCTACAAGACACGGGCCCACAGCCTTTCTCTTGTTTAGGACCTTGCAACTGCCTGAACCTATTGCAGCCTGGTGTCTTGCCATATGGCAATATCTACTTTGCTTTTATCCTGCACAGAGATTATCCCAGTGCATATCCTTGCCACACAAGCCAATACCTTGGCCCGTCACCTCCTTTGGCATCTCTTCAAACAAAAACTTGCATGTGAGTACCACACCCACAACATCACTTCATCATACCGCTCTATATGGTAAAAAAACAAACAGTATTTTTTGTTGTAAATCCTATGTACTAATCTTTGATCTATTCACACATTTTAGATGTGAAACAAAAGGATATTAAACTGCCTTGAAAAAGGACTAAAGTCCGAAACATGTTGGCGTTTTCCTGAATATATACGCATAGAGCAAGTTTTCCCTGTCTCAACATTTTTATGTTCATGCTGTGACATGTAAAAAAAACTATATATGCCATTCTGTATGCTGTGACAATTTGAACATTTTGTATTGTATATTATATGCATTGATATGCGTCTCCGTGGCCCCCCGAACCCTCCATTCTCTCCCCTGCCTTTTCACGGCGCTGGCAATACTACTGTGGGCATCCAGCAGTGACAGCTTGCAGCTTCACAGCCGGCTGCGCATGTCTCACTGCGCTGTCCTGCATAGTCGGGCAAGCTTCTGGGACCTGTGATGTGTCCCAGAAGATTGCAGGGAGGAAGGGCCGGCTAGGCAGCCCAAGCGGAAGTGAGAGCTTGTCAGTAATCGTGATGCATCGCGGAATCGAATCGTTGATCAGATAATTGTAAGATGATTGGTACAGGCAGTTGACAGTCGCTTCTAATCCTCTCCCTCACGCGGCTTTCAGCTGCTTTATTAAAAAGTATACAGGGAGATCAGTGCTTGTAACTGCCTGCACTAATCATCCAGACTGTCCCCTGTGTCCTCCTGCAGCTCCCTGGGTCCTCTGCTGGGTCCCCGGGTCTGCTCTGGTCCCTCTATGTGCTCCCCGGTCTCCCTTTGTGTCCTCCTGCAGCTCCTCCCCCAGGTCTCCTGCTGGCTCCCCGAGTCTGCTCTCGTCCCACTCTGTGCTCCTTCCGCCTCCCCCTTTGTCTTCCTGCGGCTCCAGGAGTCCTCCCCCAGGTCCTCCGCCCGATCCCCGGGTCTGCTCGGGTTCCACTCTGTGCTCCTCCGGTCCCCCTGGTGTCCTTCTGATGCTCCCCAGGCCCTCTTCCAGGTCCTCCGCCGGCTCCCCGGGTCTGCTCTGGTCCCCCTCTGTGCTCCTCCGTCCCCCCTGTCCCAGATCTGTCAGGATGGAGAGCGGAGGAAGGAGTCGGTAAATCTGTAATTTACTGGCTCCTTCCTTTTCTGAATGCAGAGTCACTGATTCTGTCCATTCATAACTGAGCATTGTAAACTGTGTTTACGATGCTTCAGTTTATGAATGGAGAGGAGCTGAGGCTGCAGAGAAAGGGACTGGGGAATCTGTGTCCTCATTTCATTTCTGTCAGGGCTGGGCTCAGCTCTTCCTTCTCTGAGCTGGCTGCTCAGCTGTTGGCTAATTGCCAGTTCCTATCTCTCCACAGTTACTCAGCTGTTGATGATATCCTGCTTGTCATTCCTGCCTACTTAAGCCGTCCAGTCAAGAGGAGCTCTGCCTTCGCCTTGGTCACATCACAGAAACTATCTCCTGCGATCCTGTTCAAGACTTGCTTTGCTGACATCCCTTCTGGCTCCAGATTCTGCTGGCTTTTCCACTACATTGATCCCTGACTTCTGGCTTGGCTAACTATCCGTACCGGTTACTGAATTTTGGCTATGTTTTGACTACGTTTGTTCTTTTTACTTTTAGTGTGATTTAACTGTACTTCTGTCTTGGCCTGATTTCATGGTTTCTGACAGTAGGCGAAGGCCATGAATTCAGAAGATGCAGTCAATACACATGTTGGTAATATTTTTTTCAGATTGGATGAACTTGATCAACTCATGGATCAGTTTGCCATGGCGTAGTGGAGAAGGATCTGGGGGTTTTTTGGTAGATCATAAGCTCAATAATAGCATGCAATGTCAAGCTGCGGTTTCCGGACCTCATCTGGAATATGCAGTTCAGTTTTGGGCACCAGTTCTCAAAAAGGATATCGGGGAACTGGAGAAAGTGCAGAGAAGGGCAACCAAACTGATAAGAGGCATGGAGGAGCTCAGCTATGAGGAAAGATTAGAGGAACTGAATTTATTCACTCTTGAGAAGAGGAGAATAAGGGGTCCATATAGTGAACTTGGTGTTGAGTTATTCACTTTACGGTCAACACAGAGGACAAGGGGGCACTCCTTACGTCTAGAGGAAAAGAGATTTCATCTCCAAATACGGAAAGGTTTCTTCACAGTAAGAGCTGTGAAAATATGAAATAGACTCCCTCCAGAGGTGGTTCTGGCTAACTCAGTAGATTGCTTTAAGAAAGGCCTGGATACTTTCCTAAATGTACATAAAATAACTGGGTACTGACATTTATAGGTAAAGTTGATCCAGGGAAAATCCGATTGCCTCTAGGGGGATCAGGAAGTGATTTTTTTTCCCCTGCTGTAGCAGATTGGAGCATGCTCTTTTGGGGTTTTTTTTGCCTTCCTCTGGATCAACTGTGGGTATAGAATGGGGTTTATTGGATTGTACGATATATTTTATTTTTATTTATTATTTCTTTTTTTTTATGGTTGAACTGGATGGACTTGTGTCTTTTTTCGGCCTAGCTAACTATGTTACAAATGCTCCTGAGTCGCACGGCTTACCTGGAATATCCCACTGTGGCTGCCCCAGTACAACCTATGTCGCAGGCCGACCCTGCTGCTGCTCCAGCCTCTGTGCAGGCACCCACCTCGAGTATTACCTCTATAAGAGGTATGTCTGGTTCCGCTCCGCAGCGATTTGGGGGCAATCCAGTCCAATGCAGAGGGTTTCTCTACCAGGTTGAGATATACTTTGAGATGCTGCCCCCATCTTTGCTTTCTGAGAGAGTCTTGGCCTGGGCAAACCCTATATGGGAAGCGCAAAAACCTGTTGTCTTGAGCTACCTTGAGTTTGTGGCTTCATTTAAAAGGGTATTTGACGTTCCCGCACGCTCCACTTCTGCTGCCAAGGGCCTCATGTCCATCAAACAGAGTATGAGAACTGTTGTCGACTATGCCATTGAATTCCGTACTATTTCTCATGGTCTCTCAGATTCCTTCTAGGATCAGATAGCAGCCCGAGATATACCCAATGAGCTGGAGAAGTTGATCACATTTGTCATCCTCATTGACTCCAGATTTAGAGAGACTCTCTTTTAACCACTTGCCGCCCGCCTCACGACAATATACGTCGCAGAATGGCACGGGCAGGCAGAGTAATGTATGGGTACGTCACTCCCCTCACGCGGGCGGGGGCATCGTTCCAGGTGCGATCCGTCCTGAGGGGGAGGCCACTAATTCATGGCTTCTCCCTCACG
This sequence comes from Lithobates sylvaticus, assembly GCA_028564925.1. Lineage (NCBI taxonomy): Eukaryota > Metazoa > Chordata > Amphibia > Anura > Ranidae > Lithobates > Lithobates sylvaticus. Next base: position 148,206,931 of record CM053038.1, read on the forward strand.
ATCGCTTCTGACTAATGAGAAGCTTCCTCTGCTTCTGAATCTGTAAACAGAAGCAGAGGAAGTGATGTCGTCTCTTCTCGTGAAGCCTTTTCGTTCCGGCGTCCGAGGAGAGAAAAATTCTGAGTAAGTTACACCAACAGCACACTAACACCAGTACACATAGGCACACAAATCCCCCCCGATCACCCACCCTACACCCCCTGTCACAGTGAAACCAATAGCAGTTTTCATTTTTTTACTGATCACTGCATTGGTGTCATTTTGTGACTGTTATAAGTGTTAGGGCAGTTAGTGGTAGGCCCCTTTTAGGTCTAGGGTACCCCCTAACCCCCCTAATAAAGGTTTAACCCCTTGATCGCCCCCAGTTAACCCTTTCACCCACTGTCACCAGTGCCACTAAGCAATCTTTTTTCTGATAGCCGTATTAGTGTCGCGGGTGACGCTAGTTAGCCTGTTAGTTATTTAGGTTCACCATCAGGTTTATAGCATCAGGTACCCCCCATATACTACCTAATAAAGGTTTTAACCCCCTGATTTCCCCCTAGTTAACCCTTTCACCCCCTGTCACCAGTGATCACCGTATAAGTTTTACGGGTGACGCTAGTTAGTTTGTTTTTTATAGCATCAGGGCACCTGCCGTTTATTACCCAATAAAGGTTTAACCCCCTGATCGCCCGGTGGGCGATATCAGTTAGGTTTTAGGGTCTGCGTCGCCCCAGGCAGTGTCAGATTAGTGCCAGTAACGCTAACACCCTCGCACGCAGCATACACCTCCCTTAGTGGTATAGTGTCTGAACGAATTGATATCTGATCTGATCAGATCTATACTAGCATCCCCAGCAGTTTAGGGTTCCCAAAAACGCAGTGTTAGCTGGATCAGCCCAGATACCTGCTAGCACCTGCGTTTTGCCCCTCCGCCCAGCCCAGCCCAGCCCACCCAAGTGCAGTATCAATCAATCAGTCATTTACTAAACACATAACTGCAGCATTCGCAGAGTCAGGCCTGATCCCTGCTTTTTTGGTAGCGTTTGATACAGTTGCTGACAGCCTAGGAGCTTTTTTTCCTGTGAGTCTCACTAGTTTACCAGTACATTTAGAGCCCAAAATGGCAAATAGAAGGTACATTAGTGAAGAGGCCTACATGTTTCTGAGCATGACAGATAGTGAAGAGGAAGTCACTCATCTGTCAGATTCAGGCTCAGAATACAATCTTGTAGACCACAGCGGCTCCATGACAGATAGCTCTGACGACGGAGTTGTAGTCTCTGCCAAGGTCAAGCGTACCAGACCCCGATCTTCTGCTGTTGTTGAGGTGCAAGAACAGCAGGGCTCTCGTATGGAGCAGAGAAGTACTAGTGCAGCTCATCCTTCTGGTGAATTGTCAAGCACCAGTGGCCTAGTACACCCTGGTCGTACATCCAGCACTGCAGTATCACGTGGTGATGTGCCAAAACCCATAAGTGCAGTTCAAGCTGGCGAGGTGACAAGTAGTGTCCCGCTGCCACCAAGAAGACAAAGACAGGCCGGTCGTGCCCATAGTGTCCTTTCTGCGGAATTTGACAAACCTAATAGGGAGCCCACCACTTCTCCGGAATTCAGGTGGAAACAGTTGATTTTATGTCACTTGATTTTTATTCGCTGTTTTTCACGGAAGATCTCTATAGATCTATTGTGGACCAAAGCAATTTGTATGCTGGTCAATTCATCGCCGCTAATCCCCAGTTGTCCTCCCTTGCCAGAGATTGGAAACCAATTACGGTTTCCGAAAATAAAACCTTTCTGGGCCTATCCCTCCTCATGGGCGTAACTAAAAATAGTGAGTTGCGGTCATATTGGTCCACTGACCCAATTCACCATACGCCCATGTTCTCTGCTTCCAAGGCCAGGGCACGATACGAGCATATCTTGTGGTTCATGCACTTCAACGACAATGAACTCTGTCGTCCTCGTGGAGACCCTGGATACGATTGGCTCTACAAAATTCGGCCCCTCGTAAACCACTTCAACCAACGTTTTGACGCCTTGTTTACTCCTGATCAAGTTGTCTGCATTGATGAGTCCCTGATTAAATTTTCTGGCTGCTTGTCTTTCAAACAGTACCTTTCCAGCAAGTGTGCCAGATACGGGGTCAAGATGTATAAGCTCTGTGACAGGGCCACAGGCTATACATATAGTTTTAAGGTTTACAAGGGAAGAGATAGTCACATAGAGACGCCAAACTGCCCAGATTACATAGGGAGCGCTGGCAAGATTGTCACCCTTTTTCGGAAAGTAGGTACCATTTGCATGTGGACAATTATTACACAGCGTACCACTTTTTAGTCACTTGTTTGATCATCAGATTGGCGCATGTAGCACCGTGCGATCTAATCGCTGGGGCTTACCCCAGAGGCTTGTAGATTCCTGTCTTAGGCTGGGGGAGAGAGCATGCTTGAAGTGTAATAATTTGCTCGCTGTAAAGTGGAGGGATAATAAGAATGTTTTCGTTCTGTCCTCCCTTCACGCAGACACGACGGTCCAAATTCCTGCGGTGACTGGTGTTGTGGAGAAACTCCTCTGTGTCCACGAATATAACCAAAATATGGAAAGGGGTGGACCTCAGCGGCCAGTTGTTGGCGCTGTACCTAGTTGCCCATAAGGCCAGACGCTGGTACAAAAAAGTGTCTTATTTCAATTGGCTTTGAATGCTCATGTGCTATACAGAGCTTCAGGACGGACTGAATCCTTCCTTAAATTCCAGGAAGAGATCGTCAGAGCCCTTCTGTTTCCAGACGGTGCTTTATCTCACCTTCCCATTTTAAATGCAGCCAGCTGCATGAGAGGCATTTTCCGTATGTCCTCCCTAGTACCCCTACCCAACGAGCCAAGAACAAGAAGATGTCGTGTCTGTAGCAAGCGCGGTTATAGGTGTGAAACCTGCTATTATTGTCCCTCCTGTCCTGACAATCCTGGTCTTTGCATTGGTGAATGTTTTGAACGCTACCATACACTAGTGGAGTTTTAGCGTAGGGTACAGCACTGCACAGACTAGGACACACTTTCATAGGGTCTCCCAAGATGCCATCGCATTTTGAGAGACCCGAACCATTACAGTTACAAATAAAAGTGTAAAAAAAAAAAAAAACACAAAAAAATATATAAAAAAAAAAATTGTTGTCGTTTTATTGTTCTCTCTCTCTCTATTCTCTCTTGTTCTGCTCTTTTTTACTGTTCTCTATTCTGCAATGTTTTATTGTTATTATGTTTTATCATGTTTGCTTTTCAGGTATGTTTTTTTTATACTTTACTGTTTACTGTGTTTTATTGTTAACCATTTTTTTTCAGGTACGCCATTCAGCTGCAGTGCGGATTTATTTATCTTGACAGCAACAGCGTTTGCTCCCATGATACATAAAGCCATGACTCCAGCGCTGTAGGAGGTGATTTCACCACCACAGTTAAAAAAAAGCATATATGCCGAAGCATGGGGGCAGTAGGGGTGGAGGAGCGATTTTCTCCTAACTTTTGGGGCGGATGCCCCCATGCTTCAGCATATATATATTTTAGGTACAGATTGCGTTAAATGTTTTATTTTTTATTATGTTTTTTTTTGTATTTGCTTTGCAGGTATGGAATGTCTTACTGTTATACTGTAATGTTACTTTGTTTTATTGTTAACCATCATTTTCTTAGCAGGTACGCCATTCAATTGCAGTGCGGATTTATTTATCTTGACAGCAACAGCGTTTGCTCCCACAATACATAAAGCCGTGACTCCATCGCTGTAGGAGGTGATTTCACCACCACAGTTAAAAACAAAATGGTGCATGTATGCCCATCATTAGAAGTGGGCGGATAAAGGGAGGTATTCTAGTGGTGGGCATACCCACCGATCAATCTCTTTTTTTTTTTTTTTGTTCAGCCCACAGGCTGCATGAAAAGTTTAGGTATCATTCTTTTCAGCCAGCGGTCGGCTTTCATGTAAAAGCAATCCTAGTGGCTAATTAGCCTCTGGGCTGCTTTTCCAAGCAGTGAGAGGGAACGTCCACCCTCTCCCACCATCTTCCATGGTTTTCTCTGGCTTTCCTGTCCCAACAAGTAACCTGAGAATGCAGCCAGTGGTTCTGCCAGCTAACCTTAGAGCTGATCAGAGACCAGAATGGCTCCAATCATCTCTATGCCCTAAGAAACCGGAAGCTACGAGCATTTCATGACTTAGGCCCCATGCACACGAGACGCAGATGCAAACTCTGCTGAACGTATGTTTTAAAAAGCAGAAACCTGCGTTTAAAAACGCGCGATTTGCCGCGTTTTAATGCCGCGTTTAGCCGCGTTTTATCGCATTTGCGTCTATAAGCGTTTGTAAAGATAACATCATATAGACCCTCCCCAAGCTCTGAAAGCATGTATTATTAACTATTTCTGCCATTTGGATCAGAGTGAGCAGCATCAGCAGAGAGAGCAGTTGTACACTTGCATTTGCCTCTCTTTCTGTGTTTTTTTTCAGAGCTCATTGATATTGGACCCATCCGTTGATGGCACAGCGAATGTCTGTTGGATATTTCACAAACATGGGGGGGGGGGGGGGGGTGGGGCTGACTAGACATTGGTATGCAGGTTTTTCTTTGGGAAAAAAAAGACATTGCTATGCTTTGGTCAGACTAGGTGGAGTCAATGATTAGATTAGAAATTGGATAAAGGGTTGGGGCAAAGATGTGGAGGCATTCCTCATTGTCTAAGCCACCTAAAAAAATAGAGTTTTTTTTTATGGCATTGCATCAGTGAGTATATATGCTCTATGAACTATCTAAAGTAATTACGACATTTTAAACCAATTTTTGGGGTATTTTTTATGGTTTACCATCATATTTCTGAGTTTTCTGGTCCAAAAAATGTGGTTCCTTTAAAAACGCTTATAAACGCAAACGTGCCACGTTTAGCCGCGTTTAGACGCGTTTTGCGTCTGAAACGTGGAAAAGCAAAGTGTCTGAACCCATTTTTTTGCTTCTGGAAAAACGAGGTTAAGCGCAACTGCATAAAAGCGGGAAAAAACTATAACATTGCATGCGTTCGGGGCAGTTAAAAAAAAATGTCCAACTGCCTCTGAACGCTCGTTTAACAGCGTCTCGTGTGCATGAGGCCTTAGATTTCGCTGGATATAAACAGCGCCATTGGGAAATTGGGATAGCATTTTTATCACACCGATCTAATTGTGGTCAGATGCTTTGGGGGCAGAGGAGAGATCTAAGGTCGATTGCTATCATAGGGGATAATTGCATTCCCTGAGATAACAATAAAAATGATAAAAAAAAAAAAAAAAATGAAAGGAACAGTTTAAAAATAAACTAAAATATCAAAATACATTTTTTGCAAATTCGAACGCAAGCGTCGGTCTGGCGTTGTATGTAAACAGCAATTGCACCATGCATGTGAGGTATCACCGCGAAGGTTAGATCGGGGGCAGTCATTTTAGCAGTAGACCTTCTCTGTAAATCTAAAGTGGTAACCTGTAAAGGCTTTGAAAAGGCTTTTAAAAATGTATATAATTTGTCACCGTTGCACGTTTGTGCGCAATTTTAAAGCATCTCGTGTTTGGTATCCATGTACTCGGCCTAAGATCATCTTTTTTTATTTCATCAAACATTAAAATTTATAAAAGTGTTTTTTTCAAAAAAATGCATTTGAAAAATCCCAGCGCAAATACTGTGTGAAAAAAACGCAACACCCACCATTTTAATCTGTAGGGCCTTTGCTTTAAAAAATATATATAATGATTTGGGGTTCAACGTAATTTTCTTGCCAAAAAATAAAAATATTTTTTCATGTAAACAAAAAGTGTCAGAAAGGGCTTTGTCTTCAATTGGTTAGAAGAGTGGGTGATGTGTGACATAAACTTCATAAAATGCTAGGACAGTTCAACCCCCCCCCCCCCCCCCAAATGACCCCATTTTGGAAAGTAGGCACCCCAAGCTATTTGCTGAGAGGCATGTTAGTAGGACAAACCCCAAAAAAATCTCCAAATATATTAATAGTAAAAAGGTCAGGTCTGAGCATGTAGGCCAGGGGTGCCCAACCCGTGGCCCGCGGCGCCATCCGAGGTGGCCCGCCACGTCTTGCTCTGAGATGGCGGGTCGGGAAGCCCTGATCGCGGGTTCCCGACCCGCATCTCCGAGCATCGGCGAGAACGGAGCCGCCGCTAAAGGAAGCAGAGCCGATGCTTCCTGTATAGCGCCGGCTCCTTCACAGGCGGAGTGATATCAAATGTACTCCGCCTGTGACAGGAATGTGTACTGCAGCTGCATGCTTCCTGAGATCTCACAGCAGCCAGCAGTGCCAGTACCAGTACCCATCAGCAGTACCAGCCTGAAGTACCAGTACCCACCAGCAGTACCAGTACCAGCCAGAAGTACCAGTACCAGCCAGCAGTATCAGTACCCACCAGTACCCACCAGCAGTACCAGCCAGAAGTACCAGTACCCACCAGCAGTACCAGCCAGAAGTACCAGTACCCACCAGCAGTACCCGCCAGCAGTACCAGTACCCATCAGCACCCACCAGCAGTACCAGTACCAGCCAGAAGTACCAGTACCAGCCAGCAGTATCAGTACCCACCAGTACCCACCAGCAGTACCAGCCAGAAGTACCAGTACCTGCCAGCAGTACCAGTACCTGCCAGCAGTACCAGTACCCGCCAGCAGTACCAGTACCTGCCAGCAGTATCAGTACCCACCAGCAGTACCCACCACCAGTACCAGCCAGCAGTACCAGTGCCCACCACCAGTACTAGCCACCAGTACCCGCCAGCAGTACCAGTACCTGCCAGCAGTATCAAATACCCACCAGCAGTACCCACCACCAGTACCAGCCAGCAGTACCAGTGCCCACCACCAGTACTAGCCACCAGTACCCGCCAGCAGTACCCACCACCAGTACCCGCCAGCAGTACCAGTGCCCACCACCAGTACTAGCCACCAGTACCCGCCAGCAGTATCAGTACCCGCCAGCAGTACCGGTACCCACCAGCAGTACTAGCCACCAGTACCAGTCACCAGTACCCACCGGCAGTACCAGTACCCGCCAGCAGTACCAGTACCCACCAGCAGTATCAGTACCCACCAGCAGTACCCACCACCAGTACCCGCCAGCAGTACCAGTGCCCACCACCAGTACCCGCCAGCAGTATCAGTACCCGCCAGCAGTACCAGCCAGCAGTACCGGTACCCACCAGCAGTACTAGCCACCAGTACCAGTCATGAGTACCCACCAGCAGTACCAGTACCCGCCAGCAGTACCAGTACCCACCAGTAGTACCAGTACCCACCAGCAGTACCAGTCACCAGTACCAGTCACCAGTACCCGCCAGCAGTATCAGTACCCGCCACCAGTACCAGCCAGCAGTACTAGCCACCAGTACCAGTCACCAGTATCAGTACCCACCAGCAGTATCAGTACCCACCAGCAGTACCAGTACCAACCAGCAGTACCAGCCAGCAGTACCCACCAGCAGTACCAGCCAGCAGTACCAGTACCCACCAGCAGTACCAGCCACCAGTACTAGCCACCATTACCAGTCACCAGTACCCGCCAGCAGTACCAGTACCCACCAGCAGTACCAGTACCAGCCAGCAGTACCCACCAGCAATACCAGTACCAGCCAGCAGTATCAGTACCCACCAACAGTACAAGTACCAGCCAGCAGTACCAGTACCCACCAGCAGTACCAACCACCAGTACTAGCCACCAGTTCCAGTCACCAGTACCAGCCACCAGTACCAGCCACCAGTACCAGTCAGCAGTACCAACCACCAGTACTAGCCACCAGTTCCAGTCACCAGTACCAGCACCAGCCAGCAGTACCAGTACCAGCCACCAGTACCAGCCAGCAGTACCAGTACCCGCCAGCAGTACCAGTACCAGCCAGCAGTACCAGTACCCGCCAGCAGCACCAGTACCAGCCAGCAGTACCAGTACCCGCCAGCAGCACCAGTACCCACCAGCAGCACCAGTACCCACCAGCAGCACCAGTACCCACCAGCACCCGCCAGCAGTACCAGTAGCTGCAAGCAGTTTCAGCCAGCAGTACCAGTATCTGCCAGCAGTACCAGTATCTGCCAGCAGTACCAGTACCAGCCAGCAGTACCAGTACCAGCCAGCAGTACCAGTATCTGCCAGCAGTACCAGTATCTGCCAGCAGTACCAGTACCAGCCAGCAGTACCAGTACCAGCCAGCAGTACCAGCCAGCAGTACCCAACAGCAGTACCAGCCAGCAGTACCAGCCCTGGAGGACAGCCAGCAGCAGTCACCAGTTATAACCACCTGGGGGACAGCAGCAACCAGCTGCAGGAATCCTGAGGAAGAAGTGATGATCAAGGTCAGTTGAGGAGCAGGTAAACCGCTGTGCATCAGTGTGAAAGCAGCCTTTCACACGATCGGTCCGATCGGTTCTGCCTGTCTGTTTTTCAGGCGGACCCAATCGGACCCTCCATTCACCTCTATAGAGCGGCAGATGTAAACAGACTCATGTCTGCATACACCCGCCTATCTGCAATCCGATCTGCTTAAAAATACAGAAGGGGATTTGTCCCCTTCTGTCTGGGCAGATCGGAGGGCCCTTAGGGTAGAGCGGGCTGCATCTGTGTCTGCTCTACATATGCAGAATGGACACAGACCTGCCACCCGCCCGCTACGCTCATTGTGGCCCGCGACCGGTTACCAAGTCGCTAAAGTGGCCCTCGCTCCTCAAAAGGTTGGGCACCCCTGATGTAGGCCCTTTACAAAATAATCTAGAGTGGGTGACTGGGGACAAAGAGGAGGCTAATTTATTAAATACTTTCTTCAGCTCTGTGTATACAAAGGAGCATGGGGGAGCTCATGTCCATAATGGGGGTGGTATTTACACAGCCCCGAATGATCCACAATGGCTCAAAAGTGATATGGTCCAGAAATATTTAGACAGAATAAAGGTGGATAAAGCACCTGGACCAGATGGCATCCACCCACGGATCTTAAAAGAATTGAGCTCTGCAATTTCAAAGCCATTGTATTTAATTTTTAGGGACTCATTAATGACGGGAATAGTACCACTGGATTGGCGCAGGGCGAACGTGGTGCCTATATTTAAAAAGGGAACAAAGTCTTTACCATGTAACTATAGACCTGTTAGTTTAACTTCTATAGTTGGGAAGATACTGGAGAGATTAATAAAAGACCACATAGACGAGTTCTTGCAGGAAAAAAATATTTTAAGCAACAGACAGCATGGATTCATGAAAGACAGAAGTTGTCAGACAAACCTGATTTCTTTTTATGAAGAGGTAAGTAAAACCTTGGACAGAGGCATGGCTGTGGACGTGGTATACTTAGATTTTGCAAAAGTGTTCGATACAGTTCCCCACACACGGCTCATGTGTAAGGTAAGGTCTACAGGCTTGCAAATATCGGTTTGTAAATGGATAGAAAACTGGCTAAAAGACAGAATTCAGAGAGTCGTGGTTAATGATTCTTACTCTGAATGGTCTAAGGTTATCAGTGGTGTACCCCAAGGTTCAGTGCTGGGACCCTTACTTTTTAATATCTTTATAAATGATATTGGGTCTGGGATCAAAAGTAACATTTCTGTCTTTGCAGATGACAAAAAACGCTATGCAGTGGAATAATGTCCTTACAGGAGGTCTCCAATTTACAAGCTGACCTCAATGCTCTGTCTAATTGGGCGACTATGTGGCAGATGAGGTTTAATGTTGATAAATGTAAAGTTATGCACTTGGGGACTAAGAATATCCATGCATCATACATGCTAGGGGGAGTACAACTGGGGGAATCCGTAGTGGAGAAGGATCTGGGGGTTTTGGTAGATCATAAGCTCAATAATAGCATGCAATGTCAAGCTGCGGTTTCCAAAGCAAGCAAAGTTCCTGTATTAAGAGAGGTATGGACTCCAGAGAGAGAGATATCATTTTGCCCCTGTTCAAATCATTAGTAATACCTCATCTGGAATATGCAGTTCAGTTTTGGGCACCAGTTCTCAAAAATATCGGGGAACTGGAGAAAGTGCAGAGAAGGGCAACCAAACTGATAAGAGGCATGGCGGAGCTCAGCTATGAGGAAAGATTAGAGGAACTGAATTTATTCACTCTTGAGAAGAGGAGAATAAGGGGGGATATGATCAACATGTACAAATATATAAGGGGTCCATATAGTGAACTTGGTGTTGAGTTATTCCCTTTACGGTCAACACAGAGGACAAGGGGGCACTCCTTACGTCTAGAGGAAAAGAGATTTCATCTCCAAATACGGAAAGGTTTCTTCACAGTAAGAGCTGTGAAAATATGGAATAGACTCCCTCCAGAGGTGGTTCTGGCTAACTCAGTAGATTGCTTTAAGAAAGACCTGGATACTTTCCTAAATGTATGTAATATAACTGGGTACTGACATTTATAGGTAAAGTTGATCCAGGGAAAATCCGATTGCCTCTAGGGGGATCAGGAAAGGATTTTTTTCCCCCTGCTGTAGCAGATTGGAGCATGCTCTTGTGGGTTTTTGTTTTTTTTGCCTTCAAATGTGGGTATAATATGGGGTTTATTGGATTGTACGATATATTTTATTTTTATTTATTATTTCTTTTTTTTTATGGTTGAACTGGATGGACTTGTGTCTTTTTTCAGCCTAGCTAACTATGTAACTATGTAACTATGTCGAGTCCATGGAATATTTTATATTTTGACACAAGATGCTGGAAAAAGACTTATTTATTTTTGCACAAAGTTGTCACTAAATGATATATTGCTCAAACATGCCATGGGTATATGTGGAATTACACCCCAAAATACATTCTGCTGCTTCTCCTGAGTACTGGGATACCACATGTGTGAGACTTTTTGTGAGCCTAGCCGCGTACAGGACCCCAAAATCCAATCACTGCCTTCAGGCTTTCTAACGGTGTACATTTTTAAATTTAATCCTCACTGCCTATCACAGTTTTGGAGGCCATGGAATGCCCAGATGGCACAACCCCCCTCTCCCCAAATGACTAAATTTTGGAAAGTAGACACCCCAAGCTATTTTCTGAGAGCTATGTCGAGTATTTTGCAGATCTCACTTTTTGTCACAAAGTTTTGAAATTTGAAAAAAGAAAAAAAAACATTTTTTTTTCTTTCTTCATTTTCAAAAACAAATGAGAGCTGCAGAATACTCACCATGCCTCTCAGCAAATAGCTTGGGATGTCTACTTACTGGGGTCATTTGGGGGGGTTTTGTGCTATCTTGGCATTTTATGGCCTTCGAAACTGTGATAGGTAGTGAGGAGTGAAATCAAAAATTTACACCCTTAGAAAGCCTGAAGGCGGTGCTTGGTTTTCGGGGTCCCTTTACACAGCTAGGCTCCCAAAAAGTCTCACACATGTGCTATCCCTGTACTCAGGAGAAGCAGCAGTAATTCCACATATGCCCATGGCATGTTTGAGCAATATATCCTTTAGTGACAACTTTGTGCAAAAAAAAAAAAAGTTTGTAATTTTCCCGTAACTTGTGTCAAAATATAAAATATTCCATGGACTCAACATGCCTCTCAGCAAGTAGCTTGGGGTGTCTACTTTCCAAAATGGGGTAATTTGGGGGTGTTTTGTGCTATCTGGGCATTTTATTGCCTTCAGAACTGTGATAGGTAGTGATGGGTAGTGAGGAGTGAAATCAAAAATTTACGCCCTTAGAGATCCTGAAAGCGGTGCTTGGTTTTCGGGGTCCTGTACACTGCTAGGCTCCCAAAAAGTCTCACACATGTGGTATCCCGTATTCGGGAGAAGCAGCAGAATGTATTTTGGGGTGTAATTCCACATATAACCATGGCATGTGTGAGCAATATATCATTTAGTGACAACTTCTTTTTTTTTTTCCAAGTAATATTTATTGAATTTTATGAGAGAAAAATACAAAGACAATACGGAACAAACAATTGCATATGTTGGTATACATCAGTGAATTAGAATTTCTGGGTATATAGTAAGATGAATAATAAAAGAAACATTTGTTTCCAGAAAGTGCTAATGACTATATTAAAGCAAAAGTAACATTTAGAAAATGTAAAGTGATGAAAAACTTTTAGTTTTTTTGTTTTGTTGTGATTTTTCAATCACTTGGGACAAAAAATAATTTAATATTCAATGTCTCGCAGCAATTTCCTTGGGGTCAACAGATCTACACCAAGTCTCTTCTATATTAAAGACCAAGAGTAGATAGCGGCGCTAAACATATATCAAATATATGTGTTACCATAAACAATAAAGAAAAATAATAAATATAAAAATATATAAAATCAAAAAGATAATATATATAATAACACCAACAGTGCTCAGTGGGACAAATATAATAAGCTTATGAAAACAAATTATATAAAGCAACCAAAAATAATAATAAGTGCACAACAAAGTCTGTGTATAATAATCGGTATAACACCGATTTCTGCAAAGAAAAAAATAATTAGTGAAAACATAAGTCACATAAAAAGTCCATGCGATTTTTCACACGATGTGCAAATAAACGTGAGAAACTCTTCCTTTTTGATCTTCCACCACACCACTGTGATCCGTGCTTCCACTCCCCCAAAAGAAACGCACTCACCGCATCTATTGCCCGCACTCTCGTGACAGGCTAATAAACTTTTGGATTCCACTCAAGAAAATAAACGATCAATCCTACATTCATCTATGTCCGGATCTCTCCATATGTGAAAATAAAAGGGATTGCTCCAATAGTGTAAAAACGTTTAAATTTTATTCACACCACACTAAAACATCTCTCCAATAGTCACACTCACATTTGATATAGTTCAAGCCAGCACAAGTAAGTGTTACCACAGCACAGCACGCTTCACTTCAAATGTACACACAGTAAAGACGTTTGCAGTCACGGCGGACCCGAGGTGTGTACAGGCAGTATCAGATGTTGCTCACCCCCTCCTTCCTGCTCGTACTCCAAACAATAGGATCGATTTTCTCCCAGGGACTCCTCACAATAGCGTGTTTGCTAGATTAATTGCCGCTCAGCCACGCCCCGACATGTTTCGTCATTAGGACTTAATCATAGGGTTGGCTGAGCGGCGTGGCAATCAATCCATTTATACCCTGCTCGTGGCGGCCATATTGCGCATGCGCGATCCCTCCACGCTCGCGCATGCGTCCAACACATGCTATTGTGAGGAGTCCCTGGGAGAAAATCGATCCTATTGTTTGGAGTACCATCAGGAAGGAGGGGGTGAGCAACATCTGATACTGCCTGTACACACCTCGGGTCCGCCGTGACTGCAAACGTCTTTACTGTGTGTACATTTGAAGTGAAGCGTGCTGTGCTGTGGTAACACTTACTTGTGCTGGCTTGAACTATATCAAATGTGAGTGTGACTATTGGAGAGATGTTTTAGTGTGGTGTGAATAAAATTTAAACGTTTTTACACTATTGGAGCAAATTTTGGGAGGCTGACGCACTGACGTCATCACGTTCCGCACTGTGAGCGGGTGTTCTGCTAGCCGGCCGGCGTTTTTTTTACATGTATCTGCGAGCATTCTTTACATTTGATGTAAGTAGAACTTTTATTTGATGCAATAAAATTTTATATATGGTTTTACACTATGGGAGCATCCCTCATTTTTTATTCACATGATGAGAGTGTATGATCCCCTGGCTTGACATCTTTGGAGGAGTTCGATCCCATTCACAACCTACAAGGGAGATTTGCCCTATCCAGGATTTTGGCTGTTACCATCAGTTAAGCATGAGTCCCAGAGGCGACACCTAGTGGTTTTGGTCATTCCTTGATGCCCTTTGAGTTACAGGCTTACTAAAGCTTGCCCTCTGGTAAGCGCAACATTAGAACGGTGGTGGATTAAGATCACATTGGTGGATTTTCCATATTCACGTTTCTGAAAGTTTTATGTCACTAAAGGAATCTTTTTATGTCACCATTATTCCTATTTGAATTGGACTTCACTATTTGTTCACTCAAAAACAAAATCTTTTTAATATTTTCTATTTTTATTTTATGATTATCACTTTTTCACTTTGTATTGGACTACATTGTATGATTAATCCGTTCACACAGATTCTTTCAGCATCTGGATTCATTTTTCATTAATTATTATTTAGGTGGTTTCAATATCTTTTTTCCTTAATTACTACTCAAGTCTGTTATGTGATTTGGTTCATATTATCACTCCAGCGCGGCTTTCTCACTGTATATAATTTTGGTTTATGTGTCTATCTCACATCTATTAGCTGCTGCTACTTATTATTTTATTTATATTCTGATACACGCATATGCATCAATCTCTATATAGGTATATCTATATAGTACTCACCATGTGTTATATTTAGGGATTAGCGCGGTGTTAGCTTTTAATTTTTCTATTGGTTATCCTTGGTTACAGAGGCATAACCCCTCTTTTTGATTGGCCCTGTGCTGAGGTTCTCTCCTGGTCACCACAATGCAGTGAGACATGCTTCCAGAAGGTAGCCAAGGTTCTGTGCACCTCTTCACTCTCCTCCCTGTCAGAGGAGTACCACAATTTTTATTCAATCTTATTTTATTGAGATAGAAAAATTGAGATAGAAAAATTATACAATAGACATACATGTCTTTCAGTAACACATAAACAGATATATACAACTTTACATTGGTATCATATCGTCTCATGGTTTAGGTAATTCTTGAGCCTCAGTTGATTTAGTGTGGCATATAAGCCTGTATACCTACAGCACCTAATCTGAATTATTGTGGGTATGTGAGCACCACTATCTACTCAACGAGTGGTGCCCACTCATTACTGTCACGTACCTGGTGGTGCGAGCCCGAGATTGCAGGGAGAGGCCTCCCTTGCGTCTCCCACTCCTGGTCCCCTGGTGTGGGAACAGGAGAGCCAGGAGTGAGGAGGAGCACGGGTGCCTGGCAGGATCAACAGACCGGTGGGAAGGAAACAGGTTAGCTGAGCTGGCGGGATCTCTGGAAAGCAGGCTCACAGGTAAACTGGATCTCAGAGCTGGCAGGATCGCTGGAAAGCAGGCTCACAGGTAAACTGGATAGCAGAGCTGGCAGGATCACTGGAAAGCAGGCTCACAGGTAAACCGGATAGCAGAGCTGGCAGGATCACAGGAAAGCAGGCTCACAGGTAAACTGGATAGCAGAGCTGGCAGGATCACTGGAAAGCAGGCTCACAGGCAAACTGGATAGCAGAGCTGGCAGGATCACAGGAGAGCAGGCTCACAGGTAAACTGGATAGCAGAGCTGGCAGGATCACAGGAAAGCAGGCTCACAGGTAAACCGGATAGCAGAGCTGGCAGGATCACAGGAAAGCAGGCTCACAGGTAAACTGGATAGCAGAGCTGGCAGGATCACTGGAAAGCAGGCTCACAGGTAAACTGGATAGCAGAGCTGGCAGGATCACAGGAAAGCAGGCTCACAGGTAAACCGGATAGCAGAGCTGGCAGGATCACTGGAAAGCAGGCTCACAGGTAAACTGGATAGCAGAGCTGGCAGGATCACAGGAAAGCAGGCTCACAGGTAAACCGGATAGCAGAGCTGGCAGGATCACAGGAAAGCAGGCTCACAGGTAAACTGGATAGCAGAGCTGACAGGAACTGGACAACGGCTTGGCAAGCAGGTTCACAGGTAAACTGGATAGCAGAGCTGACAGGAACTGGACAACGGCTTGGCGAGCAGGTTCACAGGTACACTTGGATAGCAGAGCTGACAGGAACTGGACAATGGCTTGGCGAACAGGTTCACAGGTAAGCTTGGATAGCAGAGCTGACAGGAACTGGACAATGGCTTGGCGAACAGGTTCACAGGTAAGCTTGGATAGCAGAGCTGACAGGAACTGGACAATGGCTTGGCGAATAGGTTCACAGGTAAGCTTGGATAGCAGAGCTGACAGGAACTGGACACAGGAAACGGAACCACTGAATGGACTGGAACCAACAGGTGAACAGGATCGTTACAGAGGGCCAGACTGCAGACTGGACAAAGGCTTAACAAGGAACCAGAGTTCATCAAAGAAGTCAGGTAATGAATCTGAACTTAGAGCAAGGTACAATGGATCAGGCAGGAGGATGGTCACTGGAAGCCGGGGTCGGGTACAGGCAGAAAGCTGGATAGTCTTTATGGCAAGCCGGGTCAAAGGAACAGGTTCAGGTTTCTTTTACTACACCACAACGCTGTAGGGCAGACAGCAAAGACCGTCTGCTCAAGTCAGGCTTAAATAGGCCGGCTGGTGCTAACCAGGGCGCGTGCCCGTCTCCCTGTTCGCGGTTGTGCACGTGCCCGCGCCCGGGCGCGCATGCGCATGCGCAATGGAATCTGAGGGCCAGGACGGCCCGGGTTTAGATTTCTGGCAGGATCTTCATGACATTGCCCCCCTCCTAGGGGCAACCTCCGGGTGCCCCTCTGGGCAAATCTCTCAGGATGAGCTCTTTTGAAGGCTTGAACTAGACTCTTAGCATGGATATTACACTCGGGCTCCCAGGAATTCTCTTCAGGACCATATCCCTTCCATTTGATCAAGAACTGATTCTGATTTCTCCTCTTTCTAACATTTAGTATAGCCTCTACCTCATATTCTTCCTCGCCATCTACCAAGACTGGGTCCGGGGGTACAGTCCTTCTGTTGGAAAAGGGGTTGGAAGTGGAGGGCTTTAACAGAGAAACATGAAAGACTGGATGGACCTTGAGGGAATCAGGAAGTTCCAACTCATAGGCTACTTCATTAATCTTTCGTTTGACTGGAAAGGGACCTAAGAACTTAGGGCCCAGTTTTTTTGAGGGACAAGCCAACTTCAGATTCAAGGTGGAGAGCCACGCTGTGTCACCCGGTGCCAGTACCAATTCTCCACGCCTCTTTCGGTCAAAGACTGCTTTGTTATGTTCCTGGGTCCGGCCATGGTGTCCTGCAGGAGTTGGTTATTGGAAGCAAAGAAATCAATCTTTTCCTGGACTGCGGGCACAGTACATTCAGGAAGAGAATTGGGCAGGAATGAAGGATGAAAGCCATAGTTGGCGAAGAAAGGTGTCTGTTGGGTGGCCGAGTGGATAGCATTGTTATATGCAAACTCGGCAACTGGTAACAGGGAGATCCAATCGTCTTGGGAGAAGGAAGAAAAGCATCGAAGATATTGTTCCAGGGTCTGATTGGTTCTTTCGGTCTGCCCATTGGTTTGAGGGTGATAAGCGGAGGAAAACGATAGCTCAATGTTGAGGGCCTTGCAAAGTGATTTCCAGAACCGAGAGGTGAATTGTACCCCTCGGTCGGACACTATGTTGGCTGGTACCCCATGGAGTCTGATGACTTCTCGGATGAACACTTGTGCGGTTTCTGAGGCAGAAGGGGTGCCCTTCATGGGAACAAAGTGTGCCATTTTTGACAGACGAT
Organism: Lithobates sylvaticus; assembly: GCA_028564925.1. Classification (NCBI taxonomy): domain Eukaryota; kingdom Metazoa; phylum Chordata; class Amphibia; order Anura; family Ranidae; genus Lithobates; species Lithobates sylvaticus. The sequence goes on from CM053038.1 coordinate 148,224,322, forward strand.
CAACTATCACGAAGATCGTAGTGTGGTCCTCTGCTGGGGGCAGTTCCACAATGAAATCTATGGACAGCATTTTCCAGGGGCGATCTGGGACTGGTAATGGCTTGAGTAGGCCCCAGGCCTTGGTTCTGTGACTTTTGCTCCGAATACACACAGTGCATGTTTCCACAAATTTCCTGCAGTCTTCCCTTAGCTGAGGCCACCAGAAGGTACGTTGTACCAATTCAGTGGTTTTGGTGACACCAAAGTGTCCGGCAAGCTTGTGATCATGGCACAATTCCAGGACGGTTACCCGCAGACCCTCGGGGATGAAAATCTTATCCCCATGCCACAATAGCCCATCCTTGGCCAGCAACCCAGGACCGGGAGTGGGTATGAGGCCACTGGAAGCCCGTCTGAGCCGGGACAGTAGGTCTTCCTGTAGCAGGAGAAAGTTTCCAGGGGCAAGGATAGTGTCTGGAGGGGAACCATCCTGGGATTTGTGATACATACGAGACAGAGCGTCCGGCTTCGCGTTTTTGGAACCCGGACGATATGTCACGTGAAAGGTAAAACGAGAGAAAAATAAGGCCCAACGGGCCTGTCTAGGTCTCAACCTCTTGGCAGTCTTCAAGTACTCTAGATTTTTGTGATCTGTGAAGATCAGGATTGGGTGAGTAGCCCCTTCTAGCAGGTAACGCCATTCCTCGAGGGCGGACTTTATGGCCAGTAATTCCCGATCCCCCACATCGTAGTTCTTCTCGGCTGGGGACAGTTTCCGTGAGAAAAATGCCACGGGGTGTAGCAGGGCTTTGATGCCCTGTCTCTGGGACAGGATGGCCCCTACAGCTATCTCTGAGGCATCCACTTCGAGGACAAAGGGCAGAGAAGGATCTGGATGCCTCAGGATAGGAGCTGAGGTAAAGAGCCCCTTGAGGGCCTTGAAGGCCCCTTGGGCCTCAGGAGACCAATGAAAACGGGTACTTTGTTTGGTGAGTTGAGTAATGGGTGCCACTATGGCAGAGAATCCCTTGATGAATTTGCGATAAAAATTGGCAAAGCCAATGAATTGCTGGATCCCCTTTTTATCTGCGGGAACTGGCCAGTCCAGGATGGCTGAGATTTTCTGGGGGTCCATCCGGATGCCTCTACTGGAGATGATCAAACCTAGGAAGGGTATGCTTTCTACCTCAAAGAGACATTTTTCTGCCTTGGCATAGAGGCCATGTTGCCGGAGACGGCCCAACACACTTTTAACATGTCCACGATGCAGCTCTAGGGAGGAAGAGAAAATTAGTATGTCATCAAGATAAACAACAGCAAAAACATCAAGGAAGTCCCGAAGCACATCATTTATGAAAGACTGGAAGGTAGCGGGGGCGTTACAGAGTCCAAACGGCATCACCAGGTACTCGAAGTGCCCAAATCGAGACCGAAATGCCGTCTTCCATTCGTCCCCATCCTTTATACGTATTAAATTGTATGCCCCTCTGAGGTCCAGTTTAGAAAAGATGGAGGCCGTGCCAAGCCTCTGAAACAGTTCAGGTACCAGGGGAAGCGGGTAGCGATTTTTGACTGTGACCTCGTTTAGGGCACGGTAGTCCACACAGGGTCTGAGAGAATGGTCCTTCTTCTCTACGAAAAATATTCCTGCACCTGCAGGAGACGTAGACGGGCGGATAAACCCTTTTTTCAGGTTATCATCAATATAGTCCTTTAGTTTTCCCTGCTCCACCTCTGTTAACGGGAAAACCCTACCGAAGGGAATCTTGGCCCCGGGAAGGAGTTCAATGGGACAGTCATAGGGCCTATGGGGTGGCAGCACATCTGCCCTTCGTTTGCTGAACACATCCAGGTATGCATGGTAGACTTCAGGGATGGACTGACGTAGACCTGCCTCGTTTTCGAGGCAGAGCAAAGCAGAGGGTCCTGCGGGGGCCAAGGAGCCGCAGGACCTTTGGCAGTAGGGAGAAGAGAAGGCCACCTCTCCTGTGGACCAGTTGATGACCGGGTTGTGTGCTTGCAGCCAGGGAATCCCTAGAATGACTGGAAACAAGGGAGAAGAAATTATATCCAAACATAACAGTTCTTGATGTGACTCTGAGATCACTGTGTGCAATGGGGCAGTCTCCTGAGTCACTGGGCCAGATTTGATGGTGGACCCATCCGCCAGGTGGACGGACAGGCCCTGTTCTCTTGGACGGAGAGGAATTCGATGCCGGGCAGCAAAAGCAGAGTCCATGAAGCAACTACAGGCACCAGAGTCAATGATAGCTGTGGTTTGTAGGGTCCTTCCTGAGAACTGGAAGGAAACAGAAAGGGCAAGATGAGATGAAACCCCGGTCACAGGATCCACATAACTGGAGAGAATAGTGGGGAACTTACGAAGTTTAGCCGGGCAGTTCCGGACATAATGACCAGGCTCTCCACAATACAGGCACAGATTGTTGCTGCGACGTCTCTGGCGTTCTGCTGGGGTGAGAGAAGGCCGCAGGAGTCCAAGTTGCATGGGTTCTGATGCTGAAGAGGCATGAGCAGGTTTAACGGGGGGAGCAGTGCGGAAGTGACTTGGACCCCTGGGAAGCATCCAGGTAGGTCTTGGGGACCCCAAGGTTCGTTCGGCCCTACGCTCCCGTAGGCGCCGGTCAATTTGGATGCTTAGGTCTATGAGGGAATTCAGGGTCTGAGGTACCCCCACTCTGGCGAGCTCGTCCTTGAGTGCGTCTGAGAGGCCCATGCGGAATTGGTGACAGAGAGCAGCATCGTTCCAGTCGGTGTCGGCACCCCAACGCCTGAACTCAGCCACATAGTCCTCTGCTGGTCTTCGACCCTGTTGGAGAGAACGTAAGGCGGCCTCCGCAGTGGTTGAGAGTTGGGGGTCCTCATAAAGCTGCGCCATGGCATCAAAAAAGGTGGAGAGACTGGTCAAAGCTGCATCCTTTTGTTCCACGAGACGGTGGGCCCAGATTTGGGGATCCCCAGTCAGTAGGGCTACCACAAAACCCACCTTGGTGGTCTCTAGAGAAAAGGTCCTAGGTTGCAGGGCAAAATGGAGTTCACAGGAGTTACGGAAAGTTCTGAAGCTACCACGGGCACCCGTAAATTTCTCTGGAGTAGGTACCTTGGGCTCAGGTGGTAGCATCACTATAGTCTGGGTAGGTGCAGGCCCCGTTGGGGGTATTGCTGGGTGAGGAGTTCCTTGGGTACTGGATGGACCAGACAGGGCCAGTACCCGTTCCTCCAGCCGGGTGTACCCTTGCTGGAGGTTCTTCACCGCCTCGGTCAGACCTGCCAGGTGTTGGCATAGCCCCTCCATGGCGGGGGCTCCCTGCTCGGGCTCAGACATGGCTGTCTGCTACTGTCACGTACCTGGTGGTGCGAGCCCGAGATTGCAGGGAGAGGCCTCCCTTGCGTCTCCCACTCCTGGTCCCCTGGTGTGGGAACAGGAGAGCCAGGAGTGAGGAGGAGCACGGGTGCCTGGCAGGATCAACAGACCGGTGGGAAGGAAACAGGTTAGCTGAGCTGGCGGGATCTCTGGAAAGCAGGCTCACAGGTAAACTGGATCGCAGAGCTGGCAGGATCGCTGGAAAGCAGGCTCACAGGTAAACTGGATAGCAGAGCTGGCAGGATCACTGGAAAGCAGGCTCACCGGTAAACCGGATAGCAGAGCTGGCAGGATCACAGGAAAGCAGGCTCACAGGTAAACTGGATAGCAGAGCTGGCAGGATCACTGGAAAGCAGGCTCACAGGCAAACTGGATAGCAGAGCTGGCAGGATCACAGGAGAGCAGGCTCACAGGTAAACTGGATAGCAGAGCTGGCAGGATCACAGGAAAGCAGGCTCACAGGTAAACCGGATAGCAGAGCTGGCAGGATCACAGGAAAGCAGGCTCACAGGTAAACTGGATAGCAGAGCTGGCAGGATCACTGGAAAGCAGGCTCACAGGTAAACTGGATAGCAGAGCTGGCAGGATCACAGGAAAGCAGGCTCACAGGTAAACCGGATAGCAGAGCTGGCAGGATCACTGGAAAGCAGGCTCACAGGTAAACTGGATAGCAGAGCTGGCAGGATCACAGGAAAGCAGGCTCACAGGTTAACCGGATAGCAGAGCTGGCAGGATCACAGGAAAGCAGGCTCACAGGTAAACTGGATAGCAGAGCTGACAGGAACTGGACAACGGCTTGGCAAGCAGGTTCACAGGTAAACTGGATAGCAGAGCTGACAGGAACTGGACAACGGCTTGGCGAGCAGGTTCACAGGTACACTTGGATAGCAGAGCTGACAGGAACTGGACAATGGCTTGGCGAACAGGTTCACAGGTAAGCTTGGATAGCAGAGCTGACAGGAACTGGACAATGGCTTGGCGAACAGGTTCACAGGTCAGCTTGGATAGCAGAGCTGACAGGAACTGGACAATGGCTTGGCGAATAGGTTCACAGGTAAGCTTGGATAGCAGAGCTGACAGGAACTGGACACAGGAAACGGAACCACTGAATGGACTGGAACCAACAGGTGAACAGGATCGTTACAGAGGGCCAGACTGCAGACTGGACAAAGGCTTAACAAGGAACCAGAGTTCATCAAAGAAGTCAGGTAATGAATCTGAACTTAGAGCAAGGTACAATGGATCAGGCAGGAGGATGGTCACTGGAAGCCGGGGTCGGGTACAGGCAGAAAGCTGGATAGTCTTTATGGCAAGCCGGGTCAAAGGAACAGGTATCACAGGATCAGGTTTCTTTTACTACACCACAACGCTGTAGGGCAGACAGCAAAGACCGTCTGCTCAAGTCAGGCTTAAATAGGCCGGCTGGTGCTAACTAGGGCGCGCGCCCGTCTCCCTGTGCGCGGTTGTGCACGTGCCCGTGCCCGGGCGCGCATGCGCATGCGCAATGGAATCTGAGGGCCAGGACGGCCCGGGTGTAGATTTCTGGCAGGATCTTCATGACAATTACAGGTAGGCTAGGGCTTTTGTTGGAGTACCACAATTTTAGCGATGTCTTTGACAAAGCTTAAGCAGGTAGTTTGCCTCCACACCGACCGTATGATTGTGCAATTGACCATCAATCTGGTGCCATACCCCCTTATGGCCTGGTTAACCCTTTGTCAGTCTTAGAGGATAAGGCCATGGAGGAGTATGTTGCAGATGCACTTTCTCGAGGTTTCATCTGCAAATCCTTGTCTCCTGCTGGTGCTGCTTTCTTCTTTGTAACGCCCCGGGAGTTTTCCAGGAATTAATTAACGATGTCCTCCAAGATTTGTTGCAGTTATGTGTGATGGTTTATCTTGATGATATCCTCATATTTTCCAAGTCCCTGAAGAGCCACCACACAGATGTCTGTCGTGTGCTGTCATTTCCACTGCTGGTTTTTCGATGGACGCAGAGAAACTTTTGGCAGTTCTATAGTGTCCCCGACCCGTGGGTTTACAGTCTCTGCAGTGTTTCCTGGGCTTTGCCAACTATTATCGGAAGTTTATTCGTAACTTCTCGTCTCTGGTCAAGCCCCTGACTGATATGTTTCTGCTCCTGTGTTGGCACATCCTGATCCTATGTTACCTTTTATCCTTGAGGTTGATGCTTCTGATGGTGTTGGTGCCCTTCTTTCTCAACGTCCTACCTCTGAGAGCCCTATGCATCCTTGTGGCTTCTTTTCCAAGAAATTATCACCTGCAGAGTGCAACTATTAGATTGGTGACAGAGAGCTGTTGGCGATCATTTTAGCCATGGAAGAATGGAGACATCTCCTCGAAGATACCACTGTACCGGTTCTCATTCTTACTGACCATGAGAATCTCATATTCTTGTCTGAGGCTAAACGCCTCTCTCCCAGAAGGGCGCGATGGGCTCTTTTCTTGTCAAGTTTCAATTACATTGTCACAGTTTTACCCAGCACTAAGAATGTAAGGGCTGACACCTTGTCATGACAATTTTCCTCCACTTCCAAGTTGGAGTCGGTTACGGTTCCTGTGATTCCTCCTGATCGTATTCTGGCTACGGTTCGCACCAGTCTCACTTCTCCTTTGGGTGACAAAATTCTTGCTGCTCAGGTCCATGCTCTTCCTGAGAAACCTTGTGACCTCTTTTTCCCAGAGAGTCTCTATACTGCTGTGCTCCAGACTTACCATTCCCCCAAGGAAACAAAAAAGGAAGCGCCACCTAAGTGCACTTACAAGAAGGAGAATAAAATCAGGCTCATCTGTGCTGTAGGCACAAAGTGCAGTCCGGTTGCTAGTCCATCCTATTCTCACGGGTAGGCAGTCGTATGAAACGAGATGTGCAATCCTTTCCTGTGGCCACCAGGACGACGGGCAGATCCGACGTGGAACGCAGATTATGACGTCACCGGAAGCCGAAGCAGGGAAAGCGTCAAGAAGGAGAAATCTGAAGAGAACACACAGGCTAAGCGCTTGAAGTCAACAGCTCCTTCTACAGGCCTGTAGAATAGGATGGACCAGCAACCGGACTGCACTTTGTGCCAACAACACAGATGAGCCTGATTTTAGTCTCCTTCTTGTAAGTGCACAAATTGTTATGCCATTAAAATCTTACCTAACTTATTGCACTTAGGTGGCGCTTCCTTTTTTGTTCCCTTGTTTTCCTATTACAGAGCTGGCTTCTCTCCAAGGATAGCTGACACCCACCACTATTTTATGATTTACTATTGTTCATTTTACCATATGGACTAATGAACTGTGACTGTGTCCTCCACAGATATTGCCTGTTGCATGTATAGAGGTGTATTTATCTTTGCTTACAGTTTTCCTTTTTCATTACCATTCTCCCAAGACTGCTGACCACCCTGGGAAGAATCAACTCTTTTGGGCCATTTACCAACAATTCTGGTGGCCTAATCTACGTGCCAATGCAACTGCCTTCGTAGCTGCCTGTTCCGTGTGTGCTCAAAGTAAGACTCAACGACACCTTCCAGTGGGCCTCCTACAACCCATACCCAATGGAGAGAGGCCCTGGACCCTCCTGTCTATGGATTTCATTGTGAAGTTACCCGACTCCCAGGGCAACACAGTTATTCTTATTGTAGTTCTCAAAGATGTGTCATTGTTTTCCACTTAAGAAGTTTCCCACGTCTAAGGAACTGGCTTACATTTTTTTCTCGGGAGATCTTTTGCTTACATGGGCTACCCCACGCAATTGTTTTGGACAGGGGTAGTCAGTTTGTGTCCCGGTTCTGGCGAGCCTTTCGTGCACAGTTGGGAATTCAGCTTTCTTTCTCCTCTGTGTATCGCCCGCAGTCTGATGGAGCTGCAGAACCAGCCAATCAGTCCTTGGAGGAATTCCTACATTGCTATATTTCTGACCATCATAACAACTGGTCAAACCTATTACCATGGGCAGAGTTTGCTCACAACAGTGCCTTGAATTCTGCTTCCCGATTGTCCCCGTTTATGGCGAACTATGGTTTCCAACCTTCCATGTTGCCTGACTTGTTTGTTCCACAGAATATTCCTGCATTAGAGGAGCATCTCCGTGGTCTTCGTTCCTCTCGGGCACAAGTTCGGGAGGTCTCATCCTCGTATGTACATGCACCTGTCCTCCTCCGTGATTTCCATAGACGTTTTCCCCTCAAGCCTGGTGGTCCTCCAAGGGGGAGGGGTCGTTGAGAAGGGGTACTGTCAGGGCTAGGCTCAGCCCTTCCTTCTCTAAGCTGGCCGCTCAGCTGTCGGCTAATTGCCAGCTCCTATCTCTCCACAGTTACTCAGCTGTTGATGATATCCTGCTCGTCAGTCCTGCCTACTTAAACCGTCCAGTCCAGAGGAGCTCTGCCTTCCCCTTGGTCACATCACAGAAACTATCTCCTGCGATCCTGTTCAAGACTTGCTTTGCTGACATCCCTTCTGGCTCCAGATCCTGCTTGCTGATCCTGCTTGCTGTTCCACTACATTGATCCCTGACTTCTGGCTTGGCTGACTATCCGTTCCGGTTACTGAACTTTGGCTATGTTTTGACTAAGTTTGTTCTTTTTACTTTTATTATTAAACAAGTGTGATTTAACTGTACTTATGTCTCAGTCTGATTTCATGCTTTTTGACAATTTCCCTGTATCAAAGTGTAGCTATCGTCGGTCTAAAATTCTAAAAAGAAAAACGCATCCAATTCGCATGACAAGCGAGTGTGACTGGCTCTCAGTGGAACTAGTTCACACAGGTCCGGGGTGGCCACGGATTGCAAAAGGGTCCTGTGTGTGTTTGGGTCTGGTTCAGGTTAGAATTCATACCTGAATCGCACCTGACCTTGTAAACAGACATGCACCGGATCCCAGGTATGAATCCACAGCTGCATATATGTGAACCCGGCCTTAGTCAAAAGCAAAAAGAGCTAAGAACTAGAGGGTAGAAATGTTGCAAACGTAGCCCCTAAAAAATCTGTTTGGTGAATGTTTTAACCACTTCAATACCGGGCACTTTTACCCCCTTCCAGCCCAGACCAGTTTTCAGCTTTCATGTTGCATTTTGAATGAGAATTACGTGGCCATGCAACACTGTACCCATAAGAAATGTTTCAATTTTTTTCACACAAATAGAGTTTTCTTTTGGTGGTATTTAAGCACCACTGGGCTTTTTATTTTTTGCTAAATAATCAAAAAAGGGCAAAAAATTTGAAAAAAAAAAAAAGTTATTTTTTTTTCTGTTATAAAATTTTGCTAATAAATAACCTGTCTTCGTAAATGTAGGTCAAAATGTGTTCTGCTACATTTCCATGGTGAAAATAACCGAAATCAGTGCATATTATTTAGTCTGTAGGAAACTACGGTATATACAGTATATCTGAAAATCGATCAATCCGAATGTACTGATGGCCTATCTCATTTCTTGAGGCCCAAAAATGCCAGGACAGTACAAATAGCCCCAAATTACCCATTTTTGGAAAGTAGACAGTCCAAGGTGTTTAGTAAGAGTTTTTCGAAGTTGTCATTTTTTGTCACAATTTTTTTGAAAATTAAGACATGTAAAAAAAAATGTTTTCACAATTTATTTTGTTCACATACTGCCACCAGTGCAGTAAGTACAGTGTTATCATATAACTGGTTTGGCGGTGATCAGGGACCCTGACTGGTAACAGTATGTTAAAAATTAATAATTTCAGTTTTATTACATTTCTTTTGTTTATGATTTGTTTTAACACACTGTGACCAAAGCAATACAGCTTTACCATAGTAACTCTGTAGGACTCTGGGGAAGTGATCAGGATTATTTTACACATTCTGATTGCTAATACCAATGATATTCATTGGTATATGCAACCATTTTTACTTAATGAAACTGATTCACTCAATGACTTGTTATGATTAGCTATAATTGGCCAACGCTAATCACATGGTACGGATAAGCTGTGATTGACTCTGCCTGTACCATGTGATCACTGTGACCAATCATAGCTAGCAACACAATTGTATACAATGGTTGACATGAAAGGAAGCCATCCATTGTTTACAGTTGCCATGTGATCTGCTGTGATTAGTCACAGTGATCACATGACACTGACAGCGTTTACCAGCTTCTATCAACATCTTAAATATCAGTTTGGAGTGGATCAGCCTTTTAACTGGTTTGTTGAATTTGTCATTTAATGAGAATAAGCTTTCTCACGTTTATCCAACTTTTTAAAGTAAACTATTTGCACTTTAGAACTTATAAATAAACTTTTCAGGAGCACATCAAATGCAACCCTGAAAGCACCATTGGAGGGATGATTTGCCATTTTAAGATGTCTTATTACATTTTCAAAGACTGTCTAAATGACAGCAGCTATGCTGGTACAGAATGTCACAGTGTACCCCAGTTCAGTGCATTTACTGTAGATGGCAGCTATGTCAGAAGAATCCATATCTGTCACAATACAGTTCAGTGCTCTATGCAAAAGCATGATGGCACCTTTCACATGGAATATATACGAACAAGTAATATGTTAGAGAACAGCCCCATCAGCTTTGATTAATTTTCTCCTTTGTATACCGTATATTATACAAATTTTTATTAAAATTAAAACATTATTGAACAGCGCTAGACAAAGAGGAAAAGAATACGCAGAAATCACTCCACTGGCATCTATTAAAGTACATTACAGATAAGTATGGTGTTGTAATGAAATGGGTTATCTCGAACTGGCTAATAAATGCTCCAGTGGAAAAATCACTAGCGGAGAGCCAATACTGAAATAAAACTACAAAGAAAAAAGGTTTAATTTTACTAATATCATATACTATCTGTGAGAAATTTATCTCAGTTTTTCCAGGTTAAACAAAGCAATCATTTAGCTACTGCTGTGACACTGAATGCACTAAAACCACAGTATGCTAAGATCAATACATTAAGAGTGAAAAGTATTAAATAGACCCTGTCATCAGAACATTAATTTCAACTGTCTTCCCATATGATTATTTGTGCATTCAGTGTACTATATATTTTAGGCATGTTATTTATCTGTACAATCCCTTGTGTAGACATCCATAAACCCTGAGACTGCTACTGGGCACTGCCATCTTGGATGTGATGTCAGCAGCACCAGCAGACTTAAACTTTTCTCTAAAGTGACGCTTTATAGTATTCTCTTCCCCACTGCCACATAAAAAGTTAGATAGGAAGGTAAGAGAAGCTGGGCCAGCACAGAGAGTAATTAGGCACTCCCAGAAGAGGAGAGGATTTTGATATGCAAGCTACGAAGGGGGTTGCGCCAGAGAATCGGCTCTTCCTGAAGAAGTCAAATTTGCTTCGTAATGTAGAAAAATTTAAAATAATGCATTTGGGTGGCAAAAATATGAATGCAATCTATACACTGGGGGGAGAATTTCTGGGGGAATCTAGGATGGAAAAAGACCTGGGGGTCCTAGTAGATGATGGGCTCAGCAATGGCATGCAATGCCAAGCTGCTGCTAACAAAGCAAACAGAATATTGGCATGCATTAAAAAGGGGATCAACTCCAGAGATAAAACAATAATTCTCCCACTCTACAAGACTCTGGTCCGGCCTCACCTAGAGTATGCTGTCCAGTTCTGGGCACCAGTCCTCAGGAAGGATGTACTGGAAATGGAGCGAGTACAAAGAAGGGCAACTAAGCTAATAAAGGATCTGGAGGACATTAGTTATGAGGAAAGATAATAATAAATGCACATTTTTGGCAGGTAAAGAAATGTGCATTGCACCTGCGATCAACAGATCAGGCAATGCAAGGCTCCTCGTACAGGCAGGCAGTTACTTGAAAGCAGGAAAAATCAATAAACTACGCTCACCAGCATTCTCACAGTTCATTAGGAACTACAGTCCATGAGCCAAAATGGCTGACGGTAGTTGTAGTTCATACATTCATTCACAGGAAACTGTGAATGAATGATGCGGCCATGTGGGTGATAAGTACAAAATAATTCTTGTTGGTCCATCCAGAAATCTAGTGTTGTCCTGTGTAGTTTCATTGTTTTCTCAAACCATGTTATTAGGAAGTGTTAGGACTACAGAGCACCCTTCTCTCTATTATAGAAAGAGAAAAGGGGAGGTGTTCTGTATTCCCAGGGCTTTTTTTTCTTAGAGAATAGGTGCAGGAACTCCCCCTTTCTGAGTCACCTCTTTTCTCTGCCCCTACCCAACTACGAGCACCATTCCTTGATTTCACCCCCTACCCATCTCCCAGTACTGCCTTTTTTAGAGAATACAGAACCAAGTATCATTTTGTAATTTGCATGGAATTTTTATGGAATTTGGTAATAACAAGAAAAGCACTAAAATAGATCCCCTGCAGCCATTAACAATAGCCCCCCCTCCCCACCAGCAACAAAAGATCCCCCCATCAACATTGGACCACCCGCAACAAAATTCCCCCCAAGCAAAAATAGACTTGTGGCATCAACAACAGATCTCTCACAGCCAGCATTAATAGACTTCACGGCAGCCAACAATAGACCCCTCCCTCAACAGTAAATCTATCCCCAGCAACAAATGACCCCCAGCAATATAAGACCCACCCCAAGCAACAATAGATCCCCCACCAGAAACAGTAGACCTCCTCAGCAACAATAGACCCCTAGTGCTGAAGGTGCCGGAACTTTGTTCCCCCGTGTTCCCACTGAAAAAAAGCCCTGTGTATTTCTAAAACACTCCCTGTCTAAAGCCTCGTACACAAGATCAGAGTGTTGGCAGGGGATTGTCTGTTGGCAGTTTTCCTAAAATCTGACCGTTAGTACACTCCTTTTGACAATTGTTATTCAACTTTCAGCCAACAAATGTTGGATGACAGGCTAGTAACTTTTCGGCGGACAGTGGTTTGACGTCAGATTTTCGTATGGTCAGTACACAAATCCATCACACAAGTCGAATGTACAAACACACATGCTCGGAATTAATGCCCACCAAACACGAAATTAGCAGCTAGGGCCCAAAGGGTGGCTCAAGAGCTGAAATTCCTTGTAGTACATCACTACGTTCGTGTTTGTTGCACGACAATTGTGTATCGTTAGTATGCAAGACAAGATCCTGGCACACGCCCTTAAGACAAAAATCAGATGCTCGGTGGGCCAACAATCGTAGCATGTATAGGAGGCTTTAGGCTGCTTTCATACTAATGTGCTGCGGTATACCCGCATCACAGGTGCAGCACAGTGCAACTGTGACTATCCTGCGGGTTAGGCTGGCCATACACTATACAATTTTCTTATTCAATTTCCTTTAGATTTATCTTGAACTATGTAGTACAAGGGCCTGCCTGATTGCATACAAATTGAAAAGACTTAAGTGTGACCTCATATTATATGGTTTTGTTAAATCTAAAGGAAAGTTGAACAAGAAAATTGTAGAGTGTATGGCCAGCCTTAGCTGCACTTTGCCATAGAATTAAATTATGTCCTGCAGGTGTGGTGCACTTTCTGAAAGTGCTTTCAGAATGTGCACCAAACCCACAGGTAGTAACAGAAGTCTTTGGCTTGGTGCAGGTAACCAGCAGGTGCACTGCGTTGCACCTGGAGATTAGTTTGAAAGCAGCCCAGAGAAACCAGTGCAGAACTAGAACAGATATGCCCATCACTATGTGATTTGATTTTTTTTAAAACTGACTGTTAATCACAATGTTCGCTTCAGGAATTACCTTGCAGTTATTGCCAGCTGTTGCTGTCCCAGAAAGTGTGCATTTGGTATCACTTTGCCTGTGACAGGAGCTATACCGGAAGCATCGGCTCTGCTCTCTACAGCTGGCTCCATTCTCAACACTGATGCACTGGGATGGCGAGTCACAAACCTGTGATCTGGGCAGAGCAGAAGGTCAAGGGCCACACCAGAGGGCTCCGTGGGCCACTTGTGGCCCATGGGCCAGCGGTTGGGTACCCCTGTGTTAAACTGTTACATGGTCTCAGTAAAGCTCAGGCACCAGTTTTTGTTTGTTTGCCTGCCAAAGTCTGCCTGTTTCTATAGCACAGGAAAACAAAATGTGTTTCAGCAATGTTAGACTTGTCAAGTACTTTGGGCTTAATTTACTAAACAAAAGGAACAAGAATAGAAAATAATCACTATGGCATGCATATACTTCAGCCTCACATGATCATGCATAGCAAACATGATTCTTAATATTTTTTAGTGAATTATACACTGATGTTCAAGGGTGCAGTCCTAGTTTGTTGTGGGCATTGAACATCCAAATAATGCCGCTTTCATGAATGTTCTGACTGGGTGCATAAAGGTTAATTTAAAAAAAAGTTTGAAAAACAAATGCGAAATTAATACTAAGCAATGAAATGCAAACGCATAGTGGTGTAAGAACAGCCATAGCAGCCCACACTGTTCTGAGGCTCCAATGAAGCAGGTGCACCCTTATAAATCGTAAGCCAGGATGGAACACTGAGATGCTTATAATGGCAGTTAAGCATTGATGGTCAGACAGCTGTGCCCATTGGCCAGACATACCTTAGTGTAGCGCCTATCGCCAAAGGAGCTGCAGAATGTAATGGATCCCCTCTTCCTGAGCCCACGACTCTGCTAACAGCACCACAAATTCTGACATACCCGGCTAGGTGGGTAATATACAGTATCTGGATTGGGGAAAAAAACGCGCTAATCAATTTAAACAATGCAAAAGCTGCCAACAAACAAAACAAACAAAGTCAAAGTAACGTGCAGATCCAAAAATTGTAGCGCTATTACATGTGCAAGAGTGTATGTATGTCACAGCACTCCAAAAAACAATGAATAAACCATATGGTGAATGATGGTGCTGGAAATGACTCCAGTAAAATCAAATGAATATAAATCAAGTTCATAAGGTGATAACATCAAACAGTAAGTCCTTCTGGTCGACTCAATATAAACAGACTGGAAACATAGGCTTGACTGATGTCGCTGTGGGGTGTAAATACTCTTACCGGAAACGTTGGATGTGGGTACCATACAGCATCCACATCAGACAGGCTTAGAGATGAAACGTCTTGCATCTAGGGGAGACCACCGCAGGCTGGAACTCAAACGATTTCCGGGACCGGGCACTGGATCAGTCAGCAACGGCAAGGTATGCTCAGCATTCGATCATCCGATGGTCACAAGAATGATCATAGAGACCGGGGAAATGGAATAAAAAATGGAGACCACTTTTATTGCTCTCATCCTCTTAGAGGGTGGCGATGTTCGATCACCTTGGTGCCACTGAATGTTTCTTTCTCCCAAGATGGACTAGGATAAGGAGCTTCTTCAGTACTTGAGCCACCGAGGAATGCTAATAATAGTGATGTGAGGTCAGAGGGAGTCGTCTTCGAGAGCGGTGAGAACTTTGCAGACTGACACTTCCAGAAGTATTGTTTTCCCAGCACACTTCGGGGGCCAATTCTGTGACTGCCGTGGTGTTCAGTAGTGAAGTATTAACGGTCTTCTTTTCATTTTCTTGACAGGCTCTCTTTAAGTATATCAGTAGTCAGGGTCTACACACCAATCAGCAACCAGCAGGTACACCGTCCAGCAATGGACACTTCCACACAGCGTGCTGCTGTCTCTCTCACTTCTACATAAACAGCTCAATGTAGAAGTGAGAGAGACAGCAGCACGCTGTGTGGAAGTGTCCATTGCTGGACGGTGTACCTGCTGGTTGCTGATTGGTGTGTAGACCCTGACTACTGATATACTTAAAGAGAGCCTGTCAAGAAAATGAAAAGAAGACCGTTAATACTTCACTACTGAACACCACGGCAGTCACAGAATTGGCCCCCGAAGTGCGCTGGGAAAACAATACTTCTGGAAGTGTCAGTCTGCAAAGTTCTCACCGCTCTCGAAGACGACTCCCTCTGACCTCACATCACTATTATTAGCATTCCTCGGTGGCTCAAGTACTGAAGAAGCTCCTTGTCCTAGTCCATCTTGGGAGAAAGAAACATTCAGTGGCACCAAGGTGATCGAACATCGCCACCCTCTAAGAGGATGAGAGCAATAAAAGTGGTCTCCATTTTTTATTCCATTTCCCCGGTCTCTATGATCATTCTTGTGACCATCGGATGATCGAATGCTGAGCATACCTTGCCGTTGCTGACTGATCCAGTGCCCGGTCCCGGAAATCGTTTGAGTTCCAGCCTGCGGTGGTCTCCCCTAGATGCAAGACGTTTCATCTCTAAGCCTGTCTGATGTGGATGCTGTATGGTACCCACATCCAACGTTTCCGGTAAGAGTATTTACACCCCACAGCGACATCAGTCAAGCCTATGTTTCCAGTCTGTTTATATTGAGTCGACCAGAAGGACTTACTGTTTGATGTTATCACCTTATGAACTTGATTTATATTCATTTGATTTTACTGGAGTCATTTCCAGCACCATCATTCACCATATGGTTTATTCATTGTTTTTTGGAGTGCTGTGACATACATACACTCTTGCACATGTAATAGCGCTACAATTTTTGGATCTGCAATATACAGTATCTCACAAAAGTGAGTACACCCCTCACATTTTTGTAAATATTTTATTATATCTTTTCATGTGACAACACTGAAGAAATTACACAATGTAAAGTCGTGAGTGTACAGCTTGTATAACAGTGTAAATGTGCTGTCCCCTCAAAATAACTCAACACAAAGCCATTAATGTCTAAACCACTGGCAACAAAAATGAGTACACCCGTAAGTGAAAATGTACAAGTTGGGCCCAATTAGTTATTTCCCTCCCCAATGTCATGTGTTACAAGGTCTCAGGTGTGCATGGGGAGCAGGTGTGTTAAATTTGATGTTAGCGCTCTCTCTCTCTCATACTGGTCACTGGAAGTTCAACATGGCAAAGAACTCTCTGAGGATCTGAAGAAAAGAATTGTTGCATAAAGATGACCTAGGCTATAAGAAGATTGCCAAGACCCTGAAAATGTGCTGCAGCACGGTGGCCCAGACGATACAGCGGTTTAACAGGACAGATTTCACTCAGAACAGGCCTCGCCATGGTCGACCAAATAAGTTGAGTGCATGTGTTCAGCGTCATATCCAGAGGTTGTCTTTGGGAAATAGACATATGAGTGCTGCCAGCATTGCTGCAGAGGTTGAAGGGGTGGGGGGGGTCACCCAGGTATGTCACCGGGTGGCCCGCCCTCAGTTATAGAAGAGCTGTCATCAGCAAAGAAGCGTCACACGGCGGGAGCCTCCCATAGAAGAGGATCGGAGTGAAGAAGAAGATGAATGGACATCGTGACACATTTTATTTTTTTTATTTTTTAATAAAGGACTTTTTAATAAAGGACCCAAGCTGTGTCTTGTAGTTTTTAACATTTTGACACTTTTTTTGTGAAATGGTAGGGGTACTTGTACCCCGTTACCATTTCACACTGGGGGGAGGCGGGATCTGGGGGTCCCCTTGTTAAAGGGAGCTGCCAGATTCTGATAAGCCCCCCGCCCGCAGACCCCCACAACCCCCGGGCAAGGGATGTGGGGATGAGGCCTTTGTCCCCATCAATATGAGGACCCCAAAGCACCCTCCCCATGTTGAGGGCATGTGGCCTGGTATGGTTCGGGGGGCGCTCTCTCACCCCCCCCCCCCCTTTTCCTGCGGCCTGCAAGGTTGCGTGCCCGAATAAGGGTCTGGTATGGATTTTGGAATTTTGGCGCAGGGTTCCCCTTAAAATCCAGACCAGACCTGAAGGGCCTGGTTTGGATTTTAGGGGGACCCCCCACACAATTTTTTTATTTATTTTTTTTGGTTCAGGGTTCCCCTTAATGTTCATACCAGACCCAAAGGGCATGGTAATGGTCTGGGGGGGGGGGGGATCCCATGCTCTTTTTTTCAATGAGTTTTATCTATATTGCTGAGACCCGACAATTCATTACAGCCATGATCAGTTTTAAATGACAATTTTTCCTTTAGAAATGTAATTTTGCTGTGGTACTGTTCTAAACACTAGAAAAATGCACCACTTTACAGGCATACTATAGACACCCCCCAGGCACAATATTTAAAGGAATATTTAATTTTTATTGTTTCACTTAAAGCATTATTAAAATCACTGCTCCAGAAAAAACGCCCATTTAAAAAAAATATGTTTTCATGGATACATGTCCCCTGGGGCGGGACCCGGGTCGCCAAACACTTTTTATGACAATAACTTGCATATAAGCCTTTAAAATTAACACTTTTGATTTTACATGTTAGTGTCCCATAGACTTTAACGGTGTTCCGGCGGCTTTCAAATTTGCCCCGAACATCGCATATTGTTGGGTGTTTGCAGAACATCCAAACAACCAAAGTTCCGCCCAAACTTATGCTCGGGCCGAACCGTTTGCCCATTCCTACATGCAGTACCCTGGTAGTAAAAGAGAAACAACAGCAACAATACAGCAAACGGTAAGCTACATGTACCCTGCATATCCTGTGGGTTGCCGCAGGTCCCCAATGCCATGATCCTCTGCAGCTGACATCGCTCTCTGCTAGTTTCCAGTGGTGTCACTGGGGGGGCAGGGGGTGCGCCAGGGGGTGACACCTGTGGGCAGCGGCACCGCTAACAACGAACGCCGTACAGTCCTCACCTCTACACTGATGTATCGCACAGTGGAGAGGACCGAAGCCACCTCCCCCTCCTCGCTCTTTACATCTGGAGGAGGAGGGAGTCAGAGGGACACACCGCTGTGCCTATCCCGCGCTGTTCTTAGGTCTGTAAAGTTTAATGTAATGCAAATGGACATGTGCTGGGGGGCGCTATGGGAGGGGAGAGGGGGGGCTGCACTAATGGAGGGGGGTCTGCACTGATGGAGGGGGGTCTATACTAATGGATGGGGCGTTGGCACTCATGAATGGAGGGTCTATTATGATAGAGGGGGTCTATACTGATAAATGGGGGTCTATACTGATAGAGCGGGTCTGCACTGAAAGGATGTCTATACTGATAAAGGGGGTCTGCACTGAGGGGGTGTCTATACTGATAGAGGGGGTCTGCACTGAGCGGGGTCTATACTGTGGGGGTGTCTTTACTAATAGAGGGTGTCTGCACTGAGGGGGGTCTATACTGATGGATGGGGGGTCTATACTGATATAGGGGGTTTGCACTGAGGGGGTGTCTATACTGATAAAGGAGGTCTACACTGAGGGGGGATCTATACTGATAAAGGGGGGTCTGCACTGAGGGGGGTCTATACTGATAGAGGGGGGTCTGCATTGAGGGGTGTCTATACTGATAGAGGGGGTCTGCACTGAGGGGGGTCTATACTGATGGATGTGGGTCTGCACTGAGGGGGGTCTATACTGATGGATGGGGGGGGTCTATACTGATAGAGGGGGTCTGCACTGAGGGGGTGTCTATACTGATAAAGGGGGTCTACACTGAGGGGGGATCTATACTGATAAAGTAGGGTCTGCACTGAGGGGGGTCTGCACTGAGGGGGTCTATACTGATAAAGTGGGGTCTGCGCTGAGGGGGTGTCTATACTGATAGAGGGGGTTTGCACTGAGCAGGGTCTATACTGTGGGGGTGTCGATACTAATAGAGGGTGTCTGCACTGAAGGGGGTCTATACTGATGGATTTGGGTCTGCACTGAGGGGGGCCTATACTGATGGAGGGGGGTCTGCACTGAGGGGGGTCTATACTGATAGATGGGGGGTCTGCACTGGGGGGATCTATACTGCGGGAGGGGGATCTGTACTTAGTGTGGGGGTCTATACTGAGAGACGGGGGTCTGTACTTAACCACTTACCCACTGGGCACTTAAACCCTCTTCCTAAGCAGACCAATTTTCAGCTTTCGGTGCTCTCACATTTTGAATGACAATTAGGCTCAGTTTCCACTACTGCAACCCCAAAGTCCTGTGATTTTGCAGCGATTTTTTTCCGTGATTTTACCGTAATTTTTTGCTGCGACTTGAATCAATGCCTGTGTATTCTTGAGGTCTATGGACCTTAAGTCGCATCAAAGTGAGACCAAAGTAGTGCAGGGACTACTTTGAAGTCGCTGCAACTTGATGTCGCACAGATATGAACGGTACTCATTGGAAATCATGGGGTACGACTTGTCATGCGACTTTTCAGTCCCAAATCACATGAAATGTCGCACTAGTGGAAACCGAGCCTTAGGCTCGGTTTCCACTAGTGCGACTTGTCATGCGACTTGGGACTGCAACGTCATTGAACATGTCATTTTTTCTACAAGTTTTTGGAAAATGTGGAAAGAAAATGAAAACGCATTTTTTTTTTTACACAAAGTTGTCCATTTATACAATATTTCTAACACATAGCATGTACATACAAAAAATTACACCCCAAAATAGATTCCCCTACTCCTCCTGAGTACAGCGATACCACATTTGGGAGACTTTTCCACAGCCTGGCCACATACAGAGGAACATGCAGGGAGCACCGTCAGGTTTCATTACAGCCATGATCAGTTTTAAATGACAATTTTTCCTTTAGAAATGTAATTTTGCTGTGGTACTGTTCTAAACACTAGAAAAATGCACCACTTTACAGGCATACTATAGACACCCCCCAGGCACAATATTTAAAGGAATATTTAATTTTTATTGTTTCACTTAAAGCATTATTAAAATCACTGCTCCAGAAAAAACGCCCATTTAAAAAAAATATGTTTTCATGGATACATGTCCCCTGGGGCGGGACCCGGGTCGCCAAACACTTTTTATGACAATAACTTGCATATAAGCCTTTAAAATTAACACTTTTGATTTTACATGTTAGTGTCCCATAGACTTTAACGGTGTTCCGGCGGCTTTCAAATTTGCCCCGAACATCGCATATTGTTGGGTGTTTGCAGAACATCCAAACAACCAAAGTTCCGCCCAAACTTATGCTCGGGCCGAACCGTTTGCCCATTCCTACATGCAGTACCCTGGTAGTAAAAGAGAAACAACAGCAACAATACAGCAAACGGTAAGCTACATGTACCCTGCATATCCTGTGGGTTGCCGCAGGTCCCCAATGCCATGATCCTCTGCAGCTGACATCGCTCTCTGCTAGTTTCCAGTGGTGTCACTGGGGGGGCAGGGGGTGCGCCAGGGGGTGACACCTGTGGGCAGCGGCACCGCTAACAACGAACGCCGTACAGTCCTCACCTCTACACTGATGTATCGCACAGTGGAGAGGACCGAAGCCACCTCCCCCTCCTCGCTCTTTACATCTGGAGGAGGAGGGAGTCAGAGGGACACACCGCTGTGCCTATCCCGCGCTGTTCTTAGGTCTGTAAAGTTTAATGTAATGCAAATGGACATGTGCTGGGGGGCGCTATGGGAGGGGAGAGGGGGGGCTGCACTAATGGAGGGGGGTCTGCACTGATGGAGGGGGGTCTATACTAATGGATGGGGCGTTGGCACTCATGAATGGAGGGTCTATTATGATAGAGGGGGTCTATACTGATAAATGGGGGTCTATACTGATAGAGCGGGTCTGCACTGAAAGGATGTCTATACTGATAAAGGGGGTCTGCACTGAGGGGGTGTCTATACTGATAGAGGGGGTCTGCACTGAGCGGGGTCTATACTGTGGGGGTGTCTTTACTAATAGAGGGTGTCTGCACTGAGGGGGGTCTATACTGATGGATGGGGGGTCTATACTGATATAGGGGGTTTGCACTGAGGGGGTGTCTATACTGATAAAGGAGGTCTACACTGAGGGGGGATCTATACTGATAAAGGGGGGTCTGCACTGAGGGGGGTCTATACTGATAGAGGGGGGTCTGCATTGAGGGGTGTCTATACTGATAGAGGGGGTCTGCACTGAGGGGGGTCTATACTGATGGATGTGGGTCTGCACTGAGGGGGGTCTATACTGATGGATGGGGGGGTCTATACTGATAGAGGGGGTCTGCACTGAGGGGGTGTCTATACTGATAAAGGGGGTCTACACTGAGGGGGATCTATACTGATAAAGTAGGGTCTGCACTGAGGGGGGTCTGCACTGAGGGGGTCTATACTGATAAAGTGGGGTCTGCGCTGAGGGGGTGTCTATACTGATAGAGGGGGTTTGCACTGAGCAGGGTCTATACTGTGGGGGTGTCGATACTAATAGAGGGTGTCTGCACTGAAGGGGGTCTATACTGATGGATTTGGGTCTGCACTGAGGGGGGCCTATACTGATGGAGGGGGGTCTGCACTGAGGGGGGTCTATACTGATAGATGGGGGGTCTGCACTGGGGGGATCTATACTGCGGGAGGGGGATCTGTACTTAGTGTGGGGGTCTATACTGAGAGACGGGGGTCTGTACTTAACCACTTACCCACTGGGCACTTAAACCCTCTTCCTAAGCAGACCAATTTTCAGCTTTCGGTGCTCTCACATTTTGAATGACAATTAGGCTCAGTTTCCACTACTGCAACCCCAAAGTCCTGTGATTTTGCAGCGATTTTTTTCCGTGATTTTACCGTAATTTTTTGCTGCGACTTGAATCAATGCCTGTGTATTCTTGAGGTCTATGGACCTTAAGTCGCATCAAAGTGAGACCAAAGTAGTGCAGGGACTACTTTGAAGTCGCTGCAACTTGATGTCGCACAGATATGAACGGTACTCATTGGAAATCATGGGGTACGACTTGTCATGCGACTTTTCAGTCCCAAATCACATGAAATGTCGCACTAGTGGAAACCGAGCCTTAGGCTCGGTTTCCACTAGTGCGACTTGTCATGCGACTTGGGACTGCAACGTCATTGAACATGTCATTTTTTCTACAAGTTTTTGGAAAATGTGGAAAGAAAATGAAAACGCATTTTTTTTTTTACACAAAGTTGTCCATTTATACAATATTTCTAACACATAGCATGTACATACAAAAAATTACACCCCAAAATAGATTCCCCTACTCCTCCTGAGTACAGCGATACCACATTTGGGAGACTTTTCCACAGCCTGGCCACATACAGAGGAACATGCAGGGAGCACCGTCAGATGTTCTAGGGGCCTACATTTCAAATCTAATTTGACTACCTATTACCCCTTTGTGAGGCACTGTAGTGGCATGGATGAGAACTGATGTGGCATGAATGAGCATGAATGGGGATGGATGAGCCGTGGATTGGGATGTCTGAGCATAGTTGAGCCATAAATGTGGATGGCTATGTATGGATGGGATGACTGAGCATGAATGAGTATGGCTGGGTATGGCTGAGTACGGCTGGGTACAGCTGAGTACGACTGAGTATGACTGGGTATGGCTGGGTATGGCTGAGTATGGATGGGGGTGGATGGATGGATAGAGGAGTATGGATTGATGAGTATAGTATGGAAGGCTGAGCATGGATGGATGGATAAGTATTGCTGAGTATGGATGGCTGGATGAGTATGACAGAGGGATGGCTGAGCATGGATGGATGGCTGGCTGGATGAGGCTGCAATGGGCACAGATCAGCACTGTGGGCACCCGATCTCTCCCCTCTCTGCTCACACTGTACCGATCGGTACAGAGAGGGGAGAGAGGAACCGGACATGACGCCAGTTGGTTTACAAGTGATCGCTCTGTCATTTGACGGAGTGATCACGTGGTAAATGGTCGCTGTCAGCGGCCATTTACCATTATCCGTGATGTGTCGGGTCCTCCGGGCCCGGCGGTCACAGATACTCCTGTGTGCGTGCCCCAGGGGGCGCACGATTCTGGGAGGACGTCAAATGTACACCCTCCCAGAGTTATCGAGCCATGCTGTAGCCATCATTCGGCTTTGGCGCGGTTGTTAAGTGGTTAATGGAGGGGGGGTCTGTAGTTAGTGGAAGGGGGTCTTTAGTGAGGGGGTCTATTGTGGGTTGGGGAGTGACAGCTATTTTTTCCACACCAAGTGACACCAACCTTAGTGACGCCACTGTAATGCAGCGTACACACGGTCGGAATTTCCGATGGAAACAGTTCGATGGGAGCTTTTCATCGGATTTTCCGACCGTGTGTATGCCTCTTTTTCTGTCGGAATTTCCGACAGACTTTGGATTGAGAACATGTTCTTAATTTTTCCGACGGAAAACCTTTCTATCGCATTTTTCGATTGTGTGTAGGCAATTCCGACACGCCAAAAATCACGCATTCGCTCAGAATCCAGTACGAGACGGAACTGCTCGGTCTGGTAAAACTATTGTTCGCAATAGAGATAGCAGATTCTTCACACTGCAATTTTTTTTAATGTTCAATGCCGCGCATTCTTGTGCGACTTGTCATG
The DNA here is from genome assembly GCA_028564925.1 of Lithobates sylvaticus. Lineage (NCBI taxonomy): Eukaryota > Metazoa > Chordata > Amphibia > Anura > Ranidae > Lithobates > Lithobates sylvaticus. Next base: position 148,247,881 of record CM053038.1, read on the forward strand.
CGACTTGGGACTGCAACGTCATTGAACATGTCATTTTTTCTACAAGTTTTTGGAAAATGTGGAAAGAAAATGAAAACGCATTTTTTTTTTTACACAAAGTTGTCCATTTATACAATATTTCTAACACATAGCATGTACATACAAAAAATTACACCCCAAAATAGATTCCCCTACTCCTCCTGAGTACAGCGATACCACATTTGGGAGACTTTTCCACAGCCTGGCCACATACAGAGGAACATGCAGGGAGCACCGTCAGATGTTCTAGGGGCCTACATTTCAAATCTAATTTGACTACCTATTACCCCTTTGTGAGGCACTGTAGTGGCATGGATGAGAACTGATGTGGCATGAATGAGCATGAATGGGGATGGATGAGCCGTGGATTGGGATGTCTGAGCATAGTTGAGCCATAAATGTGGATGGCTATGTATGGATGGGATGACTGAGCATGAATGAGTATGGCTGGGTATGGCTGAGTACGGCTGGGTACAGCTGAGTACGACTGAGTATGACTGGGTATGGCTGGGTATGGCTGAGTATGGATGGGGGTGGATGGATGGATAGAGGAGTATGGATTGATGAGTATAGTATGGAAGGCTGAGCATGGATGGATGGATAAGTATTGCTGAGTATGGATGGCTGGATGAGTATGACAGAGGGATGGCTGAGCATGGATGGATGGCTGGCTGGATGAGGCTGCAATGGGCACAGATCAGCACTGTGGGCACCCGATCTCTCCCCTCTCTGCTCACACTGTACCGATCGGTACAGAGAGGGGAGAGAGGAACCGGACATGACGCCAGTTGGTTTACAAGTGATCGCTCTGTCATTTGACGGAGTGATCACGTGGTAAATGGTCGCTGTCAGCGGCCATTTACCATTATCCGTGATGTGTCGGGTCCTCCGGGCCCGGCGGTCACAGATACTCCTGTGTGCGTGCCCCAGGGGGCGCACGATTCTGGGAGGACGTCAAATGTACACCCTCCCAGAGTTATCGAGCCATGCTGTAGCCATCATTCGGCTTTGGCGCGGTTGTTAAGTGGTTAATGGAGGGGGGGTCTGTAGTTAGTGGAAGGGGGTCTTTAGTGAGGGGGTCTATTGTGGGTTGGGGAGTGACAGCTATTTTTTCCACACCAAGTGACACCAACCTTAGTGACGCCACTGTAATGCAGCGTACACACGGTCGGAATTTCCGATGGAAACAGTTCGATGGGAGCTTTTCATCGGATTTTCCGACCGTGTGTATGCCTCTTTTTCTGTCGGAATTTCCGACAGACTTTGGATTGAGAACATGTTCTTAATTTTTCCGACGGAAAACCTTTCTATCGCATTTTTCGATTGTGTGTAGGCAATTCCGACACGCCAAAAATCACGCATTCGCTCAGAATCCAGTACGAGACGGAACTGCTCGGTCTGGTAAAACTATTGTTCGCAATAGAGATAGCAGATTCTTCACACTGCAATTTTTTTTAATGTTCAATGCCGCGCATTCTCTTCTTTATAATGCTAGAAGAATGAAGTTGTTTTGCTGCTCATATTCACACACTTATGTCTTTATTATTTCTAGGTCTCTCCTGAATAATATTTATTTTAGAATTTAAGCCAGATCTGCATAAAATATATATATTTTTTTTAAAGTGCTTTTTTTTTTTTACTAACAATGTTTGTATTATTGTATTATTTTCTCGTGCTCTCCTTTTTATTTTTTATGTTACGTTTCCACAACACCATTATTATGTATTATTTGTAAACCTGTTTGTTGTTGGTGTCCCTTGTTAATTTTGACATTGTATTTTTGAAATGTACCTGCCTACTCACCCAAAATAAATGTATTTGCTATTTGTAGAAAAACACATAGGCAAGTATTTTCTGAAACCAAAAACAAAATGTATTTTACATCATAATAACAAAATAAAGATAAAGGCAACGCTGGAGAAAGTGCTTGAATTTGCGCAGCCTTTGGCCCCCAAGGCAGACATCAAAAACTTGGTAGCTTGAGAAGTCCAATCTGGTCCAGGAATCCCAGAGAACAGGAGCAGCAGCAGATGATATATGTACCCAGGCTGTGGTACTACAACATGCTGTGTGTTCTTTGAGACCAGACTGAAGGCAGGGGATCACTTTCTGGTCTTCCGTGCAGCCTTCCCTGCAGCCTTCCCTGGAGGCTGTGGCTCTGGAGGTGGCCTTGTGGCAGAAGGAGGAGGAGGAGGATGGGGGAGAGAACACAGGGGTTCGTCTTCACAAATTTCCCCACTCAACCCCTTGTGGATTGTGGTAAAAATTAGTTTCTCACATTTTCGCCGTTGGCCCTCCTCCATTTGTTGTAAATTTGAGGCTATATAGATGCCATAGGCCTCTACAGCATCAAGGGGGGATTTCAGGGCCTCATTAGCCTCCTTGATGAGGGCCAGTGCTGCCTCCTCTGTTTTTGTGCCCTTCCTGGGTCTTCTGTATGGAAGGATGAGGGGAGGCACCTGGGATTGGGTGTTACTGGGCCCTGCCACCTCCTGGCTGACAATTCCCCCTGCCTCCTCCTGTGTGTCACTTGCCAGAGCCTCGTCCTGGCTGAGGTCATCCTGTGTATGAAAAGGGGACATAGTTTTAGTTTTTTGTTCATCAAACACACACAATTTTCAGCTCATGACTGTTGCAAATGTAATGTTAAAGAAATAGAAAAGACTGTCATTGTGAGCCCAGCATTTTTCCTTCTTGTCCTAATCTTTTTTGGCCACCTCTGTCTATTGATATGTGAAACACTTTTTGTTAATTCATTCATTTATTAGCAATAACAACATCTACTTACCAAAAATCATTATTTTTTTCACAGAAAAATTATGTATAAAAAACCTATACCTGACTCCATCTGGGCTCCTCAATCTCTTCCTGTATGGAAGGCCCAGGTTGGTCCACAGATGCCTCAGCTTGGGTTGAGGGAAGGCTGGATGGAAGGCTGGTTGGAAGGCTGGTTGGAAGGCTGGAGGGAAGGGGTGCCGGAAGAGTCGAAAGGGATTCCCTGCCCTCAATTTGGTCATCAATAAAACGCATCCTGTTGTAGTACCACAGACTGGGTACATACACCTTATCTGCTGCTGCTCCGGACCTCAGGGACTGCTGGACCTTATGGTACTCCTTAAGCCCCATACACACGGTCAGACTTTTTCATGGATTCTGTCCGATCGGACAATGTTGTTGAAAAATCAGACCGTGTGTATGCACCATCGGACAGTGTACGTCGGATTGTCCGACGGACAAAGTCTTATCTCCTGCTGGAAAGATTTGCCGACAACACGGTCCGATCACACCAAATCCGATCGTGTGTACGGTTGTCCGACCGGACAAAGTGCTACGCATGCTCACATCACATTACAAGACCAAAGCTATTGGCTACTAGCCTCTACGTAGTCCCGTCGTAGGCAACAAACGTCACCACGTTCAGAATGATCGGATTTTCCGACAACTTTGTCCGACCGTGTGTACGTAAAACCAACATCAGACAAAGTATGACGGACAGGATCCGACCGACCTGGTCCGCGGATTGTCCGACCGTGTGTATGGGGCTTAATAGGTGCTTCTCAAGCTACCAATTTTTGCTTCCAGAAACTTCATGTCTGCATTGGGGGCCCGGGTCTTTACAAATTCAAGCAATTTCTACAGCGTTGCCCTCCTAGCTGGTTTATTGTGATATAAGGGTTTTTTCACCTCCCATAGATTTCTCATATCCCGGTATTTTATCTATGAATTCCCCAAGGAATTCTTGGTCCTTAAATGGCAACATTTTCTCTGCAAGACCCAACAAAATACAAAAATAAACATCTCAGGATAATCTTTCAACACAATATAGGCATCAATCTAGATTGCCGCACATGTCTCCAAACTTAAAATCTTACCTTCGTTATAACGTTTGTCATTGTTCGTCGCGTCCGTTCCTCCTTCCTCTGCACACAGAACGTAGTTACGACACACACGTGTTTGAAGCTTTATATACACTGCGCATGCGTGAATCTCCGCCCGCGTCGCCCGCCCCTAATGTTCTTTCTAGAATATTCGCCGCCCCATCTCTTTCGTTGCAGTGGGAGCAGAACATGGCGGAGACACAGCAGGTGCATAATTCCAGTGACGAGGAGGAGGAAAGCCCGGAGCCTGAAACGTCATGATCGAGGAGGAGATTTAAGGCCTCAAATATGTCCTTTGTGGAGATGTTGGAGATGGTGGACATCTTGAGGAGTAACGACTATGATGGGAATTATGGTCCGTACCCCAATCCAAATATGAGAAAGGCCAAGATCATGAATAAAGTTGTGAAGAGTCTGTACAGTAATTTTGGGGTACGACAATCCAAGGATCAACTGAGAAAACGATGGTCGGACCTCAAATTAAGGGAGCAAGATCAGTTAAGAAAGATCAAGAAAGTTCTTCGAAAAAGTAAGTATATGTCGTGTGTACCTATTATTAATATTGCATGTTGAGCCATGTGTTTTTCATTAATAAGGTCTTGTACATTCCAAAATGGCTACTTTCATGGTCATACGCACAGTAATCGTTCGTTGGAAACCTTGTTCGTTTTCCAAAATACGATGTTTTCACAGATAACTGATTAAATACATTTGTTGCTTCAAATTTTTAAGTTAATCCAAAAGAGTTTTTAGGACATTGTTGTCTAGATGTGTTTGAACCTAGAAGAAATAGCAAACTTTATTCAGTGTAATGTATGTAGAGGACACTGCAGCTGTTTACACATCTGGACTCAGGTGCACTAGTGTGGGACACCAGAACAAACTTTTTTTAGGGTGTCAAACACAGGTACAGGAAACTTCTCCAAAAAAGGTAAGTATTCCAGCCTGAGGAAATAAGGGAATAAATCATGTGTTCAGCTTGGAATTCTGCCCAAACAGACAATTGTCCCCCACTTCCAAGCAATGTTTATCATTCATATTTGTTGGCCCAAATATCTGTGTGCTAAGTATACCTTTTGTTTTATTCTCATAGGGGAACAAAGAATCGGGAAATATGATGTCACCTGGGACCGCCCAACTCCTGAAGAAGGGGAACAGAGGTCACCACCAGGTGGATGTGGAGGAAGGAGAGGTGGTCGAGATTGAGACCACAACAGGTGAGTGTCTGACACCCCAGATTCAGGTAATAAGACATGTATGCCTGCATATTTATAATAGATGATGTGTTTTTTTGATTTTTAGGTGATGTACAGGCGATGGAAGAACAATCAGATAATTTCACCAGTGACAGTGCCCACAGGCTAATCCAGGACATCATGTGGTGTAGTCAGGATTTAGACATTATTCGGAAAAAAACTAGGGATATTGAAGTTGAACTTAAGAACATGATTGATGTCCTTGGAAGAATATAATTTTCTAAAAAAATTGCCACCATTTTGTTTTTTAAAAATGTACAACTAAAATGTTGCCCAAAAGCCTAATTTTGAAGATTCACAGTATGTCAACATGTGCTATCTGCCATCAGGGGATATCAAAGTACGCGTTTTGTGCCTGCAACCCCTTCCTCAAAACTCAAGTCAGTGAGAGGAAGGGGTTGGACCCCCAAAACACATCCATTGATCCCCACATGATGGGAGATAGCACATGTTGACATTAGGCATGGGATCAGGATGTAAATCCCCAGTTTGACTCCCAATTTGTGTGCATCTTCCAAATTAGGCTTTTACAGGGGTGGCTGCACCCCATCTGATGAAGGCAAAATCCACACATTTTTGACAATGTAATGTGTGATCTTGCCTTAAAAGTTTTTCTACGTTGAACTTTGTTATGTTCCAGAGTTGTGTATGTTGTGTTTGGAAACATGGCTGTTTATGTAACGTAACCCAAATTTTTTTTGGTGAAAACACAAAAATAGTTATTTTTGTAAAAAAAAAGAAAAAAAAAGAAAAAAATAAAAAGAACACATGTGAATGTGTATAACAATGTGTGGCTTCTTCTTTCAATGATCAATACCATTTTTTTGTGTTGAAATTTGTGTTTACAGTGACAATAGGTGTTTAGATAATAATGTACAAACCACTGGGCACTACAAGTGCACTAGGAGACACAAAAAAGAAACACAAGCAGGAAATTCAAAGCAAGATTTTACCAGATTAATAAATGTTAAATTTATTCAAAAAGTGCTGGCAAAGCAATGGCCCCCCCTCCCCGAAAAATATTCAGAATCATTTTGGCGCACTTCACGGCGATTTGGGGGGGCAAGCCAGGACGGGCAGCTTCCAAAGACGTCAGGGATTGCAGTCCGGCGTCAGGCCCAACTGTAACCACATAATTGGGGTTGTTCCTTTTTAAAAAGTTGTGCAAGATGCAACACGATACCACAATGGTATTAAGTTTGTATTCCGCCATATTAATGGCTGTTTGAAACAGGTGGAACCGGCTGGCCAGAATCCCAAACGCGTTCTCCACGACTATTCTGGCTCTGGCCAGCCGGTAATTAAATACCCTCTTCTCTGGGATGAGGGTCCTCTGGGGGAATGGTCTCATCAGATGGTTTCCCAAACCGAAAGCCTCATCTGCGACGAAGACAAAAGGCAGTCCTTCGACATTCTCCTCCGGGGGTGGCAATCCCAAGCCACCACTCTCGAGACGTCGGTAGGACTCCTCCATCCGACATCCGGCCATTTCTCCCCACGTCCACATATATAAACTCATATGTCGCCGAAACCACCGCCATCAACACGATACTATGAAACCCCATATAGTTAAAATAGTATGACCCCGAATGGGGGGGTGGGATGATGTGGACATGCTTCCCATCAATTGCCCCACCGCAGTTAGGAAAATCCCACCGCTGGGCAAACTGGGAGGCCACAGTCTGCCATTCCTATGGCGTGGAAGGAAACTGTGGAGTCAAGCAAGAAAAATATAATTAGTAAATTTGATAATAAACATTACAAGCAGATTCTACAGAAACATTGTTGGCAAACATCAGTATAACATTTCTTGTAGTATTTAAAGGCTAAAATATAAGGTCCACTTATCAGATTCCTCACCCCTCTGATGGCCCCTTGTAAATATTTTAGGGGGGAGGTATGTTTTGGACAGGTAACCACCCTCTCCACTACGTAATGGAGTAACAAAGTAATGTGTGATAGTTTGGCCAGCCCCTCCTTAATTACACTATTGGCAGCCCACAGGACAGGTAAGAAGAAGTGGCCTAAAAAAAAAAAAAAAAAAAAAATTGGAAGCACATTTTTTGATTCTGCAATTACCTATCGCGATAATAATAGAAGAAGAAACATTAAAACAGTACCATTTGAAAGTATTGAGGCAGGCCCTTGCACTACATGCTTTGAAAAATTCATCCATAAATATGACCACTAAAGAGGTAGGTATAGTGTGTATTGGGTTTGGCAAAGTCAGCAGGATTGGTATCAGCAGACTGAGCAGTTGGGGGAGGGGGGGGGGGGGTTCCCAAAGATTTTGGGCACCACAAAACAAAGCCTCAGGCACTCTGCATGAATTTAAGGACAACTATAACATTTGTACACATTTTAGGGGGTGTTTAGGGTAAAGCATTACAATGGAGCTGACAAAATACATTGTTAAGTGACTAGACTATAGGTGTACATGGGCCCCAGATAGCATGCTGGGGGGGGGGGGGGGGGTTAGTGAAGGCAAATATGCATGAAGGACAAAAAAGGAACATACAAAAATCCAAACATGCATGAGGACAAAATTGCACAGCATATTACAGCATATTACAGCATATTGAAGTCCGGGAAATTAGGGAACGATGAAAGAAATACAATACTTTAGCAAACAGTAAATACATAGAATGTGATGTTAAAGGATAAAACTTAGTACGTACATGCAATATCGCTTATAAACGGTCGGCTGGTCAGAACGGACTAAAGAAAGCACTGATAAACAGCAAGGCCTGAAAGAACGAAATGCAAATCAAGCAACGAGCGGACAATAAGCACTGAGAATCAAAGCGCACTATATATAAATATGTAGGCCGCAAAGACAAACAAATGCTAACTGACTATACGCACTGATAAGCAGATACGCACCGATAAGCACAAACTTTAGAGCAGGAACGATCTGAAGCACAAGTCTGAAAAGCACAAAACGTCAAAAACGAAACTTCTACTAACACACGATAAACACGAGATCAGCAGAAGGAGCCCAAAGAGTGCCGGACGTGGTGCTGAACTTTCCTTTTATAGCCTCGTCATACGTGGTGGACGTCACCGCGTTCTTGGCGGTTGGAATTTGGTGTGATCGTGTGTAGGCAACACAGCTTGAGCGAAATTCCGATCGTGTGCATTAGTTGCAACTGTCTATCCAAGACTTCAGAGCCAAGGAAAGCTTCCTTAAGTCTAGGTTCACACCAATGCATTTTTAGTGAATTTTGCAGTTTGCAGAAACACACTACAGTCCATTTAACATGATTTCCTATGATACATGTTCACATCTATGCGTTTTGCAGCTGGTGCGTTTTTGGAAAAGGTGGGGGACTTTTGTTCTCACGTTTTGCGTATAATAGACTTCCATGGAATCGCACCAGAAATGCAAGTAATGTGTTTGTGATGCGATTTTTGATGTATGTTGCGGCTGATTGCCAAGGAGCGGCCTGGGAAGTTGGCCACCGTGTCCTTAACAACAGATGAGTCATTGCCAGCAAAAAAAAATATTGTGAAAAAAAAATGGTGTGGCTCTGCCCCCCACCCCAAAGAACCTTGTCCCCATGTTGGGGGCCTTTTACCGACAACCCTTGGCTGTGGTTGTAGGGGTCTGCGGGCAGGGGACTTTTTGAAATATGGAAGCCCCCTTTAACAAGGGCACCCCCAGATCCCCCCCCCCCATGTGAATGAGTATGGAGTACATTGTACCCCTACCCATTCACCAAAAAAAAAAAAAGAGAAAGTGTAGTGTTATAAAACACAAGAGACGGTTTTTGACAAGTCCTTTATTAAAAATCATGTCTTCTCCCTTTGGTGTTTCTTCTCCCTCTGGTGGTTTCTTCTGTTTAGATATTATGATCCCTGTGCTGTGATAGATATGTAAATTATGTGAATGAACTTATTAGACTGCTGCTGAGATGTATGATGTGAATTCCTATAGCGTATGTTATATATATGCCCAGCGCTGTCTAAATATATGTCTTTAAATTTAAATTTATGTAATCCTCAAACAAAATGCAATATTACATTCCTCATGCAGGATAATCAGAAAAATCAATCGATTCTATAAAAGTAAAAAAAAAAGAGAATCATAAACATTCAATTCGTGTTCTGTGCATCCATAAGTCCTTTAAAGTGCTTAGTATTCTCCAGTGGTAATACTGTCAATAAAGTGCCGTGTCGTGCTCCCCTCCTTATGTGCCCTCACTAATTTGTAATGGGCTTTGCACCTGTGTTAAAAAGGGGCTTGCAATCCTCCAGTGGATAACTGTATCCTTTCCTTTTAGGGTATCCAACAGATGGGTAAAAAGACTCCTTACACGTGTATGGGAAGTAGAACCAAGAAAGTTCCATAGCTAAATTCCATTTTTATATATATTTATTTACTTTTTATATATAAAAGAATGTAAAGCAAATTGCACACTTACAAAATTCTCCTCTTGTATATTGGCATGTAAAGACTCAAAGCTGTGATCTGCGTTCCAAAGAGCGGACGTGATGTCACCGGAAGTTTCCACCTGCTTAATGGCTTTCGCTTTGCCTAGGAAGCGTCCTCAGAAGCTGGTGGTTTCTTCTCCCTTTTCTCTCTCCGGTGGTTTCTTCTCCCTCTTCTCTCTCTGATGTTTCTTCTCCCTCCGGCATTTCTTCTCCCTCTTCTCTTTCCAGTCTTCTTCATCCGCCACCACTGCCCATTAAAAATAAAAAACATGGTCTTCCGACGCTGGCTGCCTCTGTTGTATTGGCTCCCGCTGTCTGCCATTTCTTATATAGCCATAGGACGTGGCCATCCGGTGACATCACCCGGAGACCCCACCCTCTGTGACATCATGTGACGTCCCAAGGGGTGGAATTTCCAGGTGATGTCCCTGGATTGGCACGCCCCATGGTTATTTAAGAAATGGCCCACAGCAGAACCAACACAACGGAGGCAGCCAGCGTCAGAGGAAGACCCTGTTTTAATTTTTACCAGGGCAGCGGACAAAGAAGACATCGCCGGTAAGAGAAGAGGGAGAAGAAACACCAGAGGGAGAAGAAACACTGGAGGGAGAAGACAGTGGAAGAAGACACAATTTTTAATAAAGGACTTGTTAAAAACCACCTTGTGTTTTGTAACATTACACTTTTCTTTTTTTTGGTGAATGGGTAGGGGTACAATGTACTCCATACTCATCCACATCGGAGGGGGGGGATCTGGGGTCCCCTTTTTAAAGGGGGCTTCCAGATCCCGATAAGCCCCCTGCCTGCAGACAACCACAACCACCAGCCAGGGTTGAAGAATGCCTTGTCCCCATCAACATGGGGGACAAGGTGCTTTGCCCCAAAGATCCCCCCATGTTGAGGGCATGTGGCCTGGTAAGAAAAGCCCAGAGCAAATTGAGAGAAGTGAATTAAGTGGAGGGCTGACATGACTGTGGCAACATGGTACAGGATGTTAGAGGAGTGTGGATTGGGGGAGAAGTTAGTGGGAGGTGGAGTACAATGGAAAAGGTGCTGTCCCCGCCTCCCAAGTACCACAGCGTGAGGGAAAGTTCCTGCCCACCATCCCCATTGTTATGTTTGTGTATGTTTTGGGTTGCTATTCTTTTTGTTTACAGGGAAGAGGCAAACTGGATGTCGTGGCGGTGGCGGGTGTTGGTCTTTGCGGAAGAAGGAAGATACCTTGGAAGGAATGAGTTCAGGACCTATCGGTGATATAGGTCCTGATGGTGGGATTTCAGCTAATGGAGGTTTAGCTGAAATGTGTTGGTAATGGGTGCACTGCGGTCAGTGGGGAGGGGGAAGGAGAAAAAAAAAAAAAGGGGGTAGACCCGAGGGTCCATATTCTCTCTTCCCTCTCTCTACCCCCCCCCCCCCCACCTTTCTGTTATCTCCTCTCAAATGTGCCTCCCCTCTATTCCTTTCTCATTTATTTGTGTTTGTGTACATAATCTTCTCTCCTTCTCCCCCCTCCTTTTCCCGTGACTTTCGTGCTACCGCTCCCCTGTCCCCTTGTCCCTTCCTTTTTCCTCCTCCCCCCTCTATCCCTTCTCGTGGTGTCCTCTGTTACCAATTTTATGTGTAAATTATCTTCTATTTTCTATTATTTCCCTGCAGTGTTTACTTTCTATTGTTCCCTTCTTCCCCTCCCTCTGTGTTTTTAACTTTTATTACATGATTAAGCAAGGCAGCTAGGGGGCCGGGAGAGAGCGGAGAAGGGAGAAAAAAAAAGGTAGAGGAATTACAATACAATAGCCGAAGGAGCTCACCCTCATCATTATATCCACTCACTTCTTGTTCTCATTACTTTTCCATACATCATTTACATTTCATTAAAAAATTAAGGCCTACAGGTTGTGGAAGTTACTCTATCCCTTCTCTTTTTCTTCTTCCTAGTCTTTCTTAATTATTGGCAATTATTTCTTTCTCTATCTCTTGTACGTATTTTCCCCAGTCGGCCCATATATTCTCATATCTGTCTGATTTATTTTTAATCTTATATACCCATCGTTCTGCTTCTCTTATTTCCTCTACCTCCTTTTTCCAGTCTTTCATTGTGGGGCCTGTCACCTGTTTCCACCATCTTGGTATCAATCTCTTTGCCGCATTCAATAAATGCGGTGTGATACTGTTTTTATATTTCTTTTTGGATTCCATAGCCCCGTGGAACAGGCAATGCCCGGGTTTCAACTCTATCCTTCCCCCTGACATCTTCCTGATCCAGGGAGCTATGTCCTCCCAGAATTTCCTTATTACAGGGCAAGTCCACCAGATGTGAAGATATGTTCCCTCCTCCCCACATCCTCTCCAACATCCCTTTTCTCCTGTGCCATACATCTGTGCAAGTCGTACCGGTGTTCTATACCATCTAGACAACAATTTATAAGACATCTCTTGAATTGAGGAGCTTATTGAGAGGGAGTACGTAGCTTCTATCAACTTCTTTATTTGTGTTGTTGTAAATGTACACTCGAGTTCCCTTTCCCATTCTTTAATAAAATAGGGTATAGTTTTTCTCTTCACTCTTGATCAATTTATACATCTGAGATAATAGGTGGTCTGATTTTGTTAATTCCCTGCATGTTTTTTCAAATGGTGTTAAAGAATCCTGGGTTCTCATTTGCGATTCTATCTTCTTAAAGAAGATCCTCATCTGATTATACCTCCATCCTGCCATTTTCATATTCCCTTGTGTTGTTTCCATCTCACTATGTGAACGGAGGGTTCCCCTTGGGGCGTATCTGAGACACATCGTGTTTCCCTCTGATTCCCATGGGCCCAGCGTCCCTTTCTCCTCCCCTGGGGGAAACCATGGATAGCCTTCTAATGGGGTTAATGGGGAAATTTTCGGTGCATATGCTCCTTTTCTATTTAGCCTATCCCAAACTGCCAAAGTATTTCGCATCAGCGGTGAGGTTCATTTAGATAAACCTCTGTCTTTTACCACGGTATCCACGGTGCTCCCTCTAGATTCCTTCCTGACATTTCTTTCTCAATTGTTACCCAGATTTTTTTTTCCCCGTCATGGTTCCAGTTCAAATAATCTATAATATTTTGCTATGTCTGGCAACCCAGTTCCTCCTTCTTCCTTATCCCTACAAAGTATGTTATAGGCAATCCTCGCTCTTCCCTTTCTCCTAATAAATAACAGGAACATCTTGCGTGTCTTTTTGAAAAATTTCTGTGATAATGATATAGGTACCGTGTATAACACATATAACAATCTAGGAATTATGTTCATTTTAAGGGTATTGACTCTTCCCATTAATGTTAACATCTGGCCGTTCCACCTCTGTAGGTCTTCCTCTACTTTTACTGCCGAGGTTTGAATATAACCAGTGGTATCATGCATACTCACCGATAAAAGGAGCGAGAGGGGTCTCTATTGCATTTAAACAGACTTGCCCTGTGAAATTTATAGAAACACAGCAGGATCCAGAAGGAAGATTTTTATTCATTAAAGGGTCTCTGTATGGAGTATGTTATACGCTGGCATCTGTTTACGCACCTAACAACGGGACAACTGACTTTTTGATAAAAACAATGAGAAAATTAGAAAAATTTAAGGAAGGTTGTGTAATTCTAGGAGGAGATTTAAATATTATAATGAATCAGGAACTGGATACAACATCCGAAAAAATGGGTAGCTCATTAAAAGCATTGAAACAGGTGAAAAGTCAGTTGAGGCGGGCCCACTTGGTGGATACATGGAGAGCATATAACGAAGGGATAAAAGATTACAGCTATTACTCAAAAACACATAAAGTTTATTCACGGTTGGATATCTTTCTAGTGGATCAGTATTACCTGGATTGGGTCAAAGAAGTAAAAATGGGGGCGATCACAATATCAGATCATGCTCCGGTAGTAATGATATTTCAACCAGTATCAGGAGGCCAAAGGGAACGGACTTGGAGGTTAAATGAGACACTGCTGGATGATGAACAGATAGCGGGAGATATACAAAGTAAAATGATAACCTACTTTAAAGAAAATAGAACGGGAGAGGTCTCAGAGCAAATAGTGTGGGAAGCCCATAAGGCAGTTATGAGAGGAGAATTAATAGCTCATGGTTCACGAGTGAAGAAAGAATATAGTAACAGATGTTGATGTTGATTTTATTTTGAAAATATATTTGTTTAATTAATAAGGCTGCTACGGCCTGTGTTTTACTCCAATTTCGGTGTGGTCTCGTTAATAAGGTAGATGGGTAAGAAAGGGGATAAAACATGGGTTTTAGTAGTAGTACATATGTTATACAATAGTCATGGTTCGGGTGAGGCGCTCGCTCTTCCCCTCCGTTTTCTGACCTGCATGCTCGTATAAGAGTCTGGTATGGATTTTACCAGGCCAAAGGGCCTGGTATGGATGCTGTTTTTTCTTTTCACAATTTTTTTTTTTTTTACATTTATCTGTCAACTGGGAAAGATGCAGGACTTGAAATCCCGACACAGTCCCAGTGAATCCGGGATGGTTGGGAGGTATGCACACAGTAGTGAGAGGGCTTGCTGTGTATGTGCAGGTGCAAAACTGGATTGGATACAGTGTGCATGAAGTAGCTGTACATACTGGCTGAATGAGTCTACGGGACTAATTGGTGTGTACAGGCGCACTGATCGCCTTCTTGACATTTGCAGATGTCCCTCCCTCTGCTGTTCTGAAAGAAAAGCAATCTAGGCACAGATTACTTTGCAGGGCATTTGATTAGCAGTGCGGCGACACATCCGGGTTTTAACCCCCTAAATGCTGCACCTCCCCATCACAACCATGTGCATTGCATGCGGTTGCAGGGAGGTTGCAGCACAGATAAGTCATGTTCAGTGAACGGCAGTGCCCATCAAATGCAACAGGGGGTAAAATTCTTGCCACGGTCGTTAAGCAAAGCCCCTAGCAGCTGCCTTGTCAGCTAACGATCCAATAACACCAGCTGTTGTATTATAACATGCTGTGCAGTGATAGCATTGTGTAGATGTGCTGATTGCGCTGCATCAAACTGTTCTTTTTTTTTTTAAAGCAAAATTTATTGAAATGTCACACAGACATTTCATAAAGTTCAATTGGCCACTGCATGGTATGAGGCTGTGGATTGCCTCACACTGTGCTGCGATAAAAAAAAAAACGACTGCATGCAGTACTTTTTATTTTAACATGAACCACTGCATTGCAGACCAGAGACAAGGCATTTTGCCTTGTCATGCAGTGGGACTGCACTAGAATAGCCACCCAAACACAGTCCCACTGCATCTGGTGTGAATATATCCTAAAAGGAAGCAGTAAAACCATGGCTCAACCACATGGTTTTACCATCCACAACCACATGCATGAAAAAGTCCTGAATGAGCAAAAAAGCAGAAATGCAGAGTTCAATAGAAGAAGTAACCACTGAGTAGATACCACTGGAATTGACCTCCATACATCCCCCCATGCTCATGCTCTCTCAATTAACTTTCTCTCCCATTCCCCCTCCCCTCTCACCCCTTCCTTTCCCCCTAAATTGGGGCAGGCTCAGGCTGATAAGGGCCCCAGTACTTTGCCCAGGAGCCCATGATGTTATTAAGAGGGCCCTGGCAGTAGTAGCCTTCATCTTTCTATTGATCATAGGTGTGCGCAGCCTATTGCATTAGGGTGTGCACCCCAAGCTCAAACACGCATGCCTTTCTCTGCAGTCTCAGCTACATGGGGCAGTGAATGAATGGGAAATGCTCTGTGCTGAGTGGCTTACTATGCTTCAACTATAAATGGACACAGTAGGCGAGTGTGTTCACTGTGTACATTTTGAAAAGGAAGGGGCTGGTAAATTACATATTTACTAGCCCCTTCCCTGATGCTCACCATCCTGAAACATCCCCCACAGCAGCCGATGGTAGAATAGAGAAAGGAAGACAGCAGCACTGCAGGGCCAACAAGAGGGAGGAAGCCCGGGTAGTAGGGGGAATCTGCACTACACATGGTGATTAGGGTGTGTCCAGGCACACCTGGCACACACCCCCTGCGCACACCTATGCTATTGATATAGGGTTCCTTTTAATAAGTGTAGAATTACAATATATTTTGAACAAAATAATTGCTGAATGCCAGGAAATTCTTGCAGTTTACAAAAGATTCAATCCTATTCATGTCCTTTAAACTAAGATATAAGAAGATTAAAGGCTGCCAAGCAGCTTCAGTTGCAGGACAGAAAAATCCTCTCTTTTTTATTAGGGCACTGAGATGCCGACAAATGCACTGAGCAAGTGGGCAGCTAGCAAGTTGAGCACAACACTTATAATGCTTTTTAATAAGCTATATGTCTTGTGTCACAACCCTGTGGTATCTCGAGGGACCCTGCAAGTAAAATCTAGAACCTGGTAGCTTAGTGTCATGGACAAAAGCATACGATGGAGTTATTACTGCTAATTCCTGATAGTTCACACTGGCTTGAAGCAGCAGAAAGCACTTTAGAGGCTTCCAAATCATCTCTGGAGAGAGAAATTCAATGAACAAGGTAGTTGGGCTTCAAAAAGGATTTGACTTTGTAACAGCCAAATAGGGGGTGCCCTATGACCTCCACAATTCCCTGTCCCCATGGTGATGTATGACTTGGAATAATCTGAAATTCATTTGATTCTTTTCTAAGGAAAGTCAAAACAAAAGGGTAAAGTGTTCATATTGCTTACCCAGCACCAGTCTATATTTTTTTTAGGAATTGTGCCAATGACATACAAATGCTATCACGGTCATTAAAAAAAAGGTTCCAAAAGTATGTGTGACAGAACTCCAGATCCCTCATGTTTTGGATTTTAGTCTGGATTAGTCTGGAGTAAGGATGGGTTTCCTAGCCTAGCCACCTGTTTGTGGGACGGTTTGTTGCAGTATGTTCTACAATGCAGTTCAACAATGGCCATCTACAGGTTTATTTATTTCCGTACTACAAAGTGCAGTGACCACATGGACATGGTAATCATCTCATTTGCAGAAGTTATATTAGATAATGAAGGCAATACATTGAATAACTATTGTAAAGAGGCGAGCCTATGTCTGGATTTTTAGAGTGGCAGGCATGCTGATTGCAAAGCTGTGGGCTGGGTCCATATCAGTCCTGGGGTTAGAGCTCAGGGCTCCCAGTTGGAGACAGCTCCACCAAAGAGAGACAGGAGGTCTCCAGACATCCCAACCTGCCAAAACTCATTTCAGGGAGGTGGCAAACCCATTTCAGGGAGGTGGCACTGCGCGGCATTTCACGCAACCCCCCCCCTCCCACCATCAGTGGATGATCAGGAGATTATCAGAGACTGCAGACATACTACAGGAGATGGTCAGAGACTGCAGACATAGTACAGGAGATGATCAGAGACTGCAGACATAATACTGGAGATGATCAGAGATTGCAGACATTATACAGTACCTTCAAAAGTGTGATAGGTAGGAATGAAATGAGATGTGTAATTTATGCTCCTAGAACGCCTGAAGGTATTACTTCAATGTTGGTCCTCTGTATGTGGTCAGGCTGTGTAAAAGTCTCACACATGTGGTATTGCCATACTCGGGAAGAGTAGCAAAATGTATTTTGGGGTGCAATTTTTGCTATATACATGCTATGTGTTAGAAATATGTTATAAATGGACAACTTTGTGTAAAAAAAAAAAGAATGCGTTTTCATTTTTTTTCCACATTTTCCAAAAACCTTCTGGAAAAAAAATGAACCGTTCAAAAGACTCATTATGCCTCATAGATTATACGTTGGGGTGTTTGCTTTTCAAAATGGGGTCATTTTGTGGGCAATTCTATTGTCCTGGTGCTCCAGGGCCTTCAAAAATGTAATGGGTGATTGAGAAATGAGATATGTATGCCTGAAGGTGCTACTTCAATGTTGGTCCTCTGTATGTGGCCAGGCTGTGTAAAAGTCTGTGTAAAAGTCTCACACATGTGGTATTGCCATACTCGGGAAGAGTATCAGAATGTATTTTGGGGTGTGATTTGTTGTATGCATATGCTGTGTGAGAAATAACCTGATTAAATTACAATTTTGTAAAAAAATAAAAAAAAAATTAATTTTGCAAAGAATTGTGGGAAAAAAAATTACAACTTTAAAAACCTCACCATGCTACTTACTTAATACCTTGAAATATCTACTTTCTAAAAAGGGGTCATTTGGGGGGTATTTGTACTTTCCTGACTTAGTTAGTGGCTCAAGAAATGAGATTCACCTGATGTACTGAAGGCCTGATCAGATGTGATACATTTTCAGAGATTGGCACCATAGTTTGTAGGCTCTCTCTCTTAACTTTCAAAAAGACCAAATAATATACACTAATTTGGGTTATTTTTTACCAAAGATATGTAGCAGTGTAAATTTTGGCCACTACTTTTGAGGGCTTTTAGGAGTGCTCACGCCACCAGACTGGCCCAGTTGGACATCCAGAGGCTGCCCTTGAGGAGGGGGCACTATCAGAGAACTTCCCAGAACCGACTCAGTGCTGGGCGCTCTGGTGTGCACCGGCTTTGGCGCGCTAGTGCGCCTGTGCGCGCGGTTGTGCGTGCCGGTGTGCGGGCATGCGCCGGTGCGTGTCGGGCGCGCACGGCACTTGGCACCAATCGGCCTATTTAAGTTGTCAGCATACTTTGCTTGGTTCTGTCCAATCTGCAGCTCCCAGTGTCCTTGCTCTTGTTACCCTGTCTGAAACGTCTGATCTCCTTACTACCCGGCTTGCCCTTTGGATTATCCTGCCTTCCGCCTGCACCTGATCCCAGCCTGTCTTGACTCCGAAGTTTCTTGCTACTCTGTACCGCGCTGCCTGCCTGTCGCCGACCCTGCCTGTGACCCCAACACTGAACCTGCCTGCTCCACTGCAGTGCTGGCCGCCTGCTGCCAACCCTGCTTGTGACCCGACCTGCCCACTCAGCTTCTGCTCTGCATCTGCTGCCTGTGCGCCAGCCATCTGGTGATCACCAAACCATCTGCACCGGGATCCTTCTGCTGCAACCCGCCAGGCTCTCATACCACTCTGCGCTCCCATGCCTCCTGTCCACACTACCAGGGGCCAGGAACCAGACACGTAAGGGAAGCCTTCTCCTGCTATACCGGGCTCATTGGTCAGGAAGTCTTTAAAATGATTTTTCATGTTCGTGTCCCATAGACTTTAACGGTGTTCGCATGTTCGCACAAATTTTTTGCCTGTTGGCATGTTCTGGTGTGAACTAAATCGGGGGGTGTTCGCGTCATCCCTACTTATTTGGTTCAGATGGTGTCAAGCGTGTGTGGCTGCAACCAGGTGAGGAGTAAAAAGGCAAGTGTGTCTTGCCTACAAGGTGGCTAAAAGAGGAAATGCCTAAACAAGTAACGGAATTAATATTTAGCCACATGACCCAATGAAAAGAAGTTCCACCTTCTGGGCTAGGCTTATTAAAAATGTTATGAGCTTATTGTCCAGAACAGTATATGAGACCAGGAGAGGAAGCCATGAGGACACACTACATGACACCCACTACAACTCATACAACACACACTTCATTCACACTGGGACTTCACTTAATTAATCACATTTCATACACAATCCATACCCTCATCATTTGACACTTTGAGGACGCCAGCTCCACCTTGACGAGACTCCATTTTGGGAAAGGCAGCCATCTTAGGGGACTCTGGTAACAACCATTGTAAGCCAGCAGCCATTTTGGAAGATAGATATATATATATATATATATATATATATATATATATATATATATATATATATATATATATATCTCAATCTCATTTTATGTTTGGTTAAAATACAATTTAAAGAAGTATACAAGGTGCATGGGTATTGGCAAGAAAAACCTGGTGAACTAGCACAGTAAATATGTGCCAGATTGGCACAGGAAACTGTGAACATGTTAACACAGGAGTATATCTTTTTTGCTAGAAAGCCCCTGTTCAAAAGATGACAAATTGTGAAGCAAATATATGTGTTATTGCGTATGCAAATGTATGAAAGGGCAAAAACATTTTTTTTAATTGATAACTTCCCTAAACCGTGTTTAATAATAATAATAATTATTAGCCATACAAAAGTTACAAATGAATAGATTTGTACTACCTACAAGCAGTTGCCCTGATATTATAAATCACTTAGTTTAGTTGTCTAGCTTCCAGTAATTTAGAAAATCATATTTGATTGCGCAAAACTAGTCTTGCCTAAGAGCATTAGTTTTTTTTTTTTACACAACAGGAGACAAAACACTGTATAAATTAAATCTTCTATTGAGAGTCATTTTAAAAATGCTTTTAAAACTAGTACAAAAGACATAGCACATTAGCTGGAAGGTAAACAAATAGCATTAGTAATGGTTTATCATGGCAACAGTGCAAAAATTATGAGAAAAGTTTTAGCTTAAAGAGGAAGTAAAGCCTCCTCACAAAAAAACAAAAACAAAAAAAAAAACGGAACCTGCAAGGCAAAGGCATAATGAGCTAGTATGCATAGCATACTAGCTCATCATGAATAACTTACCTGAGAACGAAGCCTCCGAAGCGGTCCTCATCAGGGGCGTCGTTAGGGGGTGGCTAAGGGGGCTGGAGCCCCGAATGGGTCCCTGAAAAGCCCCGAGTCTCGGAATGGCTGCATTCCATTGCTAGCCCCGAGTGCGGTCGGCTAATTTCGGCTGCACTCGCTAACAGATCGGTTCCCAGCAGCCGAAATTAGCCGAGTGCCATAGCGGCCGAAAGCGGCCGAAATTAGACGAAGGTGGCCGAGTGGCGAGTGCCGCTGGTCCCGCCTTCTGGAGCGGGACGTGTGACGTGACGTCCATCGTAGCCTGCAGGCTCCAGAAGGTGGGAACGCTACATCCCCGCTCGGGCGGGCGGCTCAGCTCTCCTCTCCTCCTTGGCTCCTCTCCTCTCCCCAGTGACTGACTGACTGCTGACCGCACATCACGGCTGACAGGCTGAGGTAGGTCAGACAGAGACTACCAGTGTAATGTATGTCATTGTCAGGCAGGTCAGTGTGTGTAGGTCAGTGCATGTAGGTCAGTGTGTGTAGGTCAGTGGTCAGTGCATGTAGGTCAGTGCATGTAGGTCAGTGGTCAGTGTGTGTAGGTCAGTGTGTGTAGGTCAGTGCATGTAGGTCAGTGGTCAGTGCATGTAGGTCAGTGTGTGTAGGTCAGTGGTCAGTGCATGTAGGTCAGTGTGTATAGGTCAGTGGTCAGTGCATGTAGGTCAGTGTGTGTAGGTCAGTGGTCAGTGCATGTAGGTCAGTGGTCAGTGCATGTAGGTCAGTGCGTGTAGGTCAGTGCGTGTAGGTCAGTGTGTGTAGTTCAGTGCATGTAGGTCAGTGTGTGTAGGTCAGTGCATGTAGGTCAGTGGTCAGTGCATGTAGGTCAGTGTGTGTAGGTCAGTGCATGTAGGTCAGTGGTCAGTGCATGTAGGTCAGTGTGTGTAGGTCAGTGCGTGTAGGTCAGTGCGTGTAGGTCAGTGGTCAGTGCGTGTAGGTCAGTGGTCAGTGCATGTAGGTCAGTGTGTGTAGGTCAGTGCATGTAGGTCAGTGGTCAGTGCATGTAGGTCAGTGCGTGTAGGTCAGTGCGTGTACGTCAGTGTGTGTAGGTCAGTGTGTGTAGGTCAGTGGTCAGTGCATGTAGGTCAGTGGTCAGTGCATGTAGGTCAGTGGTCAGTGCATGTAGGTCAGTGTGTGTAGGTCAGTGCATGTAGGTCAGTGGTCAGTGCATGTAGGTCAGTGTGTGTAGGTCAGTGCGTGTAGGTCAGTGGTCAGTGTGTGTAGGTCAGTGCATGTAGGTCAGTGTGTGTAGGTCAGTGGTCAGTGTGTGTAGGTCAGTGGTCAGTGTGTGTAGGTCAGTGTGTGTAGGTCAGTGGTCAGTGCATGTAGGTCAGTGGTCAGTGTATGTAGGTCAGTGGTCAGTGTGTGTAGGTCAGTGCATGTAGGTCAGTGGTCAGTGCATGTAGGTCAGTGCATGTAGGTCAGTGGTCAGTGTGTGTAGGTCAGTGTGTGTAGGTCAGTGGTCAGTGCATGTAGGTCAGTGCGTGTAGGTCAGTGGTCAGTGCAGGTAGGTCAGTGTGTGTAGGTCAGTGCATGTAGGTCAGTGTGTGTAGGTCAGTGGTCAGTGCATGTAGGTCAGTGTGTGTAGGTCAGTGTATGTAGGTCAGGCAGGTCAGTGTGTGTAGGTCAGGCAGGTCAGTGGTCATTGTATGTAGGTCAGTGTATGTAAGCCACAAATCCCCACCACCCAGGCCAAAAAATAAAAAATAAATGCCGCAAAACCGCCCGTGCGCCCCCCCCCCCCGGTTCTTCGACCTCGGGCTGAAGCCCCTGGTCTTTTTGCCACCTAGCAACGCCTCTGGTCCTCATCCACGACCTTCTCCGGCGCCATCAATACCAGAGTGACTTCCGGGTCTCGCCGCTCCAACGCTGTGATTCGCTGGAGCGGCGATGACGTCACTCCCGCGCATGCGCAGGAAATCGGCATATCGGCGTGAACTCGGCATGCGCAGCGCGCCTGCGCGCCGCTGTCTACGGCGCATGCGCCGTAGACACCGATGCCTATTTTTTTCTAAATATCTCCTAAACCATGTAGGTTTAGGAGATATTTATTGGACCTACAGGTAAGCCTTTATCTAGGCTTACCTGTAGGCCAAAGTGGTTTGTAAGGGTTTACAACCACTTTAATGAGAGCAAAAAAATAGATTTCAGAAGTTTCATTTTAAATTTACATTTTAAATTAATTTGTTATTTAAAGTATTTGTCACAAAAGGTGACAAGGGGGACTGTCTTTTTAATAAATGGCGGTACAATAATAACCATACATATTGCAATATTCAGCTTATTTACATAACCTTTAAACTGGCTTTAAAAACACCAAAATGGATAAAGGCAGTGCTGTAATACCACCCCCCACCCCCCCCCAAGGAGCTGCTTGGTAGTTTGGATACTGCGTTCTCTGCCTCAACAGCCTTGGCCCCACACCAGGTTAAAGGATAAGTCCACCTTTTATAAAAAAAATAATAAATGCTAATCTTTTTTGCAGGTAAAAAATGTGCATTTATTATTTTTATTTAAAGCATTGCACCCTGACTTTCCTAATGAGGCTGCAGGGCCCCTGACCCTCTGTCTGGACAGAGCTGATTGGCCCTGTGCTGAAAGTGCTTCAGCAGGTGCTCTCCCCAAATCTAATACACCCTGCTTACCAGAAAGTTTGGATCTCAGGTTATAGAGATCAAATATGCTTAGTATATTGATGTCAGCCAACAGAGATGTCCCACTCTTCTTCTCGGTTCTAAGCCCTTTTTCCTGGTAAGATTAGGATAACAATATATATCAATACGAATACTGGATCCACCACGAAACCTCTCATGGATGGAGGACAATAGAAGAGAAAGACTTCATGGTGCAGTAAGTAAAAACAATGTTTATTAAAAAGGCTGGTACGTAGGGACATCACACAAAACGGCTCCACCCGACGCGTTTCCCTGTAAGAGGCATTGCCTGGGAATGGAGCCTCTGGGGAAAACTGTTTGTTTGCCCCATACAGATAATCCCTCAGCTTATCCACCACTGCCCACTTCAAAGCCAGAAACTTGAGTTTATGCAAGGGGTAGGTTTCGGCTCACATAGGCAATGGGCCGAAGGTGCTTGTCATGTTCTTGATATAGCACCCCACCTAATCCGTCTCAACTGGCATCAATGTGTAGTTCATATGGCTTGGTTGGATCTGCAAAGGCCAGGACTGGAGCAGTTGTTAGACTCACTTCAAAAGCCTCCTCACCCTGGACAGTTCAGTGTTCCTGAATGGACTCTCAAAGTCAGCTGCTCTGACAGCCTAAGTTAAGTATAGGTCGTTGTCTTCCTCTTCACTTTTCAGCAGCTCATTGAGTGAGCGAGCTATCTTAGAGAATTTCTCCACTAATCTTCTGTAATATGAGCAACATCCCAGGAATGACTTACGCACGGTCACATTGGTAGGCCTCGGCCAGGAGGTGATGGCTTCCAGCTTCTGGGGTCGGTGGCCACTACTTCGGCAGACACAATATGGCCAAGGTAGTTGACCGAGGGTTGATAGAACTGGAATTTCTCCAAAAACAGCTTCGACCCCTCGTCATGGAGTCTCTTCAGTACCTTTTCCAAATGCTCTTCGTGTTACTCCAAAGTCTTGCCAAAGACAATGATGTTGTCTAGGTACACCAAAACCTCTATAAAGTTCATATCACCCACTGCCTTCTCCATCAGCCTTTGGAAGGTGGCTGGAGTGCCAGACAGGCCTTGAGGCATCTGATTAAATTCAAAGAACCTGTCAGAAACCATGAAATCAGGCCGAGACAGAAGTACAGTTAAATCACACTTATTTAATAATAAAAGTAAAAAGAACAAATGTAGTCAAAACATAGCCAAAGTTCAGTAATCGGAACGGATAGTCAGCCAAGCCATAAGTCAGGAATCAATGTAGTGGAACGGCAAGTAGGATCTGGAGCCAGAAGGGATGTCAGCAAAGCAAGTCTTGAATGGGATTGCAGGAGTTTCTGTGATGTTGACCAAGGCAAATGCAGAGATCCTCTGGACTGGATGACTTAAGTAGGCAGGACTGACGAGCAGGATATAATCAACAGCTGAGTAACTGTGGAGAGATAAGAGCTGGAAATTAGCTGACAGCTGAGCGGCCAGCTCAGAGAAGGAAGGGCTGAGCCCAGCCCTGACAGTACCCCCTCCTCAACGACCCCTCCCCCTCGGAGGACCACCAGGCTCGAGGGAAAAACGTCTATGGAAATCATGTACGTCCGAGGATGAGACCCAAGAGCGTATCTCCAGACCGTACCCTTTGCAATGCACCCGGTTGTTCTGTATGCGCCCATGGAACCTACGGGAGTCAGTGGACTGTACTTCATACTCCTCATGGTTCTCAACCTGTACAGGGTGAGGACGTGGCACCGAGGTGGTAAAGCAGTTGCAGACCAAAGGTTTTAATAAGGAGACATGTAATACATTTGAAATATGCATATTAGAGGAAAGGTCTAATGCGTAAGCCACTGGGTTAATCCTGCGAAGAATACGGAAAGGCCCAATAAACCGAGGTGTGAACTTCAGTAAGGGAACACGAAGTCGGAGGTTGCAAGATGACAGACAGACCCTGTCCCAAACCCGGTAGGAAGGTGCAGGCAGGTGTCTGCGGTCAGCATGGAGTTTGTTCCTATTATTGGCATTTCGCAAAGTCTCCTGGACTTGTGTTCAATTGGAACAAAGGCCACAGAGATGCTCCTCTAACGCAGGAATACTCTGCGGAAACAAATGAGCCAGGCAACATGGAAGGTTGGAAACCATAATTCGCCATAAACTGGAACAATCGGGAAGCAGAATTCAAGGCACTGTTGTGAGCAAACTCTGCCCATGGTAATATGTCTGACTAGTTGTTATGATGGTCAGAAATATAGCAACATAGGAATTGCTCCAAGAAGTGATTGGCTCGTTCTGTTGCCCCATTAGACTATGGGTGATACGCAGAGGAAAAAGCAAGCTGAATTCCCAACTGTGTACAAAAGGCTCACCAGAATCGGGACACAGACTGACTACCCTTGTCCGAGACAATGACCTTGGGTAGCCCATGTAAGCGAAAGATCTCCCGAGCAAAAATGGAAGCTTGTTCCTTAGAAGTGAGCAACTTCTTAAGTGGAATACAAAGAATCGGTCAACCCCCATAAGGATAACTGGGTTGCCCTGGGAGTTGGGTAACTCCACAATGAAATACATACACAGGTGGGTCCAGGGCCTCTCTCCATCTGGTATGGGTTGTAGGAGGCCCACTGAAAGGTGTTGTGGAGTCTTACTCTGAGCACACATGGAACAGGCAGCTACAAAGGCAATTGCATCAGCACGTAGATTAGGCCACCAGAATTGTTAGGAAATGGCCCAAAAGAGTTGATTCTTCCAAGGGTGGCCAGCAGGGAGAATGGTAAGTCTGGAGCACGGCAGTACGGATACTCTCTGGGACACAGCAGTGGTCACAAGGTTTCTCAGGAGGAGCATGGACCTGAGCAGCAAGAATTTTGTCACCCAAAGGAGAAGTGAGAGTGGTGCGAACTGTAGCCAGAATATTGATCAGAAGGAATCACAGGAACCGGAACTGACTCCATCTTGGAAGTGGAAAAAAATTGTTGTGACAAAGTGTCAGCCCTTAGAATTCTTAGTACTGGGTAAGAATGAGACAATGTAATTGAAACTTGACAAGAAAAGAGCCCATCGCACCCTTCTGGGAGAGAGGAGTTTAGCCTCAGTCAAGAACGTGAGATTCTTATGGTCAGTAAGAATGAGAACCGGCACAGTGGTACCTTCGAGGATATGTCCCCATTCTTTCAGGGCTAAAATTATCACCAACAGCTCTCTGTCACCAATCTCGTAATTGCACTCCGCAGGTGGCAATTTCTTGGAAAAGTAGCCACAAGGATGCATAGCGATCTCAGAGGTAGGATGTAGAGATAGAAGGGTGCCAACACCAGTCTCGGAAGCAGCAACCTCAAGGATAAAAGGTAACATAGGATCAGGATGTGCCAACACAGGAGAACACTATAGGACTGCCGAAAGTTTCTCTGGGTCCATCGAAAAACCAGCAGTGGAAATTACATAACCCAGAAATTTAACCTGTTCACGATGGAACTCGCACTTCTCCAGTTTACAATAGAGATTGTTCTCTCTTATGCCACGTACACATGATCGGACTATCCGGCGGACTTAGTCCAGCGGAGGTCCGCCGGACTTTCCGAACGAGCTGACTTGCCCACACACGACCGGACTTCCGCTGGACTTTTGAAATGAACGGACTTGCCCACACACGGAGTAAAGTCCGTTCATTTTGAACGTGACTCCAGGTAGACGAGACTAGCGAAGGAAGTCAATGCCGCCTCCATCCCCCAGGACTGTGATGTCATAAGAGGCGGGGTCACCATGTGACATCATTCGGTGACCCCACCCCTTGTCCCTTTATAAGTGGCCGCGCAACGCGTCTCGGCCATTACAAGCGGAGAGAGTGTCATGTCAACATCGGGAGAAGATGGAAGAAGAAGCAGAAGGCGGCAGCGGCAGCCACGACAACAGCGAAAAACCAGAAGACCGGCCCAACGCTAGTAAAGAGGTTGCAAGAAGATAGAGCCTCCCGGCAGAAGAAAAGGACAAGACCCCCGAAGTAGGAAGAAGACCCCCGAAGTCGGAAGAAGACCCCCGGAGCTGTCTAATAAAGTACTTTAAAAACCTGTGTTGTGTTTTTTTTTAACACTTTTTCCCTTAGGTGAATGGATAGGGGTACCATGTACCCCATACTCATTCACATAGGGTGGGGGGCTGAGATCTGGGGGCCCCCTTATAATAAGCCCCCCCGCCCGCAGACCCCAACAACCAACGGCCAGGGTTGTCGGGAAGAGGCCTTTGTCCTCATCAACATGGGGACAAGGTGCTTTGGGGTGGGGGGGCCACAAGGCCCCCCCTTCCCCAAGGCACCCCCATGTTGAGGGCACACGGCCTGGTACGGCTCAGGGGGGGGGGGCGCTCGCTCGTCCCCACCCCCTTTCCTGTCCGGCCGGGCTGCGTGCTCGGATAAGGGTCTGCTATGGACTTTGGGGGGACCCCCACGCCATTTTTCCAGTGTAGGGATTCCCCTTTAAATCCATAACAGGTGACGGGGCTAGCAAGGTGTCAATCTCGCCGATAGAGGCGGCGGCATTGACTTCCTTCGCTAGTCCCGTCTACCTGGAGTCACGTTCAAAATGAATGGACTTTGCTCCATGTGTGGGCAAGTCCGTTCATTTCAAAAGTCCCGCAGATTAGCACACAGACGGCCGAATTGTCCACTGGACTGCTGAGTCCAGCGGATAATTTTGAGTCAAGACTTCTTTCTAAGTCCGCTGGACTTTTGGGAAGAAAAAGTCTGCCGGAGCCCACACACGGGCAGATTGTCCGCCAGATAGTCTGATCATGTGTACGCGGCATTAGTTTCTGAAGCAAACGACAGACATCTGTATAGTGGCTCTTCAGAGACTTGGAAAATATGAGGATATCATTGAGATAAACCACCACACATAACTGCAACAAATCTCGGAGGACACCGTTAATAAATTCCTGGAAAACTGCCGAAGCGTTACAAAGGCCAAAAGGCATTACGAGCTACTCATAATGGCCTGTTGTAGTATTAAAAGCAGTTTTCCATTTGTCGCCCTCCTTAATCCTCAGGAGATTGTATGCCCCTCTCAAATCAAGCTTCGTGAAAATTGTTGCTCCCTCGAGGCGGTCAAACAACTCTGTAATCAACAGAATCGGATAGGCATTCTTTTTTTTTTAAATTTCATTTTTCTTTTATTTATATAATAAACAGAATTACAGCTTTGTTTTATACAGTAGAAAACATTCACAATCAAGTTGTATAGTTTAATCATACACAATCCTAATGCCATAGATTGTTATATTATTCCTACTTTTACTTCCCTTAATATTAACCCCTCTCCCCCCCTAGGTTGAGAATTATTTTCCTACATCACTCTCCTATAGTAAACATTCCCCCCCTCCCCGCTCCCCCCCCCCACCGACACCCCCGACCATAAGGCTACAGGGGGGAGTCGGGGGGGCACAGGGGAGGGAGGCAAAGAGGAGCAACACGATGAGAAAAAAAAAACGTAAAATATAAAAAAGGGAGAAAAGCCAGAAGGAAAAAAAAATATATATAAAAAAAAAAAGAAAATAAAGAATCATAGCACATAACTCTCTTATTCCAATGTAGTTGTAATCCAGGGTCCCCATAACATAATGTTTAGTAAAAAATACTCTTGTTACCTATCATTGTATTCATATTCTTTAGCCAAACCAGTGTCGGGGGTAGTTGGGACTGCCAATGTTGGGCGATCAGCTTTCTGGCCTGGAATAGGGCCCTTAAGACCGAATGAACAACATTATTTGAAGCAGTCCCCTTTTCAAAAAGGCCCAAAAGGCATGTTTTAGCCGTTGCCTCTAAATTTAATTTCAATGTTTTATTAATTTGCTCAACAATATTGGTCCAGTATCTAAACAACTTCTGGCACTTCCAGAGCATATGGCTAAAGTCACCTGATAATCCACATCTAGGGCAATGGTCATTCTCCCGCCAGCATTTTTTTAGGAGTATAATATACTCTATATAAAAAATAGAGATGTGATATTTTATGTGAGGGGGAGATTGAGACCCATTTTACTTGGCCAAGGACCCGATCCCATTCTCCTGATGACATTGGGCCGACCTCCCTCTCCCATATTATCCTAGTCTTCCTTGGTCCACTTTGATCCATAGTTCTTTCCCCCAGCTTGGCATACAGCCCAGAAATGACCCCTTTAGATGGTTCCGACGACACGATCTGGGCCAAAGTAGTTATTTGTATCCATTGTGGGGCCTGCATTCCAAATTGTGTCTGGGCTGCATGCCTTACCTGGAGAAATTTGTAAAACGTGCTATTGGAGAGGGAAAAATCCTGCCTCAATGCAGCAAATGATTTCATATTGTCCCCAGTGAAAAGTTGCCTTACACGCGCAAGGCCCTGGTTTACCCATTCCCGAGACTTTTAGCTAGTTCTTGTAGATTGTTGTTATTCCATAGAGGAGCTAATTCTGATATGAGGAATATACGGAATGGTACTGGGCCTGGAATTTCCGGCCGCGTAGCATTGGAACCCTCTTCTCAGATGTGTCTCCTGTAGGCATAAGACTCCTGGCCCCCTGCCTTCCAGGAGTGATAGCACAAAAGCTCTTTTGGACGGGTCCCCCAAGCCCTGGACATTCCAGGAAATCAAATCAAGCTTTTTGGCCTGCATCTATACTTATATTTAAATTCATACAGAATAATAGGTGGGAGCAAACTAACTAGCGAGAGAGATATTGTGACAAAATAAACATTCTGATTGAAGGATATAGATCCACCTAAACATTTACTAACTAAAACATAGGAGAAAAAAAGCAAAAACACAGAAAAACAAGAGGGGAGGAAGGAGAGTGACCCCAGATCTCTGGTGGTCAGTTCCCTGCCCCCCCCCCCCCCCCAACTCCTGGCAATAACATCTGCAAGTATATTTCCCTCTTGACCCAAACGCCACATCGTAAATTTGTGATAGCGCCATATACATTAATGTGAAAAAATTTCTACAAAAAACACAATGATCCACAATCAACCTTAATAAATAAAACACCCTTTCTTGACTTAAATTATTAAATCTATACGTGTACTTCCCCTGTCCCCTATCTTAATTAAATCTCTTTTAAATGACACCAGCATAGTGAAAATCTGTACCTTGTACTCAACTTGTAGTCTTCCCCTCCTCAACCCCTTTTCAACCTAGCGGGTATATTCGTGACCTTTCCAATTCCCTCTCTTCTACCCCCAAAAACTATCTTCATTAAAGTGATTAGTGCAAATTCAAACAATATTAGGGAGCCAAACTGCCCCTCTCATCCATACCTACATTCATATAACCTTGCCCATTGCAGATGGGCTCTCTCCGCTCTCCCCAACACCCGTTATCTCACTCCTCGTTATATAGTTGCATCCTTATATAGGAGAAAAAGAGGGGGAAGGAAAAAAAAAGGGGGGGAAGAACCCCCCTTGCTTACAAAAGGGGAGAAAAAAAAGGTTTTAGCTAATGACTACATCTCTCCCTATTTCTCCTACCCCTCCACCAAAATATCCCCACATTACTACATACAACACCTTTTATTAAACATCAATACGGTTAAATCTCTCCTCTCATCCCCCTCCCGAAAAAAAGGGAGAGGGGTGAAAGGGTAAAAAAAAAAAAAAAAGGGGGGGGGAGGGGGGAAACCCCCCTCTCCTTATAAGTCCTTTCTATTGTCCTCAAACCATTGTACTGCCTCAATGGGAGAATTGAAGAAGAAAGTCTTGTCAAAAGCCGTGACTCTCAGCCGAGCAGGATATAAAAGCGCGTAGTGCATCTTGTGATTCATCATGTTACACTTAATCGGAGTGAATTCTGCTCTACAATTCTGAAGATCAGGGGAAAAATCTGGATATAGTGACACTCTAGCACCCTGGAACCCGATATCCCCCACTTCCCTTGCCCTCTGTAGCAGGATAACCTTGTCGTTATAGTTTAGAATTTTGAGTATTATTGGTCAAGGACGATCTCCCTCACGTTGATTTCTTGAGAAAATACGGTGTGCACGTTCGATA
Source organism: Lithobates sylvaticus (assembly GCA_028564925.1). Taxonomy (NCBI): domain Eukaryota; kingdom Metazoa; phylum Chordata; class Amphibia; order Anura; family Ranidae; genus Lithobates; species Lithobates sylvaticus. The sequence continues at coordinate 148,278,659 of CM053038.1, forward strand.
GCAAATAAGGGGGTAAAAGAAGATCCTCCAAAAATCTCCCCAAACCAACCCTCCAAAAACTAGATTAAATTGGGACCCTCGCTTCGTTCGGGAAGACCAATTAGTCTAATATTATTTCTGCAACTTCTATTCTCCATATCGTCCAATTTAGCGACCTGTGCAATTATTGTATCTCTAAGCCATTGAATTTCACTTTTAGCAGGAGTCAGTTCATCTTCTATGGAGCTTACCTGCCCCTCCAAGTCTACTATACTTTGTACCGTTTTGCTTGGGTCATGTTTTATAGATACCAATTCGTCCTTAATACTCTTTAGTTGGTTGTCAAAATTTGAGATTGAATTTTTACAATTGTTTATTGCATTTAGTACCTCCCTTAGTGTAGGTTCTCCCTCCATAGCTACCAATACTTTTTCTGCAGCTAGTATGGTAGTTGGTGTGGGGATTGAAGGTGTATTTTCCTCAGGATTAGTGATAGTTGATGAGGTTTTGGATCCCCCTGGACCCCTATTTGTAGATTTTTTAGACAAAGTTTGGGTAGATAAATTAGAGGCTGAATTAGGAGCTGTACCACCCTGGCTCTTTCTAGCCAGCGGGAGGTTATTTTGATCCTTAACCTGTGGAGGAACTTGGTGTGAATTCGACCTGTTAGGTGAAACTGGTGCTGAATGTGCATACTTCTCTAATTTAGTCACAGTGGCCAATGCGATCTGGTTGTTTTTCTCTTTTGTGGAACGTGTATTTTGAAGCCCTTCCTGGGGTAAGTGCTCTTCTTGGGGTCTTTTACTCGACATAGCAAACTTGCTAAGCAAAGTGGGGTTGTCCCCTTTACCTTCCCCCCTCTCCTTAGCCACCTGTTGGAAGTTGTAATTACTCTTCAGGCTCCAAACTCCAAGCAATTGGTATCAATCAGTAGTAGCAATAGCCTTTATGCCTTGTTTACTCAAGAGAAGACTAGCAGTCGTCGCCTTTGATATGTAGAAAATAATGGCTTAATGCTAGAAAGTTCAGGCCACCAGGACCCCTGTTGAGCCCTGCAATCCTGTGGGTTAGTCACACCAATGCTAAATATAAATGAGTGATAAGATCAGGAGTATAGCTTTATTAATCCAGGTATATAGGGCAAGGGGGGGTACATAGGGCAAGTATATATAATGAAATTAGTAAATATCTGTTACCACGAGCCCGCGGTAGAACAAGGCAAAGAGAGGATAGGAGAATATTAATAATTAGCCCCCATTGTCTTAATTATGGTGCAGCATATAACAGATTGTCCTCAGCTACCAGGTATCAATTTGTAATAAAAAAATAAAAAAAAAGATAAATTTTCAATTTCTCCACTTCATTAGAAGGCAGTGGCTCAGAAAAGTGATTTGATCCCAGAGGAAGAATTGGTGTATTTTATATTTTTTTTAAGAAGAGAGAAAAAATAGCTTGATTGACCTGCATGGGCTTTGCAGCAAAATGAAAGAGAAAAAATATAGGCTGGGAAAATACTTTGCCAGGTGACGTGAGGGGGTGAGGATCATACCATGCACTGTCCCAAAGCCTTTTGTCACCAGCATGAATCACGGATGCAAGTATTATGCAGGTATTATAGCACAGATCTAGCAATATACTTGATAAATGCTTGGAATATAAGATTCCGCCACTCACCCCCCGCAGCTGTCTTCTCTCTGTTTTGTCAAAATTCAGGCTACTGCTCTGGCACGTCTTACCCTTGTACTTGTGCTTAACAGCCCAGGAGTGATGGTCTTGTGTGCGGCTCACACAGCCCCTGCTGTTACTCGTTCTGCGCTGCGCTGATGGGTGGTCAGGTAGTGCTAGGAGTCAGGTGAGTTTCTCGTATGGACTTTCTCGTACGATCGCTGGGATTAACAGGCTGTGGTCTCCTAAGCCATCTCCTCACCTCACGCCGCTGACTGGGTCCGCCTAATAAGTAGGTAAGGTGCCGATCGAACACTCCCGCAGAAGTAGGGAGAGGGGCAGTGGATTAGCAGTGACTGCATTCAAAAAGCCAGCTCCACGATGTGACCCCGCTCTACTAGGGCCGGCTTAAACCGCGAGTGTGGATGCGTTGGGGTGCTGTGGGGAGAGCCGTACAGAGCCCATCTACATCCTCACGCGCTCACACGCTCCATGCTCCATGCTTCCGTGCCTCTCGCATTCGGTCACGCCCCCCGACACGAATAGGCATTCTTAATCGTGAGACGATTGAGACCCCTATAATGAATACAAGGTCTAAGTTCACCGCTCATCTTCTTCACAAAGAAGAAAGCAGCACCAGCAGGAGACAAGGATTTGCGGATGAACCCTCGAGAAAATGCATCTCCAACATGCTCCTCCATGGCCTTATCCTCCAAGACCGACAAAGGGTAAACCCAGCCACAAGGGGGTATGGCACAAGGTTGAAGGTCAATTGCGCAATCATATGGCCGGTGTGGAGGCAAACTACCGGATTGACCTTTGTCAAAGACATCACTAAAATTGTGGTACTCCTCCGGCAAGGAGCAGAGTGAGGATGTGAACAGGACCTTGGCTACCTTCTGGAAGCATGTCTTAATGCATTGTGGTGACCAGGAGAGAACCTCAGCACGGAGCCAATCAAAAGAGGGGTTGTGCCTCTGTAACCAAGGATAACCAATAACCAGTGGAAATTTAGGTGAGGAAATAACTTGGAATTGGATTATCTCATGGTGAAGAGCCCCTACAGTCATGGACAATGGAGCAGTCTCATGAGTCACATGGGCAGGCTGTAGAGGTTTCCCGTCAAGAGCCTCAATGGCAAGTGTAGTGTCACACAGCTGCAGCGGAATCAAGTGCTTCGATACAAAGGCAGCATCAATGAACAGGCCTGCAGCCCCAGAGTCGTCTAGAGCCTGTATCTCGACGGACGACTCAGCCCAAGAAAGGGTGACCGAAACCAGGGGCTTATCCTTCTGGATAACTGGGGACGAAACAACGCCACCTAAGGTCTGTCCATGACAGGACCTAAAGGTTCGGGCGTTCCCTGGGTAGAACAAGACTTCAAAAATTTACCTGCCTGGCTACAATAAATGCACAATCTCTCCCTCCTCCTAAAGGTTCTCTCACCTGCAGAGAGTGCATGGGTTCACCTTCACTGACCGACTCGGTACCAGGAGGCATGGGAGGTGAGGGAGGCACGGGTGGGACTGAAAAGCTCGGAGACAAACGTACAGGAGGCTTCCGCAAGCACTCCTTAAAAGAGTCTTTCTCTGAGTCAATAAGGATGAAAAACGTGATCAACTTCTCCAGCTCAGTGGGTATATCTCGGGCTGCTATCTAATCCTTGATGGTATTGGAGAGACCATGAGAAAAAGCAGCCACAGGGGCCTCATTGTTACAAGCAAACTCTACTGCCAGAGTACAGAATTCAATGGCGTAATCGGCAACAGTTCTCGTACTCTGGACATAAGCCCCTTGGCAGCAGAAGCGGAGCATGCGGGAACATCAAATACCCTTTTAAAAGAAGCCACAAACTCAGGGTAACTCAAGACAACAGGTTTTTGCATCTCCCATGGAGGGTTTGCCAAGGCCAAGGCTCTCTCAGAAAGCAAAGATATCACAAAACCTACTTTGCTTCTGTCTGTGGGAAACGCCTGGGGCAGTATCTCAAAGTATATCTCAACCTGGTTGAGAAACTCTCTGCATTGGACTGGATCGCCCCCAAATTGCCAGGGAAGCGGAGCAGAACCAGACATCTCTCTTATAGAGGTAATACTCAAGGCGGGTGCCTGCAACACAGGTTATACCAGAGGTGATTTTGCTCATTCAATCTGGAAAAAACATTACCAACAAGTGGATTGACTGTATCTTCTGAATTCATGGCCTTTGCCTACTGTCAGAAATCAGACTGAGACAGAAGTACAGTTAAATCACACTTGTTTAATAATAAAAGTAAATAGAACAAACATAGCCAATAGTTCGGTTACCGGAATGGATAGTCAGCCAAGCCAGAAGGTCAGGGATCAGTGTAGTTAAACAGAAAGCAGGATCTGGAGCCAGAAGGGATGTCAGCGGAGCAAGTCTTTAAACAGGAACGCAGGAGATAGTCTCTGTGATGTTGACCAAGGCAAAGGCAGAGATCCTCTGAGCTGGATGGCTTAAGTAGGCAGGACTAAGGAGCAGGATATCATCAACAGCTGAGTAACTGTGGAGAGATAGGAGCTGGCAATTAGGTGACAGCTAAGAGCCCAGCTCAGAGATGGATGAGCTGAGCCCAGCCCTGACACTCTCCTACACATAAATACTACATAAATTCTGATTTAGTGGTGAAATTACATTAGTCAGAAGTTATTCTTCTTGATTTATTCTGTGATATTTGGAGGTTATTGGTGTGAACTGAAAACTTCTCTTCATGAAGTGGCATGTTTGGGATTTGAACCAAGAACCTCAGTGCTGCTAGGCAGAAGTGCTAACCTGTAATCCACTGTGTTGTCACATGTGGAACCCTCCTATACAGAAATACACATAAATACTGCATTTCTTTGGACATATAGGTGGTGGAATTACATTATTCAGGAGTTATTCTTCTTGATTTATTCTGTGGTATTTGGTGGTTATTGGTGTGTGAGTGTAGAAAAGTGATGTTACCCTCTGAATTTTGGGAATGCCATTTTTATTTCTGATGTTGGTACACATATCACATTTTTTGTGCTCGAGTTATGATTTGGAAATAATAAAAAAACACACAAAATTGAGACTCATTTTAAATTTGCATCAACAATGGTATTGTTTGTGGTTTAAATGACACCTGTGTGATTTTGGGTAAAGATTTTTGTGAGATGGAGAGCAACAAGTGAAAGTGACAGAGAAAATACATTTTAACAAAACATGAAAACATTACACATTCTAGAATTCTTAAAAACAAAATAGATGAAAAAGAAGCAACATTGTTGCAAACACAATTTCTTTGAGAGAAAGATACATTTCATCTCAACATGAAAAGGATTAATTTGGGGAAGTTACAATTGTACTATTAGAATCAATGGCTGAAACTTGCATTTGGCTACATAACTCTAACTTTCACTCCCAAAAAACGCTCTTTAATCCAGCGCTCATTTTGGTATTTACTATAACTCTTGGTGAAAGGTCTGAGTATGCTCAGTTGTGCTGGCACCTAGTTGTAAAGATATGGGGAATTTATCTCTTCTCAGACTTTTAAAGATATTTCCATGTAGAAATCACTATTTCACACAGTTTAAAAGCAGATTATCTTTAAACAATATACCTAAATTTTTAGTATCATTAAGGCAATTATATCATCCTTTAAACATTATTTCCATGTGCAATAGTCATGGGCCTAACAAGAGTAAGGGTTTGGGAGCTATTTGTTTTCAGGGAGCTAACATGTTTTTTGAGAGTATTTTTGCACCAGTGCTACATTTTAGTGCTAATTAGCGCTATAGTAAATTACCCCCTGTGTGTATATAAATTCAATGTCTATACATTATTATAATAATGTCTATACATAGAAATGTTCTCATGTAGTCCACCGTTGTGAATGAAACAGCCAGACTCTAGATGACTATATGATGTGGGTTTGTAGTCCGGTATCATTTATACCTTCACCACACCCCGTGGGTCCCACTCCCTTCACACTATACGTACGCTCACCAGATCCTAGTATAATCACGCATTATCTTTTTAAACATCCTCCAATAGATCTAACACTTAACAGGATACTCGTCCAGGTATTGCACAAAAAGACAAAACACTCCTTAGCGTAATCCCATATTTATTAATAAAAAGCCACCCCGTTAAAAACACACTTACAAACATTGGGTAAATAAAAGCATTAATCACGAACTGTCAACATTTAAATCACTACCTGCTGTATATGTCTGCCTCTCACCACTCGCTGGTACCAGTGCACTTGTGGTGACTGTAGGCTCCAGCAGCATGTTGGCGTCACTATAGGTCGCTGCATGGTGCCCATCTGATGCTTTTCGTCATCACAACTTCATCTGAGGGTGTGGCCATACGGTGCTGCGGCAACCTGATATTTATAAGGTAACATTCAGATCATTTAACCCTGAATGTACTGAATGTACCACAAGTCAACTAGCTTTCACAAGTCAGTTCTAGCTTTTACACAGACCAGCATAAACTCGCACCTATCCATCTGCAGTACAACCAGTAATTTAAAGTAGTTATAGTACAATAAACCCTAATTCTCTTTTACAGTGTCAGTTATCATATTAAAGCACTTCATGTTCAATAAAATATATTCAATAAAAAAAAAAAACTACAGTATATGCAATAAAAAAAAACTAGTCCTGTACACAGGATAATATAGAAATCAAACAAAACAAATACCTGAAGCATTAGTAATCGCTAATGAAGCAGTTTATATCTAACTCCACGTTCACTCCTTTAGGCATCATTGTGTAGGTTAGATATATACATTTAGTTTTGCATCTGGACAGTTCTCCCTTTATTAGCTTCCCTCCAGGACAGGTGAACTTTATCCACACCCCAAAATGTCAAACCAGATGGATCTCTAATTATGGTGTTGTTTAACCACTTCAGCCCCAGAAGGATTTACCCCCTTCCTGACCAATTAAAGTTTGAACATGCACTACAGACCCAGATTTAGTCATTATATAATGTCTTTATTTAAGTAAAACCAAGTTTCATTACAAGAATGTTGCTTTTTTAAACAGAAGTGTAACGTTAAAATAAATGGAAAAAAGAAAAATATATATCTTTGCATGATGATGCCACCATGCAGTGGACATTTACATGAATTTTAACAGTTCAAAAACTGAACAGAACACAGCAAAACATTTCAGCAGCTACAAGCACACAGCATACTGCCCAGGCACTGTCACAGCATTATAAACCAATACTCGAGGGTAATGCATATTTCTACAAAAAGAATCAGAATTCTAATTCTCAGATACATTTAAAGAAAGAAAAAAACGCATAGTCTACAATAATGCCATTAGTGTGTGGATTATAACAGGTATCACCTTTTTATCAATTCTTCTCTCTTTCAGCATTCACAATGACAATAGAGGTAAAAAGACTACTAGGGGCAGGACCCAGATGTAAGGCTGCCCTTTTTGACAGTTACCTATCTATTTTTCTTTTTCGTTAGTGTAATATTTACCTCTTTTGTCAAAGTTGGTTGGTATAGTTCCACATACTAGTGGCATTTTTAGCCTGCAAATTTTTCCTATTAATTTATATTGACCATTAAATCTGTTGTTGAAAATATTGATTCTTCCTATTGCAATAAACACAACCCACAAGTAGTAGATATGCTTCTTATGTTAGAAATACCTGGAGAATAACACACTTCTATTTGTTTCAGTTCAATTTAAGGAAAGCACTTTGTGCCAACATGACCCTTGCTCTATTCCGCCGGCCTCTAGAGAGGTTGTAATGCTGCACAGTACTCTGGATGGTGGTCTGAGGGGAGGACAGTAATGCACACAGTGCTCTGGGATAGTGGTCTGACTCTGAGAGGCCTGTAATGCTGCACAGTGCTGGATGGTGGTCTCAGGTCTGAGGGGAGGCCTGTAATGCACAGTGCTCTGGATGCCAGTGGTCAGAGGAGGCCTGTAATGCACACACAGTGCTCTAGATGGACGGTAGTCAGAGGAGGCCTTTAATGCACACACAGCACTCTGGACAGACAGGAGTCTGAGGGGAGGTCTCAGGCCTTTAATTGTAATGTACACACTCACAGTGCTCTCTGCTCTGGAGAGTCATCATCGGGAGTGGGACTCTCGTTGGGAGGCCTGTAATGCACAGTGCTGCTCTGGACGGTCATCTGTGGACTCGGAGGTCTGTAATGCTGGATGCACAGTGCTGCAACTGCTGCTAAGTGAAGTGCGCTACAGACTCGGCTGCCTTGCTTGCTGGGAGCGGAAGCAGGCAGAGCTCTGTCTGTGGAAACCGGAAGTTCACAAGGGTAAACATCCCTACCTCACATTTTCGTTTTGTTTCCATTCATTAATGAAAACTGAATTGACTTTCGTGATTTTATCAGTGGACAAAAATGTGGTGTACTTTTCGTTTCATTTTCTTCACTGTAAAAAGGCTGCTGCCAAAAATTGACGAAAATGTTTTTGGTGACTAAATTAACACTGCTGCAAACACCAGCTGGCACTGCCTGTTACACCGGCCCTCATGCCACTCTGATCCTCATACCTCCTGTCATTACTACCAGGGGTGTTGGACAAGAGGTGCAAGAGAATCCCCTATCCAGCTCGATCTCCACCAGATATGTGACAATAATTCGGTGGCTCCTCTGGGGGTAGCACTACACCTTTAGCAGTTTTTTATTATGACAAAGTCTTTTTAACAAATCACGTACCTGAAACAAGTATGTTTGTCAGGAATTTGGTAACCAATGCAACCCCGTAGCTTGCACATGAAAAAAAAAACAAGTTAGCAACAGCAGCATCAATCTCAGTAGAGAAGCAAAGATAATAACTGCAACCATGTACCCTACACAAAAAAAAATAACACATTAGCAACAGCAGCTTCAATATTCCTATCCTGATTCCCATCCTATGGAATCATTTTTATACTCTATGAACCCATTTGTCACACAGGAGACAGATATCTAAAAGAAAAAAAATACATTTGCATTGGTACATTTCTGTGGTTAAAATTTCAATTAAGCTCCCAAGTTGGTTTACAGTATTTAGTCCTGTGAACAGAACAAAATGAGTCAAAAAGGCTAATATCATAGTTTAAGACTTAAACCTCGAAGTAGCTGGATTAATAATCAGAATATTATGTATTGATGGATTAATTTAAAGAAAAAAAAATCACTTTTTAAAATTTCTTACTTTTTATGCTTTAAATCTTGCCTCTGGTAATCACCATGTACAGGAAACTGGTAGGAAATTAATGGATATTCCCTTTTATGTTAGGATCACTCTGCTGCTCTAACTGTTCCATTCCGCACATGATTAAACGTAATCCTTTGTAATATTTCATTTCTAAAAATACAGGAAGTATATTACATATATTAAAAGCTGTGTACCACTGTGCTCCCAAGGAATATATAAATGTATTCTTTATTCAGGGTACTCAGAGGCATTAGGTGATTATTGTGCAATTCTTGGGACCTAGGGCTACGAAATTACTCTATTTCCCTGGCAACAGATGACAAGCTTAGTGGAGACTGGCCATGTAGATAGCTATATCAATCAACAGATGGGACCTGGCAATGTCTAAAGCCCAGTGCACCTTGTTTTTTTTCCTTCATCCCAGCAGGTTTAGCAAAAAAACTTGACAGATCGGCGTACCAACACAAGCTCCCCTACTGTGCTATTGTATACTAACAGGGAGACTCCCCTTCCCCCGCCAAAATACACTGATCAGTGCTTACAGCTATTGACTGCAGGCGTTAATCGGATACTGGATTTAAAGCATTACCCTTTAACAAATTCTGGTCATTAGACCAGCTCCTGTCAAAGAGACTGCTGTATACACTGACCCGGATGATTTTCAAACAGTATGTACCCAGCTTAAAGTTCCCATTCCTGTGCAGGAACACGAAATAAACAAACCTCATATCTGTAGAACTTTAAGATATAGATCGGTTTTGCTGCTGATCTGCGACACACGTTTGTAGAACTACATGTAACAGATCAGCTGTGCTGTTGATATGTGAAACATGTTCAAAGAACTATAAGTAACAGATCAGTTTTGCAGCTGATTTTTGATAATGCCCCCCTCCTTGAGCCCCTCACTTGAGAAGAAGCCCTACTGGCTTCCTGGGAAACTAATCTTCCTCAACTGAGAGGCATGGAGATCAGAGTGGTATCCAAGGGGAACAGAACAAACAGCAGCAAATGCCACAAATGAAGACATCAAGCAGAGCACTGGTAAGATTCTAACATTACCCCTGCTCTAAGGTCTTTTCTCTTGATGTTCCAACCACAACACAACTGATGGACCTGAGAGCCCCTCAGTACCCAAACCTAGTACCTACCAGAATGGAAACACTGAGATCCACACTGTGACTGGGAAATAAGCTATCAGGCTTCATCGTGTCACCATGGCGATACTCAGGAACACCAAAGAGTGATGCCCAGAGGAGTTGGAACAATGTCCAGAAAAAAAAAAAAGAAGCAAAGCCCAACATAGTCACCAATAACAGAGCAATGCTCACTGGAGACCAAGCCTAAACAGCCAAAGACACCAACGTGTAAGTGTTTCCCAGAAAAGTCAGAAGCTGAGGGACTTCTTTAGGTGCTCAGAGGAAAAAAAAAGAACCCACGGTAGCCCTTAAGAACCCCTTAAAATATACTGTAGCTACAGAGGAATTCTCCTGTATTTGCACATACTAGGGTGTGGGCAACATCAGAGCTCACTTTAACATGGGCAGTCTTGGGCCTTGCCTGAAAGGAGAGGGCATGAAAGACCAGTCTCAAATTCAGACAAACTTATCCAAAAGATGCATTACTACTAGGGATGGGCCCGGTGCTCGATGCGAACCCATGTTCGCATCGAGCACCGGGTGTTCGCTCGCTCGGCGAGCCCAGAACTATTTTGGCCGCTCGCATCACGTTCGTGTGATGCGAGCGGCCCCGCAATGCATTGCGGCCGGCGCGGCCGGCGCAGTGCATTGCTGGCTGATGATTGGCCAAGCATGCACTGTGACCCCGCATGCTTGGCCAATCACAGCGCCGGAAACTCGAAGAGCCATAATTGGCTACAGGCAGGACGCCTGTAGCCAATTACAGCTCAGGGGCTTTAGTACACGCCCCCCCCTATAAAAGGCCGCCACGCCGTCTGCGCCGGTCACATGCTGTTCCGGCGTAGATAGAGCAGGATAGTTCTGTGACACTCTGCTGGATTTAGTTAGTTAGAGAGATTTACTTAGAGAGATTGAGTTAGATAGATTCATTTAGAAAGATTGATTTAGAAAGAGGGGCTTGTAGTGTGTTCGTGGCAGGCAGGCAGAGCTCCTATATTTTGTTCCCAGAAGCACCTATAGGACTTGTAGTGTGTTCGTGGCAGGCAGGCAGAGCTCCTATATTTTGTTCCCAGAAGCACCTATAGGACTTGTAGTGTGTTCGTGGCAGGCAGGCAGAGCTCCTATATTTTGTTCCCAGAAGCACCTATAGGACTTGTAGTGTGTTCGTGGCAGGCAGGCAGAGCTCCTATATTTTGTTCCCAGAAGCACCTATAGGACTTGTAGTGTGTTCGTGGCATGCAGGCAGAGCTCCTATATTTTGTTCCCAGAAGCACCTATAGGACTTGTAGTGTGTTCGTGGCAGGCAGGCAGAGCTCCTATATTTTCTTCCCAGAAGCACCTATAGGACTTGAAGTGTGTTAGTCCCATCACATAGAGATCATATATTTTGTTCCCAGAAGCACCTATAGGACTTGAAGTGTGTTAGTCCCATCACACAGAGATCATATATTTTGTTCCCAGAAGCACCTATAGGACTTGAAGTGTGTTAGTCCCATCACACAGACCTATATTTTCTTCCCAGAAGCACCTATAGGACTTGAAGTGTGTTAGTCCCATCACACAGAGATCATATATTTTGTTCCCAGAGGCACCTATAGGACTTGAAGTGTGTTAGTCCCATCACACAGACCTACATTTTCTTCCCAGAAGCACCCATAGGACTTGAAGTGTGTTAGTCCCATCACACAGAGATCATATATTTTGTTCCCAGAAGCACCTATAGGACTTGAAGTGTGTTAGTCCCATCACACAGACCTATATTTTCTTCCCAGAAGCACCTATAGGACTTGAAGTGTGTTAGTCCCATCACACAGAGATCATATATTTTGTTCCCAGAGGCACCTATAGGACTTGAGGTGTGTTAGTCCCATCACACAGACCTACATTTTCTTCCCAGAAGCACCTATAGGACTTGAAGTGTGTTAGTCCCATCACACAGAGATCCTATATTTTGTTCCCAGAAGCACCTATAGGACTTGAAGTGTGTTAGTCCCATCACACAGACCTATATTTTCTTCCCAGAATCACACCTATAGGACTTGAAGTGTGTTAGTCCCATCACACAGAGATCATATATTTTGTTCCCAGAAGCACCTATAGGACTTGGAAGTGTGTTAGTCCCATCACACAGAGATCCCATATATTTTGTTCCCAGAAGCACCTATAGGACTTGAAGTGTGTTAGTCCCATCACACAAACACATATATTTTCTTCCCAGAAGCACCTATAGGACTTGAAGTGTGTTAGTCCCATCACACAGAGATCATATATTTTGTTCCCAGAAGCACCTATAGGACTTGAAGTGTGTTAGTCCCATCACACATAGATCATATACTTTGTTCCCAGAAGCACCTATAGGACTTGAAGTGTGTTAGTCCCATCACACAGACCTATATTTTCTTCCCAGAAGCACCTATAGGACTTGAAGTGTGTTAGTCACATCACACAGAGATCATATATTTTGTTCCCAGAGGCACCTATAGGACTTGAGGTGTGTTAGTCCCATCACACAGATCACACAGTACACACAGTTTTCTTATATTTTGTTCCCAGAAGCACCTATAGGACTTGAAGTGTGTTAGTCCCATCACACAGAGATCCCATATATTTTGTTCCCAGAAGCACCTATAGGACTTGAAGTGTGTTAGTCCCATCACACAGAGATATATTTTCTTCCCAGAAGCACCTATAGGACTTGAAGTGTGTTAGTCCCATCACACAGAGATCATATATTTTGTTCCCAGAAGCACCTATAGGACTTGAAGTGTGTTAGTCCCATCACACAGAGATCATATATTTTGTTCCCAGAAGCACCTATAGGACTTGAAGTGTGTTAGTCCCATCACACAGAGATCATATATTTTGTTTCCCAGAAGCACCTATAGGACTTGAAGTGTGTTAGTCCCATCACACAGACCTATATTTTTCTTCCCAGAAGCACCTATAGGACTTGAAGTGTGTTAGTCCCATCACACAGAGATCATATATTTTGTTCCCAGAAGCACCTATAGGACTTGAAGTGTGTTAGTCCCATCACACAGAGATCATATATTTTGTTCCCAGAAGCACCTAAAGGACTTGAAGTGTGTTAGTCCCATCACACAGACCTATATTTTGTTCCCAGAAGCACCTATAGGACTTGAAGTGTGTTAGTCCCATCACACAGAGATCATATATTTTGTTCCCAGAAGCACCTATAGGACTTGAAGTGTGTTAGTCCCATCACACAGAGATCATATATTTTGTTCCCAGAAGCACCTATAGGACTTGAAGTGTGTTAGTCCCATCACACAGACCTATATTTTCTTCCCAGAAGCACCTATAGGACTTGAAGTGTGTTAGTCCCATCACACAGAGATCCTATATTTTGTTCCCAGAAGCACCTATAGGACTTGAAGTGTGTTAGTCCCATCACACAGAGATCATATATTTTTTCCCAGAGGCACCTATAGGACTTAAGGTGTGTTAGTCCCATCACACAGACCTACATTTTCTTCCCAGAAGCACCTATAGGACTTGAAGTGTGTTAGTCCCATCACACAGAGATCCCATATTTTGTTCCCAGAAGCACCTATAGGACTTGAAGTGTGTTAGTCCCATCACACAGACCTATATTTTCTTCCCAGAAGCACCTATAGGACTTGAAGTGTGTTAGTCCCATCACACAGAGATCATATATTTTGTTCCCAGAAGCACCTATAGGACTTGAAGTGTGTTAGTCCCATCACACAGAGATCATATATTTTGTTCCCAGAGGCACCTATAGGACTTGAGGTGTGTTAGTCCCATCACACAGACCTACATTTTCTTCCCAGAAGCACCTATAGGACTTGAAGTGTGTTAGTCCCATCACACAGAGATCCCATATTTTGTTCCCAGAAGCACCTATAGGACTTGAAGTGTGTTAGTCCCATCACACAGACCTATATTTTCTTCCCAGAAGCACCTATAGGACTTGAAGTGTGTTAGTCCCATCACACAGAGATCATATATTTTGTTCCCAGAGGCACCTATAGGACTTGAGGTGTGTTAGTCCCATCACACAGACCTACATTTTCTTCCCAGAAGCACCTATAGGACTTGAAGTGTGTTAGTCCCATCACACAGAGATCCTATATTTTGTTCCCAGAAGCACCTATAGGACTTGAAGTGTGTTAGTCCCATCACACAGACCTATATTTTCTTCCCAGAAGCACCTATAGGACTTGAAGTGTGTTAGTCCCATCACACAGAGATCATATATTTTGTTCCCAGAAGCACCTATAGGACTTGAAGTGTGTTAGTCCCATCACACAGAGATCATATATTTTGTTCCCAGAAGCACCTATAGGACTTGAAGTGTGTTAGTCCCATCACACAGACCTATATTTTGTTCCCAGAAGCACCTATAGGACTTGAAGTGTGTTAGTCCCATCACACAGAGATCATATATTTTGTTCCCAGAAGCACCTATAGGACTTGAAGTGTGTTAGTCCCATCACACAGAGATCATATATTTTGTTCCCAGAAGCACCTATAGGACTTGAAGTGTGTTAGTCCCATCACACAGACCTATATTTTCTTCCCAGAAGCACCTATAGGACTTGAAGTGTGTTAGTCCCATCACACAGAGATCCTATATTTTGTTCCCAGAAGCACCTATAGGACTTGAAGTGTGTTAGTCCCATCACACAGAGATCATATATTTTTTTCCCAGAGGCACCTATAGGACTTAAGGTGTGTTAGTCCCATCACACAGACCTACATTTTCTTCCCAGAAGCACCTATAGGACTTGAAGTGTGTTAGTCCCATCACACAGAGATCCCATATTTTGTTCCCAGAAGCACCTATAGGACTTGAAGTGTGTTAGTCCCATCACACAGACCTATATTTTCTTCCCAGAAGCACCTATAGGACTTGAAGTGTGTTAGTCCCATCACACAGAGATCATATATTTTGTTCCCAGAAGCACCTATAGGACTTGAAGTGTGTTAGTCCCATCACACAGAGATCATATATTTTGTTCCCAGAGGCACCTATAGGACTTGAGGTGTGTTAGTCCCATCACACAGACCTACATTTTCTTCCCAGAAGCACCTATAGGACTTGAAGTGTGTTAGTCCCATCACACAGAGATCCCATATTTTGTTCCCAGAAGCACCTATAGGACTTGAAGTGTGTTAGTCCCATCACACAGACCTATATTTTCTTCCCAGAAGCACCTATAGGACTTGAAGTGTGTTAGTCCCATCACACAGAGATCATATATTTTGTTCCCAGAGGCACCTATAGGACTTGAGGTGTGTTAGTCCCATCACACAGACCTACATTTTCTTCCCAGAAGCACCTATAGGACTTGAAGTGTGTTAGTCCCATCACACAGAGATCCTATATTTTGTTCCCAGAAGCACCTATAGGACTTGAAGTGTGTTAGTCCCATCACACAGACCTATATTTTCTTCCCAGAAGCACCTATAGGACTTGAAGTGTGTTAGTCCCATCACACAGAGATCATATATTTTGTTCCCAGAAGCACCTATAGGACTTGAAGTGTGTTAGTCCCATCACACAGAGATCATATATTTTGTTCCCAGAAGCACCTATAGGACTTGAAGTGTGTTAGTCCCATCACACAGACCTATATTTTCTTCCCAGAAGCACCTATAGGACTTGAAGTGTGTTAGTCCCATCACACAGAGATCATATATTTTGTTCCCAGAGGCACCTATATGACTTGAGGTGTGTTAGTCCCATCACACAGACCTACATTTTCTTCCCAGAAGCACCTATAGGACTTGAAGTGTGTTAGTCCCATCACACAGAGATCCTATATTTTGTTCCAAGAAGCACCTATAGGACTTGAAGTGTGTTAGTCCCATCACACAGACCTATATTTTCTTCCCAGAAGCACCTATAGGACTTGAAGTGTGTTAGTCCCATCACACAGAGATCATATATTTTGTTCCCAGAAGCACCTATAGGACTTGAAGTGTGTTAGTCCCATCACACAGAGATCATATATTTTGTTCCCAGAAGCACCTATAGGACTTGAAGTGTGTTAGTCCCATCACACAGACCTATATTTTTTTCCCAGAAGCACCTATAGGACTTGAAGTGTGTTAGTCCCATCACACAGAGATCATATATTTTGTTCCCAGAAGCACCTATAGGACTTGAAGTGTGTTAGTCCCATCACACAGAGATCATATATTTTGTTCCCAGAAGCACCTATAGGACTTGAAGTGTGTTAGTCCCATCACACAGACCTATATTTTGTTCCCAGAAGCACCTATAGGACTTGAAGTGTGTTAGTCCCATCACACAGAGATCATATATTTTGTTCCCAGAAGCACCTATAGGACTTGAAGTGTGTTAGTCCCATCACACAGAGATCATATATTTTGTTCCCAGAAGCACCTATAGGACTTGAAGTGTGTTAGTCCCATCACACAGACCTATATTTTGTTCCCAGAAGCACCTATAGGACTTGAAGTGTGTTAGTCCCATCACACAGAGATCCTATATTTTGTTCCCAGAAGCACCTATAGGACTTGAAGTGTGTTAGTCCCATCACACAGAGATCATATATTTTTGTTCCCAGAAGCACCTATAGGACTTGAAGTGTGTTAGTCCCATCACACAGACCTATATTTTCTTCCCAGAAGCACCTATAGGACTTGAAGTGTGTTAGTCCCATCACACAGAGATCCTATTTTGTTCCCAGAAGCACCTATAGGACTAGAAGTGTGTTAGTCCCATCACACAGACCTATATTTTCTTCCCAGAAGCACCTATAGGACTTGAAGTGTGTTAGTCCCATCACACAGAGATCATATTTTGTTCCCAGAAGCACCTATAGGACTTGAAGTGTGTTAGTCCCATCACACAGAGATCATATATTTTGTTCCCAGAAGCACCTATAGGACTTGAAGTGTGTTAGTCCCATCACACAGACATCATATATTTAGTTCCCAGAAGCACCTATAGGACTTGAAGTGTGTTAGTCCCATCACACAGAGATCATATTTTTGTTCCCAGAAGCACCTATAGGACTTGAAGTGTGTTAGTCCCATCACACAGACCTATATTTTCTTCCCAGAAGCACCTATAGGACTTGAAGTGTGTTAGTCCCATCACACAGAGATCATATATTTTGTTCCCAGAGGCACCTATAGGACTTGAGGTGTGTTAGTCCCATCACACAGACCTATATTTTCTTCCCAGAAGCACCTATAGGACTTGAAGTGTGTTAGTCCCATCACACAGAGATCCTATATTTTGTTCCCAGAAGCACCTATAGGACTTGAAGTGTGTTAGTCCCATCACACAGACCTATATTTTCTTCCCAGAAGCACCTATAGGACTTGAAGTGTGTTAGTCCCATCACACAGAGATCATATATTTTGTTCCCAGAAGCACCTATAGGACTTGAAGTGTGTTAGTCCCATCACACAGAGATCATATATTTTGTTCCCAGAAGCACCTAAAGGACTTGAAGTGTGTTAGTCCCATCACACAGACCTATATTTTCTTCCCAGAAGCACCTATAGGACTTGAAGTGTGTTAGTCCCATCACACAGAGATCATATATTTTTGTTC
Source organism: Lithobates sylvaticus (assembly GCA_028564925.1). Classification (NCBI taxonomy): domain Eukaryota; kingdom Metazoa; phylum Chordata; class Amphibia; order Anura; family Ranidae; genus Lithobates; species Lithobates sylvaticus. Next base: position 148,296,202 of record CM053038.1, read on the forward strand.
CCAGAAGCACCTATAGGACTTGAAGTGTGTTAGTCCCATCACACAGAGATCATATATTTTGTTCCCAGAAGCACCTATAGGACTTGAAGTGTGTTAGTCCCATCACACAGACCTATATTTTCTTCCCAGAAGCACCTATAGGACTTGAAGTGTGTTAGTCCCATCACACAGAGATCCTATATTTTGTTCCCAGAAGCACCTATAGGACTTGAAGTGTGTTAGTCCCATCACACAGAGATCATATATTTTTTCCCAGAAGCACCTATAGGACTTGAGGTGTGTTAGTCCCATCACACAGACCTACATTTTCTTCCCAGAAGCACCTATAGGACTTGAAGTGTGTTAGTCCCATCACACAGAGATCCCATATTTTGTTCCCAGAAGCACCTATAGGACTTGAAGTGTGTTAGTCCCATCACACAGACCTATATTTTCTTCCCAGAAGCACCTATAGGACTTGAAGTGTGTTAGTCCCATCACACAGAGATCATATATTTTGTTCCCAGAAGCACCTATAGGACTTGAAGTGTGTTAGTCCCATCACACAGAGATCATATATTTTGTTCCCAGAGGCACCTATAGGACTTGAGGTGTGTTAGTCCCATCACACAGACCTACATTTTTTTCCCAGAAGCACCTATAGGACTTGAAGTGTGTTAGTCCCATCACACAGAGATCCCATATTTTGTTCCCAGAAGCACCTATAGGACTTGAAGTGTGTTAGTCCCATCACACAGACCTATATTTTCTTCCCAGAAGCACCTATAGGACTTGAAGTGTGTTAGTCCCATCACACAGAGATCATATATTTTTTCCCAGAAGCACCTATAGGACTTGAAGTGTGTTAGTCCCATCACACAGACCAATATTTTCTTCCCAGAAGCACCTATAGGACTTGAAGTGTGTTAGTCCCATCACACAGAGATCCTATATTTTGTTCCCAGAAGCACCTATAGGACTTGAAGTGTGTTAGTCCCATCACACAGACCTATATTTTCTTCCCAGAAGCACCTATAGGACTTGAAGTGTGTTAGTCCCATCACACAGAGATCATATATTTTGTTCCCAGAAGCACCTATAGGACTTGAAGTGTGTTAGTCCCATCACACAGAGATCATATATTTTGTTCCCAGAAGCACCTATAGGACTTGAAGTGTGTTAGTCCCATCACACAGACCTATATTTTCTTCCCAGAAGCACCTATAGGACTTGAAGTGTGTTAGTCCCATCACACAGAGATCATATATTTTGTTCCCAGAAGCACCTATAGGACTTGAAGTGTGTTAGTCCCATCACACAGAGATCATATATTTTGTTCCCAGAAGCACCTATAGGACTTGAAGTGTGTTAGTCCCATCACACAGAGATCTATATTTTCTTCCCAGAAGCACCTATAGGACTTGAAGTGTGTTAGTCCCATCACACAGAGATCCTATATTTTGTTCCCAGAAGCACCTATAGGACTTGAAGTGTGTTAGTCCCATCACACAGAGATCCTATATTTTCTTCCCAGAAGCACCTATAGGACTTGAAGTGTGTTAGTCCCATCACACAGAGATCTATATTTTGTTCCCAGAAGCACCTATAGGACTTGAAGTGTGTTAGTCCCATCACACAGAGATCCTATATTTTATTCCCAGAAGCACCTATAGGACTTGAAGTGTGTTAGTCCCATCACACAGAGATCTATATTTTCTTCCCAGAAGCACCTATAGGACTTGAAGTGTGTTAGTCCCATCACACAGAGATCCTATATTTTCTTCCCAGAAGCACCTATAGGACTTGAAGTGTGTTAGTCCCATCACACAGAGATCATATATTTTTGTTCCCAGAAGCACCTATAGGACTTGAAGTGTGTTAGTCCCATCACACAGAGATCCTATATTTTCTTCCCAGAAGCACCTATAGGACTTGAAGTGTGTTAGTCCCATCACACAGAGATCCTATATTTTGTTCCCAGAAGCACCTATAGGACTTGAAGTGTGTTAGTCCCATCACACAGAGATCATATTTTTTGTTCCCAGAAGCACCTATAGGACTTGAAGTGTGTTAGTCCCATCACACAGAGATCCTATATTTTGTTCCCAGAAGCACCTATAGGACTTGAAGTGTGTTAGTCCCATCACACAGAGATCATATTTTCTTCCCAGAAGCACCTATAGGACTTGAAGTGTGTTAGTCCCATCACACAGAGATCCTATATTTTGTTCCCAGAAGCACCTATAGGACTTGAAGTGTGTTAGTCCCATCACACAGAGATCATATTTTTTGTTCCCAGAAGCACCTATAGGACTTGAAGTGTGTTAGTCCCATCACACAGAGATCCTATATTTTGTTCCCAGAAGCACCTATAGGACTTGAAGTGTGTTAGTCCCATCACACAGAGATCCTATATTTTGTTCCCAGAAGCACCTATAGGACTTGAAGTGTGTTAGTCCCATCACACAGACCTATATTTTCTTCCCAGAAGCACCTATAGGACTTGAAGTGTGTTAGTCCCATCACACAGAGATCCTATATTTTCTTCCCAGAAGCACCTATAGGACTTGAAGTGTGTTAGTCCCATCACACAGAGATCTATATTTTGTTCCCAGAAGCACCTATAGGACTTGAAGTGTGTTAGTCCCATCACACAGAGCTCCTATATTTTCTTCCCAGAAGCACCTATAGGACTTGAAGTGTGTTAGTCCCATCACACAGAGATCCTATATTTTCTTCCCAGAAGCACCTATAGGACTTGAAGTGTGTTAGTCCCATCACACAGAGATCCTATATTTTTCTTCCCAGAAGCACCCATAGGACTTGAAGTGTGTTAGTCCCATCACACAGAGATCCTATATTTTGTTCCCAGAAGCACCTATAGGACTTGAAGTGTTAGTCCCATCACACAGACCTATATTTTCTTCCCAGAAGCACCTATAGGACTTGAAGTGTGTTAGTCCCATCACACAGAGATCTATATTTTGTTCCCAGAAGCACCTATAGGACTTGAAGTGTGTTAGTCCCATCACACAGACCTCCTATATTTTGTTCCCAGAAGCACCTATAGGACTTGAAGTGTGTTAGTCCCATCCCACAGAGCACCTATATTTTGTTCCCAGAAGCACCTTAGGACTTGAAGTGTGTTAGTCCCATCACACAGACCTATATTTTCTTCCCAGAAGCACCTATAGGACTTGAAGTGTGTTAGTCCCATCACACAGAGATCATATATTTTGTTCCCAGAAGCACCTATAGGACTTGAAGTGTGTTAGTCCCATCACACAGAGATCATATATTTTTTCCCAGAAGCACCTATAGGACTTGAAGTGTGTTAGTCCCATCACACAGAGCTCCTATATTTTTTTCCAGAAGCACCTATAGGACTTGAAGTGTGTTAGTCCCATCACACAGACTCCTATATTTTCTTCCCAGAAGCACCCATAGGACTTCTAGTGTGTTAGTGGCATCACACAGAGCTCCTATATTTTCTTCCCAGAAGCACCCATAGGACTTCTAGTGTGTTAGTGGCATCACACAGAGATCCTCTATTTTGTTTGCAGAAGCACCCATAGGACTTCTAGTGTGTTAGTGGCATCACACAGAGCTCATATATTTTCTTCCCAGAAGCACCCATAGGACTTCGAGTGTGTTAGTGGCATCACACAGAGCTCCTATATTTTCTTCCCAGAAGCACCCATAGGACTTCTAGTGTGTTAGTGGCATCACACAGAGATCCTATATTTTCTTCCCAGCAGCACCTATAGGACTTCTAGTGTGTTAGTCCCATCACACAGAGTTCCTCTATTTTGTTTGCAGAAGCACCCATAGGACTTCTAGTGTGTTAGTGGCATCACACAGAGATCCTATATTTTCTTCTCAGAAGCACCCATAGGACTTCTAGTGTGTTAGTGGCATCACACAGAGATCATATATTTTCTTCCCAGAAGCACCTACAGGACTTCTAGTGTGTTAGTGGCATCACACAGAGATCCTCTATTTTCTTAGCAGAAGCACCCATAGGACTTCTAGTGTGTTAGTGGCATCACACAGAGCTCATATATTTTCTTCCCAGCAGCACCTATAGGACTTGAAGTGTGTTAGTGGCATCACACAGAGATCCTCTATTTTGTTTGCAGAAGCACCCATAGGACTTCTAGTGTGTTAGTGGCATCACACAGAGCTCATATATTTTCTTCTCAGCAGCACCCACAGGACTTCGAGTGTGTTAGTGGCATCACACAGAGCTCCTCTATTTTCTTTGCAGAAGCACCCATAGGACTTCTAGTGTGTTAGTGGCATCACACAGAGCTCCTATATTTTCTTCTCAGCAGCACCCACAGGACTTCTAGTGTGTTAGTGGCATCACACAGAGCTCCTCTATTTTCTTTGCAGAAGCACCCATAGGACTTCTAGTGTGTTAGTGGCATCACACAGAGCTCCTATATTTTCTTCTCAGCAGCACCCACAGGACTTCTAGTGTGTTAGTGGCATCACACAGAGCTCCTCTATTTTCTTTGCAGAAGCACCCATAGGACTTCTAGTGTGTTAGTGGCATCACACAGAGCTCCTATATTTTCTTCTCAGCAGCACCCACAGGACTTCTAGTGTGTTAGTGGCATCACACAGAGCTCCTCTATTTTCTTTGCAGAAGCACCCATAGGACTTCTAGTGTGTTAGTGGCATCACACAGAGCTCCTATATTTTCTTCTCAGCAGCACCCACAGGACTTCTAGTGTGTTTAGTGGCATCACACAGAGCTCCTCTATTTTCTTTGCAGAAGCACCCATAGGACTTCTAGTGTGTTAGTGGCATCACACAGAGCTCCTATATATTCTTCTCAGCAGCACCCACAGGACTTCTAGTGTGTTAGTGGCATCACACAGAGCTCCTCTATTTTCTTTGCAGAAGCACCCATAGGACTTCTAGTGTGTTAGTGGCATCACACAGAGCTCCTATATATTCTTCTCAGCAGCACCCACAGGACTACCGACTACAATGGCTGGAAGACCGCCAAGGGGAGGCAGAGCGTGCAGAGCCAAGAACACAGGGCAGGCAGGCTCTGTTTCTAGTGGACGTGGCCGTGGCCGTGGACGTGGTCGTGCATCGTCATCAGCACGTGGCCATGGGACACGCGCGTCTTTGTTTTCGGCAGCTGGACATGTGGAGCCGCATCATGCTGAAGGCTTGGTAGAATGGATGACCAAGCCCTCCTCATCCTCCTCATCCTCTCTCACCCAGGCTCAGGGTACTGGCAGAGCATCATCAGCCACCCCTTCCCTAGACCCACCATGTCCTCCTGAGGAGTCCCCCGAACTCTTTGAGCACAGTGTTGGGTACATGCTCCAGGAGGATGCCCAACGATTCGAAGGCTCGGATGATGATACCCAGCTTGAGGAATCTGGCAGTACTGTTCCACCAGCTGCAGCTTACTGCCAGGTTTGCTCTAGTGGTGAAGAGGGAGGGGATGATGAGGTCACTGACTCCACGTGGGTGCCTGAAGGGAGAGAGGATGAGGAGGAGGACGAGGAGGAGGAGGATGCGGCGTCACATGTCCAACGAGGCAGGATGTCCCCTGGAGGCCAGGTAGAGGCCAGCACAGCAACTGTACAACACCGCAGAGCTCCGCCTGTGCAGGGCGCTGCCTCTGCACGTTATCAGAAAAGTTCTTTGGTGTGGGCCTTTTTTGAGACGAGTGCATCAGATCGCACCACTGCTATTTGCAATATTTGTCTCAAGCGTATCTCGCGTGGCCAAAACATCAGCCGCTTGGGCAGCACAAGCATGACCAGACATATGTCGACCTGCCATGCAGCTCGTTGGCAGGCACACATAAAAGACCCACACCAAAGAACTAAGCGGACCTCTCCTTGCTCCTCATCAGCTGGGATCTCCATCCCCACTACACCTTCAGTCCTCTCTGAAAGCTGCTCTGAGAGGACTGAAGGTGTAGAATTAGGTGTGTCACAACCATGTACTTGCAGTACACCGACGTCCGATTGCAGCAGGCAAATTTCCCTGCCCCAGCTGCTGGACCGTAGAAAGAAGTACACTCCCAGCCATCCACATGCCCAGCGGTTGAATGCTAGCTTGGCTAAATTGCTAGCACTTCAACTGCTGCCTTTTCAGTTGGTAGACTCGGCCCCCTTCCGTGAGTTTGTTCAATGTGCGGTTCCTCAGTGGCAGGTTCCCAAACGCCACTTTTTCTCACGGAAGGCGATTCCGTCTCTCTACCGGCATGTGGAGGGCAATGTCCATGCCTCGCTGGACAGGGCGGTCAGCGGTAAGGTGCATATTACCGCTGACTCATGGTCCAGCAGGCATGGACAGGGACGGTACCTTTCTTTCACGGCCCATTGGGTCACTCTATTGGCAGCTGGGAGGGATGCAGGACAAGGTGCAGTAGTGTTGGAGGTTGTTCCGCCACCACGCCTCCAAAACGCTACTACTGCTACTGGTTGTGACACACCTCTCTCCTCCACCCCCTCCTCTTCTTCTTCCTCCAGTGCTCTGTCCTTGGAACCAGCGGTGCTCCGTAGGCGTACAAGGGGCTACGCAAGTACGCAGGCAAAAAGATGCCATGCCGTGCTTGCGCTGGTGTGTTTGGGGGACAGGAGCCACACTGGGCCAGAGGTTCTGGCAGCTCTGCAGGGGCAGGCCGACAGGTGGTTGACGCCACGTCAGCTTAAGCCAGGAATGGTCGTTTCTGACAATGGCACCAACCTCCTCTCCGCCCTGCGACAGGGGCAGCTCACCCATGTGCCCTGCATGGCTCACGTCCTCAACCTGGTGGTGCAGCGGTTCTTGGGCAGGTTCCCAGGCTTACAGGATGTCCTGAGGCAGGCCAGGAAAGTCTGTGTGCATTTCCGCCGATCTTATAATGCCAGTGCTCGGCTGACTGAGCTGCAAAAGGAGCTGAACCTGCCCAAGAACCGCCTAATATGTGACATGCCCACCAGGTGGAACTCAACGTTGGCCATGCTGCAGCGACTGCACACGCAGCAGAGGGCCATCAATGAGTACCTTTGCGACTACGGCACCAGGACAGGGTCAGGGGAGCTTGGTTTTTTTTCCCCACGTCAGTGGAGCATGATCAGGGATGCATGCACTGTCCTCTCACCATTTGAGGAGGCCACGAGGATGGTGAGCAGTGACAGTGCATGCATCAGTGACACTGTCCCTCTTGTCCACCTGTTGGAGCATACGCTGCGTGGGATAATGGACAGGGCACTTGAGGCAGAACAGAGGCAGGAAGAGGAGGACTTCCTTGCCTCTCAAGGCCCCCTTTATCCGGACAGTGTTCCTTCTGTCCCACCCATCACACAGGAAGAGGATGAGGAGGAGGAGGAGGAGGAGGAGGAGGAGGAGGAGGATTGTGTGAGCATGGAGGTGGAGCCTGGCACTCAGCATCAGCAGCAGCAGTCTTTTAGGGATGATGTACAGTCCCAACAAACCAGTGGACTTGTACGTGGCTGGGAGGAGGTGGCTGGCGATCATGTCATCCTCAGTGACCCAGAAGACTCCGGACCGAATGCCTCAGCTAACCTACGCTGCATGGCCTCCCTGATCCTGCAAAGCCTGCGAAAGGATCCTTGTGTTCTTCAGATCAAGGAGAGGGACCATTACTGGCTGGCCACTCTCCTTGATCCGCGGTACAAGGGTAAGGTTGCGGACCTTATCTTGCCGTCGCAGAGGGAGCAGAGGATGAGACATCTCAGGGAGGCCTTGCAGAAAGGTCTGTGCAACGCGTTCCCAGAAACTGGGAGGCTACAAACTCCTGGTCCTGGGCGACGAGTTGCTGAGGCTTCGGTCAGTAGCAGAAGGAGCGGTGGGGAAGGTGGACGTCTGACCGATGCGTTCAGACAATTTTTTAGTCCGCAGCCCCAAGGTATGATCGGTTCCAGCAACCATCGCCAGCGTCTGATATACATGGTGCAGGAATACCTTGGGGCAAGGTCAGACTTGGACACCTTTCCCACCGAAAATCCTCTGGCTTACTGGGTCCTGAGGATGGATCACTGGCCAGAGCTTGCACAGTATGCAATTGAGCTACTGGCCTGTCCTGCCTCCAGCGTTCTTTCCGAACGCACATTCAGTGCTGCTGGAGGATTTGTCACCGATCATAGGGTGCGCCTGTCCACCGCCTCGGTTGATCGACTGACCTTCATCAAAATGAATCAGTCTTGGATCACCACCAGCTACCAGGCACCTGAGGCGGATATAACCGAATAATTTTTAATATCACATCCCTTCAAGACTGCCTATGCTGATGCTGAGTGACTGTCCTCTTATGTTCACTGACTATCCTCTTCCTCCTCCTCAATGATCCATGCCACCACACCAGTGCCTAAGGCACAATTTTTCAGCCCCTGTTTAACAGGGGCGTGTACATACAATTTTTATAAAAAAATGCTTCGCAACACGTGTGACTGCTGTGCTCCAAGTACAGTATCTGTGAGGGGTTGCAGTGTTGTGGCACCAGCACCAGTGCCTAAGGCAAATTTTTCAGCCCCTGTTTAACAGGGGCGTGTACTTACAATTTTTAAAAAAAATGCTTCGCAACACGTGTGACTGCTGTGCTCCAAGTACAGTATCTGTGAGGGGTTGCAGTGTTGTGGCACCAGCACCAGTGCCTAAGGGAAATTTTTCAGCCCCTGTTTAACAGGGGCGTGTACTTACAATTTTTTTAAAAAATGCTTCGCAACACGTGTGACTGCTGTGCTCCAAGTACAGTATCTGTGAGGGGTTGCAGTGTTGTGGCACCAGCACCAGTGCCTAAGGCAAATTTTTCAGCCCCTGTTTAACAGGGGCGTGTACTTACAATTTTTTAAAAAAATGCTTTGCAACACGTGTGACTGCTGTGCTCCAAGTACAGTATCTGTGAGGGGTTGCAGTGTTGTGGCACCAGCACCAGTGCCTAAGGCACAATTTTTCAGCCCCTGTTTAACAGGGGCGGGTAATTACAATTTTTTAAAAAAAATGCTTCGCAACACGTGTGACTGCTGTGCTCCAAGTACAGTATCTGTGAGGGGTTGCAGTGTTGTGGCACCAGCACCAGTGCCTAAGGCACAATTTTTCAGCCCCTGTTTAACAGGGGCGGGTAATTACAATTTTTTAAAAAAAATGCTTCGCAACACGTGTGACTGCTGTGCTCCAAGTACAGTATCTGTGAGGGGTTGCAGTGTTGTGGCACCAGCACCAGTGCCTAAGGCACAATTTTTCAGCCCCTGTTTAACAGGGGCGGGTAATTACAATTTTTTAAAAAAATGCTTCGCAACACGTGTGACTGCTGTGCTCCAAGTACAGTATCTGTGAGGGGTTGCAGTGTTGTGGCACCAGCACCAGTGCCTAAGGCACAATTTTTCAGCCCCTGTTTAACAGGGGCGGGTAATTACAAATCTTGATCTAATAGTTCACAGCAGGGCCCATTCCTGCGCCCACCAAGAGTAACTATGAGGGCCTACAGTCTTGTGGCAACACCGTCCACCACCACCGCCAAAGGCCCAATTTTTCTGCCCTGTTCATCAGGTGCTTGCAATTACAAATCTTGATCTAATAACTCACAGCAGGGCCCATTCCTGCGCCCACCAAGAGTAACTGTGAGAGCTTACAGTCTTGTGGCAACACCGTCCACCACCACCACCACCCCCAATTTTTCTGCCCTGTTCAACAGGTGCATGCAATTACAAATCTTGATCTAATAACTCACAGCAGGGCCCATTCTTGCGCCCACCAAGAGTAACTGTGAGAGCTTACAGTCTTGTGGCAACACCGTCCACCACCACCGCCAAAGGCCCAATTTTTCTGCCCTGTTCATCAGGTGCTTGCAATTACAAATCTTGATCTAATAACTCACAGCAGGGCCATTCCTGCGCCCACCAAGAGTAACTATGAGGGCCTACAGTCTTGTGGCAACACCGTCCACCACCACCGCCAAAGGCCCAATTTTTCTGCCCTGTTCATCAGGTGCTTGCAATTACAAATCTTGATCTAATAACTCACAGCAGGGCCCATTCCTGCGCCCACCAAGAGTAACTGTGAGAGCTTACAGTCTTGTGGCAACACCGTCCACCACCACCACCACCCCCAATTTTTCTGCCCTGTTCAACAGGTGCATGCAATTACAAATCTTGATCTATTAACTCACAGCAGGGCCCATTCCTGTGCCCACCAGTCTTGTGGCTACACCAACATCTAATAGGGCAAATTTCTGCAGAGTATATACGCCAGGCCCCTACTTTCAAACATCCAACTTACAAACGACTCCTACTTGCAAATGGAAAGAGAAAACAGGAAGTGAGAGGAAATCTACCCCTAGGAAGGGAAATTCTATCCTGTTAGATTTAATTTGGGAAAAAGGTATCTCCTCTCTACTGATACTTTATCACCAATCCTTGTTTCAATTAACCACTTTCAGACCGGACCAATTTGAAGCCAAAGGACCAGGCCCCTTTTTGCGATTCAGCACTGCGTCGCTTTAACTGACAATTGCGCGGTCGTGCGACGTGGCTCCCAAACAAAATTGACGTCCTTTTTTTCCCACAAATAGAGCTTTCTTTTGGTGGTATTTGATCGCCCCTGCGGTTTTTATTTTTTGCGCTATAAACAAAAATAGAGCGACAATTTTGAAAAAAATGCATTAAATTTTTTTTTTTTTGCTATAATAAATATCCCCCAAAAATATATAAAAAAACATTTTTTTTCCTCAGTTTAGGCCGATACGTATTCTTCTACATATTTTTGGTAAAAAAAATCGCAATAAGCGATTATTGATCGGTTTGCGCAGAAGTTATAGCGTTTACAAGATAGGGGATAGTTTTATAGCATTTTTATTAATAATTTTTTTTTTATTATTAATGGCGGAGATCTGCGATTTTTTTTTTGTGACTGCGACATTATGGCGGACACATCGGACATTTTTGACACATTTTTGGGACCATTGTCATTTTTACAGCAATTAATGCATTTAAATGCATTGATTTCTGTATAAATGACACTGGCAGTTTAGGAGTTAACCACAAGGTGGCAGTGTAGGGGTTAAGTAGGCCTAGGGGTGTGTTTTTTACTGTGGGGGGGCGTGGCTGTCAGCTAGTGAATGCTGATCTCTGCTCCAATCACAGGGAGCAGAGATCGGCGTCACTAGTTGCTAGGCAGAACGGGGAGATGCTGTTTATCTCGGCATCTCCCCGTTCAGCCGCTCCGTGAGACGATCGCGGGAGTCCCCGCGGCGATCGAGTCCGCGGGGACCGCGGCCGGACTCACGGGGGTGCCGACCAGCGCGGGAGCGCGCCGCTCCCGGCGCGCTCCCGATGGCACGGACAGGCTAAAGGAGGGACGTATATATACGCCCTCCTGCCTGTACGTGCCATTCTGTCGACGTATATCTGCGTGCGCTGGTCGGCAAGTGGTTAAAACCCCACTTTTTCCAAAAACATTTGTCATTGGGACGGAAAGTTAGGTGACATGTTCTGAACAGATGTGCAAAGACAGCAAATGTTACAGGGGTGATAACCCCTCCCTATGTTCTCCAAAAAGCTTAAAAATAGATTTTTTTGGGATGGAGCTACACTTCATAATGTACCTGTTCAGATTCTACTTAAGAACAAACCTAAAGCCGCAAGTGGTTTTAAATGGCTTCTTTTTTTCCTTTACAAATGTCATTTTGTGCAAGGACAGTTCTAAACACGGGAAACACATGCCACTTCACAGGCATACTTTAGACACCCCCCAGGTACCATATTTAAAGGAAAATTTCACTTTTTTTTTTTCACTTTATGCATCATTAAAATGACTGCTCCCGAAAAAACGTTAGTTTTTAAAAGTTTTTTTTTGCATTGATATATGTCCCCTGGGGCAGGACCCGGGTCCCCAAACCTGTTTTATGACATTAACATGCATATTGGCCGTTGTAATTAGCACTTTTGATTTCGAACGTTCACGTCCATTATAACGTATAGGGTTCGAAAATTCGCGCGAACTTTCGGTCGGTTCGAAGGTTCTGGTGCGAACCGAACCCGGGGGTGTTCGGCTCATCCCTAATTACTACATACAGAGGAGGCCCAACTCACAGAGGAAGCCGACTCAGACTTAAGCCCCATACACACGGTCGGACAATCCGCGGACCAGGTCGGTCGGATTCTGTCCGTCGTACTTTGTCCGATGTTGGTGTTGCGTACACACGGTCGGACTACGTTGTCGGAATATCCGGTCTGCAAGAACGTCGTGACGTAAGTCGTCGTCCACGAGATTAGAAAAGGGAAGTTCAGCACCACGTCAGGCACCCGTTGGGCTCCTTCTGCTGATCCCGTGTTTATCGCGAGTTAGTCGAAGTTTGGTGACTTAAGATTCGCGCTTCTCAGTTTTCTGACTCAGATCGTTACTGCTCTTCAGTTTGTGCTTGTCGTGCGTATCTGTTTATTAGTGCGTGTAGTCAGTTCGCATTTGTTGGTCATTGCGGCCTATATCTTGATATAGGACGCTTTGATTTGCACTGCTTATTGTCTGCTCGTTTCTGGTATTCATTTCGTTCTTTCAGGCCTTGCTGTTTATCGGTGCTTTCTGTTTGTCCGTTCTGACCAGCCGACCTTTTGTGACCTTGTGAGCGATGTTTCCCGTGCGTACTCGTCGCCGAGTTCGTGCTGTACGCGGAATTGGTGTCGGGCTTCTAGCTTTGAGCCAAGACCCGTCCATGAACAGAGTGACGAGGAGTATGTGGACCAAGAATTGGTTGCTTCAGCGTGACCAATTCTCGCACATGCCTTTGCTTCGTGAGATCCAGGAGAATAATCCTGATGATTTCAGGAACTTTCTCAGGATGACGGACCCCGATTTTCACCGTCTTTTGGCTTTGCTGACCCCCTTTATCAGCCGGCAGGATACCTGCATGAGACAAGCCATTACTCCGGAGCAGAGGCTTGTTGCTACGTTGAGGTACTTGGCGACAGGGAGAAGTCTTCAGGATTTGAAGTTCTCTTCAGGTATCTCTCCCCAGGCCCTGGGAATCATTATTCCAGAGACCTGTTCTGCCATCATCGAGGTCCTGCAGGAGGACTATATTAAGGTAACATTTCTCCTTTACTATTCCCTTCTATGTATGTTCTTTTTGCTAATGTCTTCTATTTTTGACCTCCTTCCCTAATTACCATGATTGCAATATGTTCTAATATGCTGTGCCCCTTTTCTCCTTCATGCATTTTTCCCTTCACTTACCTCCCCAGCATGCTCTTCTGCCCCAATAGACACCTATGGCCTAGTCACTTAAGCAATGTATTTTGTCTGCTGCATAGGATTTTTTGCCCCCAAACACCCCCTAAAATATGCACAAATGTTTGCTGTGTGGTTTACTTCATGTAGAGCCCCTTTTTTTTCTTGTTTTTGGTGGGGGGGGGCAAACTCATTAGGAACCCCCTCCCCCAACTGCTCTGTCAGATGGTACCAATCCTCTATCTGCTGGCTTTCCCAAGGTCAATACACACTATATACCTACCTCTTTATAGTGGGCATCTTTAGGGATGAATTCTGCAAAGCATGTAGTGCAAGGGGCTGCCTCCATACTTTCCATTTCCTAATTTTTTGTGTTCTTTCCCTCCTATTAGCTTGCTTGGTAATTTCATAATGTCACAATGTGCTTTCCTTTTTTTTTTGGGGGGGGGGGGGGGGGGGGCGGAAATGTTAGTTTAGCTTTCCTGGGGGCTGCCAATAGTGTTAAGTACAGAGGGTCTGGCCAAACTAGCACACATTATTGAGCCATTTGCCAATCAATGAAGTGCAGAGGGTTACCTGTCCAACAACCCCCCCCCCCCAAAACCCTAGTTATTGCCAATGGCCCATCAGAAGTGTGGGGATTGATGGGGGGTGAGTAATCTGTGAAGGGGAGCCTCTACTTTTCTGTGCAAATACTTTCCAGCCTCCAATTTTATACAATGCTCTTGTTCCAAGATGTTGATTGTCTAATCTGCTTGCAATGTTTATGTGCAAAGTGACTAATTTTTTTTTCTTGTTTCACTCCACAGTTCCCTTCAACGCCACAGGAATGGCAGACTGTGGCCTCCCACTTTGCCAGCCGTTGGGACTTTCCTAACTGCGGAGGGGCAATTGATGGGAAACACGTCCGCATCGTCCCACCGCCCAACTCGGGGTCCCACTATTATAATTATAAAGGGTTTAATAGTGTAGTGATGTTGGCGGTGGTGTCGGCAACATATGAATTTATGTATGTGGACGTGGGGATGAACGGCCGGATCTCGGATGGTGGTGCCATTACGCACACGGAGTTCTACTGGCGTCTCCAAAGTGGCAGTCTGTGCTTGCCACCTCCAGAGGAGAATGCTGAAGGACTCCCCTTCGTCTTTGTCGCAGATGAAGCGTTTGCGTTGACTCCCCATGTGATGAGGCCGTTCCCGATGAGGACCCTCACCCCAGACCAGAGGGTCTTCAACTACAGGCTGTCCAGAGCCAGAAGAGTTGTGGAGAACACTTTTGGCATCCTGGCCAGCCGCTTCCGCCTGTTCTTGACGGCAATTAACTTGGCGGAATACAAACTGAACCACATAGTTCTTGCCTGTTGCATATTGCACAACTTCCTCAAAAGACATAACAGGAACTATGTGGTGCCCGTTGGCCCAGATGTGGAGGGCCCTCCAAATGCGGACCTCACAGCCCTTCAAGTGGCACGTCCAGGCTTGCCCCCTCTAAATGCCCGAGCGGTCCGCGAGCAATATATGGAGTACTTTGTGGGTAGGGGGGCCATTGCTCTGCCTGACGATGTGTGAGAGGCATTTTTTAATAAATCTGATATTTCAACCAACCTATGATTTCTTGTCATTTCACTATTCTTTTTAGCTTATTTTACCTTGAAATTTTTTCCCTTTGCCTTCGACAGTGGGAATGCACTTTCTGGGCAAAAGGAGGTAACAGTCTCTTCTTCCCAAAAAGATTAGTCTCATGTTGTGTGTTTGCTACCTAATCTTTGGTCTAGATAAGGTTTGTACTGCATAACTGACACCCAAAATACTCCTTTTCATCACCAGGTCAGACATGTGTGTATTCTCAAAAATGCTGTGCTCCGTGTTTTCGTACAAAGCACTGTGGGTGTCATTTACATAAGTCAAATCCACTATGCTCTACAAGTGCAGTGAAAAAGTGCCCTGGAAAAGAAACTTGCAGTGCAAAGTGGACTTGCCTTTAGTAAATAACACCAATTGCCCCCCATATCCTTTCCATTTGACATACATAATGCATTGTGTTTTTTTAAATAAGGAAGCCACACATTTAGAAAAATAAAAAAGTTTACTTGGAAAACATTCACAAGTGCGTTTACAATCTTCACGCCCAAACTGACAACATCTTGGTTATTTACAGCATTGTTTAGAAACATTCCGCAATTGGTAAAACCAGGCATGGAGCAAAACAGAACCTATGAACTTGGAAAGTTCAACTTTGTAAAGTGAAGACAAGATCAGACATGACTATATGTTCAAAGTGTGTTTGATCTTGCCTTCATCACATGGGGGGGTCACCCCTGGAAAGTGGAAATTTAGAACATGCACACAATTTGGGTCTGAAAATGGTCATTAGATGGTAAAACACATGCCTAGAAGCTTCAAAAGTGCCATTTTCCATCATGGGGATGAATGGACGTTTTTTGGGGGTGCAACCCCTTCACCACAACCACTTTCGTAGTTCGTAAAGTGGTTGCACCCCCAAAAAAACGTTGGCATTCATCCACCATGATGGGAGCTAGCACATGTGGACACAATGTGTGCATGTTCCAAATTTCACACAGTTCTTAAGTTGCAAATGTGTTCAGAAGCTGGCACAAATGTGTGTTAATTACTTGGTGCGTTTTCATATTTTTCCTAAAACATCAATGATGTTCTTCAATTTTTGTTGAACATCATTGATGTTTTGCTTTATGTAATCGAGATCTCTATTGCAGACCATTATCTCCCCGATGAGTACGTGGGCACTCTCTGTGGTAAAGTGCGATTTTTCTTCCACAACATCCACGTCACCTAAAAACCACAAACAAACAAAAATCGGGTGTTGGAAATGAGGCAGCCATACATTGATTAGCTTACCAGTAGCTGTGTTCTCCCACACTCACCTGTTGTGGTGACAATTTCTCCAAGTTCGATGATCTCTCCTTCCTCCTCCTCCTCCTCTGCTTCTGCTGTTTCACCTTTTTTGGGAGGTGTTGGTTTTGGGGTTTCCTCAGACGGGCCAAGTTTTCGCTCCCCTATGAGAATGTACAAAAGGAAGATTTAGCAACACAATCTATTGAGGGCAGAAATAGGAAATGACAAACATTGCTTGAAAGTGACGGACACAATTTTTGTTTGGCCAGTTACAAATGCCAACTACATGAATGTAGTCACTTTGTAAAGGTGCTAAACTGACTAGCTTTTTGGTAGAAGTTTGTGTGATGGAGACCCCCCTCTAGTATCCACTGGAGCACATGTGTGGAAAAGCCTAATAAAAAGGGGGTTTGGGTGTCCCAGCACTAGTGCTCTAGAGTCCAGATGGGTAAACAGCTACTGGGTGACCTCTCCTTTACATTGAATAAATTGGCTTTACATTCTTGATGACATTTCTAGTGAGAACAAACTTCCTTTCCACAAAAAAAACACCAAACATCGTATTATAAGTGGCCGATCGTTGCGTACGATCGAATGGACACACACACACGACCATGACAGTGGCAGAAATATCGAGGCTGAGTACGATCGAATGCACAGACGAACATGAAAGTGGCCATTTTGGAATGTACAACTTTGTAAAAATCAAACCACATGGAGCAGTATGCAAGCAAGAAATAAAACACAAAACACAACTACTTACTTTTTTGAAGAATTTGCTTGATCTTTCTGTACTGATCGGCCTCCCTCAGTTTCAGGTCTGACCAGCGTTTCCTCAGTTGCTCCTTGGATCGTTGTACCCCAAAATTATTGTACAGCCTCCTCACAACTTTAGACATGATCTTGGCCTTGCGGACATTGGGGTTGAGGTAAGGCCCATACTTCCCATCATAGTCGCTCCTCTTTAATATGTCCACCATCTCCAACATTTCTCCAAATGACATATTGGAGGCCTTGAATTTCAGGCTCCGGGATCGGGACGTTTCTGCCTCCGGACTTTCCTCGTCCTCCTCGTTGGTGGGATATTTGTGGCGCACCTGCTGTGTCCCCGCCATGTGCTCTCCCCACTGCGCCGTAAAGAGAAGGGGTGGGGAATAGACGAGAAAGATCGTCAGGGGCGGGCGGAGTTTGACGCATGCGCACTGTATATAAAACGTCACACGCCTGTGTCGTAGCCACGATCTGGGAGACGAGGGGAGAGAAAGCTCACGCACGAGACGATCGCTAGAAACGAAGGTACAATTTGACGTTGGTACATAAGTAGCCTAGACTGATTAGAACTTGAGGCTTCTTTATGGAGAAGATTAGGAGAGTTTAGGCTGACATTATTTATATTGTTCTGTGTGGTGTTGTGTCTTGCAGAGGTGATGGAGGCCTTCTATGACGTGAGTTTTCTCCCCCTCTTCATTGATAAATACAGGGAATTTCCCCTTTTATGGCTACCAAAGCACCGTGACTACAGCAACAGACCAAAGAGGTACGCAGCCATGCTGAAACTTGTGGCATTTGTAAAGCCAACCCTGCCCATGGCAACCGTGGCAAACTTAAAAGTGAAGATTAACAACATGAAGAGTACCTATTTCCGGGAGCGCAATAAGGTCCGGAAGTCCCTAGCATCTGGAGCTGCAGCAGCTGATGTCCATGTCCCCACGCTCTGGTACTATGAGAGGCTCCACTTTCTCAAAGACCAGGCTACTGTCAGGAAGTCACTCTCGACTCTTCCTTGCACGCGTCCTTCCACGCACGCCACCCCTGATGAGGCTTTCGAGGACCAACCTGGGCCTTCCAGTCTGGAATATGTGCAGGTGCCCAGCTTGTTCCAGGTATAGTAGTTAGGTATAGTAGGTATAGACAGTGGTGTTGGAGAAATTTTTGGGAAGACTCTAAACTGCAGGGCTGAGAATTGTATGGTTTTCTATTTGTAAACATTTTGCAACAGTCACTAGATGAGAATTGTGTGTGTTTGATGAACAAATAACTGAAACTATGTCCCTTTTTCAGACACAGGAAGACCTCAGCCAGGAGGTGGCTGTGGAAGGTGGCAGTCAGGAGGAGGCAGGGGTTAGTGGCAGCCAACAGGGGGGTAGGCGTAGGAGCCTGACTGTCTCCCAAGTCCCTCCCCTCCGCCTTCCCTACAGAAGGGCGAAAAGCATGGGGGAGGTGGGAGAGTCAGCGCTCCAGCTGATACGAGATGCCTCAGCCTCCCTATATGCCACACCCACCTACGAGGAGGCCTTTGCCTCCTTGGTTGGCAGTAAAATGACGGGTATGGAGGCGGGGCAACGCAGCATGTGTGAGGATGTCATCCTCAAAATACTAAATGAGGGGATGGCTGGGGAGATGACCCCACTCACACATGTTTGCGAGAGTGACCTTGCTCCGCCTCCTCCTCCTCCTTCTGCCACCCCACCAGCACCAGCACCACGGCGTGGAAGGAAGCGTACAAGGAAGACAAGAGAGTGATGACCTTGATTCAGTCTGGTCTGAGAGAAGATGGAGCCTCTCGTAGGACCAGAGCCTGGGGACCTAGATGGCATCTGCTGCAGTTCCGGATGTTTTGGACTTCAGGACCAGATTGCGCTCCCTTATTATTTAGATAGGTACTCTTCAGGCCCCCAATTTTTTAAGCGTGAAAAATGATGGTTGCCATGGGTGTCCAAGGCTTTGCAAATTACCCAAGTTTCACCATGGCTGCGTTGCTCTTTGGTTTGTTGCTGAGACCTAAATAAATTTTTTTGGGATTTGAAATAATCATTGACTATTGTGTTTTACTTTTCTACAATGACAGTTTTTCTTTGAGTAGGCAGGTACATTTCACTAATCCTAAAGTAGAATTAACAAGGGGCACCAACAACCAACAAACTCCTAGTAAATTTAAGCAAGAAATACAAATGTTAATAATGTGGTTTTGCTAAGTTGAGACACACAACCCCCCTCCAAAAAAAAAAAAAGAATCTCCTTCAAATATGTATTCCCCAAAAAAAAAAAAAAAAAAGACAAATGATGCTAAAAATATAACAAAGATTCTTTTACGATCTGAGTAAAAATAAACATGTAGTGTATAAATGCTGAAAAGTAATAAAGAACTAAGTTTGTGAGAAGTGCGGGTGAATAGGAGCAGCTAAAACATGTCATTCTTGTTGCATTGTAAAGAAAAAGAGAATGCGCTGCATTAAAGACATTTTAACGTTGCAGCGTGACGAATGTGCTGTGTCGATTAGGAAAGGTAGTTTTACCTGACCGAGCGCTTCCGTCACAGAATTTCTTCTGAGCATGCGTAGCACTTTGTCCGTCGGACAACCGTACACACGATCGGATTTGGTGTGATCGGACCGTGTTGACGGCAAATCTTTCCAGCAGGAGATAAGACTTTGTCCGTCGGACAAACCGACGTACACTGTCCGATGGTGCATACACACGGTCTGATTTTTCAACAACATTGTCCGATCGGACAGAATCCATGAAAAAGTCCGACCGTGTGTATGGGGCTTAAGGAGAGGCAAACTCCAACTCAGAGGAGACAGACTCAGAGCAGGTGGATTCAGACTCGGAGGAGGAAGCAGACTCAGACGGAAATTTGACACATACAAGAACGATTTGTTTAAATTCCCAAGAGACAAGCCCAAAGTCTGAGGAGCTGTCTCAGTCTCAAAAGAGGCTGATCTTTAAGTTGTCCAAAGCGTTGTCATGTCAGTTGAGTAATTTGACACCAAATCGCAGCCTTGTATTTGCCGCGCATTCTCCCTCTCAGTGATCCCCCACACAATATCACGCATGTATCCGCAATGACAGAGTCACGTACGGCGTGCGAATAGCAAATCTGACACGCAGCATTCTAAGGAGAATCAGTGTCACCAGGGAGGCGCATGATATCTACAGCAGTCAATCAAACCCAGTGACACGGTCGACAAATAGGGACAAGCACAACAGAGACCCACTCTAAAGCCCCATACACACGGTCGGACAATCCGCGGACCAGGTCGGTCGGATCCTGTCCGTCATACTTTGTCTGATGTTGGTTTTGCGTACACACGGTCGGACAAAGTTGTCGGAAAATCCGATCATTCTGAACGTGGTGACGTTTGTTGCCTACGACGGGACTACGTAGAGGCTAGTAGCCAATAGCTTTGGTCTTGTAATGTGATCTGAGCATGCGTAGCACTTTGTCCGGTCGGACAACCGTACACACGATCGGATTTGGTGTGATCGGACCGTGTTGTCGGCAAATCTTTCCAGCAGGAGATAAGACTTTGTCCGTCGGACAATCCGACGTACACTGTCCGATGGTGCATACACACGGTCTGATTTTTCAACAACATTGTCCGATCGGACAGAATCCATGAAAAAGTCAGATCGTGTGTATGGGGCTTAAGGGCTCTTTCACACAGACTTGTCTGTTTGACAGACTCCGCTTGCTCAGTTGATGCCCGCTGAGCAGGCGGATGACAGGTCTGTCTCCGCAGAGATGGACTTATCAGAGTCCTCCAGATGGAAGAAAAATAGGGTCACCTTCTGCCTGGATTTGGCGGAACGGATCGAATAGCAGCGGATGTCAGCAGACATGTCACCACTGACATCTGCTGCCCCATAGGGGAGAATGGAGCATTTGATCAGGTCTGCCTTAAAAACAGACAGGTGGACCTGATCGGAAAGCCTGTGTGAAAGGGCCCTTAGTCATACACAGCATAGGTTGGTCCCAGAGGTGGCTCTATAATTAAGCGAATTAGGCGGTTGCCTTAGGTCCCGAGATCAGAGGGGCCTCGCGGCCGCCTAGTTTACCTTATAGCCTCTTCTAGTAGCAGAGATTCTCGCCACCAGCACAGCGCCGAGTCCTCCCAGTGACACACAGAAAACCGGCCACTAGCGGGACAGATCAGCAGGGGGATCGGAGCTCACTGTGAGAGCTCCAGATAGAGAGAGATGAGCTGGGCGTATCACAGCCAGCTCTGACACTTCTCCCCTCCCCCTGAGCCCGCACAGCCAGACAGAGGAGAGTAGCTGCTTCTACTCCCTCCCCCTGTCCTCTCCTCCTGTCTATAACCCACCCACTCTCCCCGACAGACAGTGTTCTGCTGCCTAAGGGATATGGGCGGGAAGATTCAAGCTAAAGCCCAGCAAATGGAAAGGAAAGATGGAGTCTGATCCATCTATACATCCAGTCCCTCCTGCCTCCGAGTGAGTACACTGTACACTGATGTAGGGGTGCCCTTCTCTCCCTCTCCTTCTCTCTTCACCCTTCTTTCTTTCTCCCTTTTATCTATCCATCTATCTATCTTTCTTTATCTATCTGTCTATCTAGATTTCTTTAACTCTCCCCCTATCTATCTATCTGTATTTCTTCATTTATCTATCTATCTATATCCCTTTATCTATCTGTCTATCTATATTGCTTAATTTCCCTATCTATCCATCTATCATTTAGATATCTAAATCCCTTTATCTATCTATCTATCTATCTATCTATATATATATCTTTCTTTCTCTTTATCTATCTGTCTATCTGTCATAAAGATCCTGCCAGTAACCAGCGTCTCAGCATCCCTGGTACCCGCCCGCAGACGAGAGCGCGCGTGGGTGGATGAGTGCGCGCCCCCATTGGCGCCAATGAGGCTATTTAAATCCGCCTGTCACAGACGGTCCCCGCTGTCTGCTCTATAGCGTTCTGTGCCTGAAACCTGATCTGAAGTTGTTACCAGTGTTTGACCCGGCTACCCTTTGACCTCCTGCTTTCTGCCTGCACCCGACCTCGGCTTGTCTGTGACCTCCCTCCTGTCTGACCCACCTGTACTGCGTTGCCAGCCTGATACCTGACCCGGCCTGCCTAACCATCCAATCTGCCTGCCGGTTGTCCCAGTCTGCTTACAGTTCCAGTCTGCCTGTTGTTCCGGTCTGCCTGTTGTTCCGGTCTGCCTGTTGTTCCGGTCTGCCTGTTGTTCCGGTCTGCCTACAGTTCCAGTCTGCCTACAGTTCCAGTCTGCCTACAGTTCCAGTCTGCCTACAGTTCCAGTCTGCCTACAGTTCCAGTCTGCCTACAGTTCCAGTCTGCCTACATTTCCAGTCTGCCTACATTTCCGGTCTGCCTACAGTTCCGGTCTGCCTACAGTTCCGGTCTGCCTGTTGTTCCGGTCTGCCTGTTGTTCCGGTCTGCCTGTTGTTCCAGTCTGCCTGTTGTTCCAGTCTGCCTGTTGTTCCAGTCTGCCTGTTGTTCCAGTCTGCCTGTTGTTCCAGTCTGCCTACAGTTCCAGTCTGCCTACAGTTCCGGTCTGCCTACAGTTCCGGTCTGCCTACAGTTCCGGTCTGCCTACAGTTCCGGTCTGCCTACAGTTCCGGTCTGCCTGTTGTTCCAGTCTGCCTACAGTTCCAGTCTGCCTACAGTTCCAGTCTGCCTACAGTTCCAGTCTGCCTACAGTTCCAGTTTGCTTTGCTGTTCCAGCCTGCTTTGCCGACCTTACCTGCAGTTCTGATCCGGTCCACTCTACTTACCTTGTCCGCTGAGCTGATCCAGGGATCTCTCGCTACCGGTCCGACAAGTCCTGCCAGGCACCCGTGCCCCTCCTGACTCCTGGTCTCCCTGTCACCTTACCAGGGGACCGAGAGTGGGAGCTGCAAGGGAGGCCCTCCTCTGCTAACCAGACTCATCGCCACCAGGGGCGTGACAGTAGCAGACAGCCATGTCTGAGTCTGAGCAGGGAGTCTCCGCCATGGAAGAACTGTGCCAACACCTGGCGGGACTGACAAGGCGGTGAAAAATCTCCAGCAAGGATACACCCGGTTGGAAGAACGGGTGCTAGTTCTATCCAATCCTGTCGGCCCCTTGGGACCTTCACTTCCACCAGCACCCCCACCCGGGGCAGGATCGGCCCCGACGGTGGTAATGCTTCCCCCAGAGCCACGGGTCCCCATCCCTGAGAAGTTCTCAGGGGCCCGTAGCCATTTCCGGGACTTACGCAATTCCTGTGAATTATTCTTTGCATTACAACCACGGACCTTCTCCCTGGAAGCCATCAAGGTGGGCTTTGTGATCTCCTTGCTCTCTGGGGACCCACGGACTTGGGCTCATCGCTTAATGGAACAGAAAGACCCTGCATTGGCCAGTCTTGCTTCCTTCTTCGATGCCATGGCCCAACTCTACGAGGACCCCCAACTTTCAGTGACCGCGGAGACCGCTCTGCGCACCCTCCAGCAAGGGTGGGGGCCCGTGGAGGACTATGTAGCTGACTTTAGGCGTTGGGGTGCGGACACACAGTGGAATGACGCGGCCCTCCATCATCAGTTCCGCCTAGGACTCTCCGATGCCCTGAAGGACGAACTTGCCAGGGTTGGGGTACCCCAAACCTTGGACACCTTGGTCAATTTGGCCATTCAGATTGACCGGCGTCTGAGAGAACGCAGGACTGAACGAGCTTCCAGTTTCTCCCGTCCTACCTGGATGCTCCCCAGGGCCCCAAGCCATTTGCATCCTGTTCCTGCCCACCGGCCTGTACCTCCCTCCGATCCATCTGAGCCCATGCAGCTGGGGCTCCTGAGGCCTTCCTTAACCCCGGAGGAGCGTCAACGACGCCGGACCAATAATTTGTGCCTCTACTGTGGGGAACCTGGGCACTATGTGAGGAATTGCCCAGCCAAGGCCCGTAAGTGCCCCCTCATGCCTGCCAACCTTCTGGACCCATTAACCCAGATTTCCTCTCACCTTGCTCTCTCTGTCTCCTTCCAGCTCCCGGGAAGAACCTTCCAGGCACCCGCCATCATTGATTCTGGAGCATGCAGCTGTTTCATGGACTCTTCATTTGCTGCTCAACATCAGGTCCCTCTCCAGCCCAAAGTCCATGGATTATCGGTTTACCTGGCTGACGGTTCCTCCATCCGGTCTGGCCTGGTGACACAGGAGACCACCCCATTGCCCATGACTATCTCTGGTGGCCACCGGGAATTACTTTGCCTAGACATTATCTCCTCCCCACTGTCCCCAGTAATACTGGGTATGCCGTGGCTGAAGGCCCACAATCCAGCCATTAACTGGGCCACTGGGATGGTCTCCTTCTCTTCCCCTTACTGTAAGAGGTCTTGTGGGTCTCCAAACCCTTCCCGAGTTGCTACTTTGCTAAACCTGGACTCTGAGGTGGACCTCCATCAAGCCATTCCCCAGGCCTACCACGAATACCTGGACGTATTCAGTAAACAGGCAGCAGAGGTGCTCCCACCTCATAGGGCTTATGACTGTCCCATTGAACTATTCCCTGGGGCTAAGATTCCCTTCGGGAGGGTCTTCCCTTTGACGGAGGTGGAGCAGGGTAAACTCAAAGAGTACATTGAGGAAAATCTAAGGAAGGGCTTCATCCGCTCGTCTACCTCTCCAGCAGGCGCTGGCATATGTTTTGTAGAGAAGAAAGACCATACCCTTCGGCCCTGCGTGGATTACCGAGAACGGAACAACATCACGGTTAAAAACCGTTACCCTCTCCCATTGGTCCCAGAGCTATTTCAGAGGCTTGGTACGGCCGTCATCTTCACTAAACTCGACCTCCGAGGGGCCTATAACCTGGTTCGCATAAAAGAGGGAGATGAATGGAAGGCGGTCTTCCGGACACGTTATGGGCACTACGAGTATCTCGTAATGCCCTTTGGCCTATGCAATGCCCCCGCCACATTTCAATACTTTATTAATGATGTACTCCGGGACTTCCTGGACTTGTTTGCGGTCGTGTATTTGGATGACATTTTGATCTTCTCTCCCTCCTTAGAGTCCCACCGCAGGCATGTCAAAGAGGTCCTGGGCCGGCTCCGTATCCATGGTCTATACGCCAAGGTGGACAAATGTCAATTCGAACAAGAGAGCATTCCCTTCCTCGGGCTGATTATCTCTAACACAGGCATCAAGACGGATCCCCAGAAGATCTCCGCCATCCTAGAATGGCCTACCCCTGCGGACAAAAAGGGCATCCAGTGGTTCATTGGCTTCGCCAATTTTTACCGCAAGTTTATTAAAGGATTCTCAGCCATTGTGGCACCCATCACCCAGCTGACCAGACAAGGAACCCATTTCCGGTGG
The DNA here is from genome assembly GCA_028564925.1 of Lithobates sylvaticus. Lineage (NCBI taxonomy): Eukaryota > Metazoa > Chordata > Amphibia > Anura > Ranidae > Lithobates > Lithobates sylvaticus. Next base: position 148,321,366 of record CM053038.1, read on the forward strand.
TCTTCCGAGGCCCAAGAGGCCTTTGAAGCCCTAAAGGCTTTATTCACCTCAGCACCTATCCTCAGGCACCCGGATTCCTCCCTGCCCTTCACCCTGGAGGTAGACGCCTCCGAAATTGCGGTAGGAGCCATACTGTCCCAGAGGCAAGGGGACAAGTCCCTGTTGCACCCAGTCGCCTTTTTCTCCCGCAAACTGTCCACGGCTGAAAGGAATTATGATGTTGGAGACCGGGAACTATTGGCGATCAAGGCTGCCCTGGAAGAATGGCGTTACCTCCTGGAAGGGGCCTCTCACCCCATTTTAATATTCACTGATCACAAGAACTTGGAGTATCTGAAAACAGCAAAAAGATTAAAACCCAGACAAGCCAGGTGGGCACTCATTTTCTCCCGCTTCACTTTCCATGTGACATATCGGCCCGGATCCAAGAATGTCAAACCCGACGCCCTATCCAGGATGTACCACAAACACAAGGAGGAATCCTCCCCAGATACCATTCTGGCCCCCGGAAACTTCCTCCTGCTCCAGGAAGACCTACTGTCCCGGTTTAAACGTGCCTCAGCAGGGCAAAAACCCGCTCCCGAAACCAAACTGCAGGCGAAGGACGGCCTATTCTGGTACGGGGACAAGATCTACACCCCAGAGGAACTACGGGTGACAGTCATGGAGCTGTGCCATGATCACGTGTTGGCCGGACACTTCGGTGTCGCCAAAACCTTGGTACAACGTACCTTTTGGTGGGCTCAATTATGGGCCGATTGCAAGAGGTTTGTGGACACATGCTCCACGTGCATCCGGAATAAGAACCCCAAGACCAGGGCTTGGGGCCTACTCAAGCCCCTGTCCGTCCCGGACCGCCCATGGAGAATGATATCCCTGGACTTTATTGTGGAGTTGCCCCCGGCGGAGGACCACACGACGATCTTCGTGATCGTCGACCGCCTATCCAAGATGGCACATTTCATCCCCATGAAGGGTACCCCCTCAGCCCCGGAGACGGCACGGGTCTTCATCAGAGAAATTCTCCGGCTTCACGGGGTGCCGGCTAGTATAGTCTCAGATCGAGGGGTGCAATTCACCTCTCAATTCTGGAGGTCCCTTTGCCAGGCACTGAACATCGAGCTTGCCCTCTCGTCTGCCTACCATCCTCAGTCCAATGGGCAGACGGAGCGGACTAATCAGACTTTAGAGCAGTACCTGCGCTGCTTCTCTTCCTTTGCCCAGGACGACTGGATTTCCCTTCTGCCCCTGGCCGAGTTTGCCTACAATAATGCCACCCATTCTGCCACCAAACAGACTCCCTTCTTTGCGAACTACGGGTTTCACCCTGCATTCCTGCCTAATTCCCTCCCTGACTGCACTGTGCCAGCGGTCCAAGAACGGATCAATTTCTTTTCAACTAACAACCAACTTCTCCAGGAGACCATGACTAGGACCCAGGAGTACAACAAGGCCACCTTTGACAAGAAGAGACGGGGGGGAACTGGTACTTACCCCGGGTGAGCTAGTGTGGCTATCCACCACCAACTTGAAACTGGCCTGTCCATCACGGAAATTGGGCCCCAAATTCTTGGGCCCCTTCCCGGTTAAAAGAAGGATTAACGAGGTAGCTTACGAGTTGGAACTTCCAGATTCACTGAAGGTTCATCCGGTATTCCATGTATCCTTGTTGAAACCCTCCGCTGCCAACCCATTTCCCAATAGAAAGGCCGTTCCTCTTGACCCAGTCTTAGTGGATGGCGAAGAAGAGTTTGAGGTGGAAGCCATTCTCAACTTCAGAAGAAGGCAGAACCAAAACCAATTCTTAATTAAGTGGAAGGGGTATGGCCCTGAAGAGAACTCCTGGGAGCCCGAGGCGAACATCCACGCTAAAAGTCTGGTTCAATCCTTTAAGAGGGCCCATCCTGAGAAATTTGCCCGGAAGGGCATCCGGAGGCTGCCCCTTAGAGGGGGGCAATGTCATAAAGATCCTGCCAGTAACCAGCGTCTCAGCATCCCTGGTACCCGTCCGCGGGCGCCATTGCGCATGCGCGCCCGCAGACGAGAGCGCGCGTGGGTGGACGAGTGCGTGCCCCCATTGGCGCCAATGAGGCTATTTAAATCTGCCTGTCACAGACGGTCCCCGCTGTCTGCTCTATAGCGTTCTGTGCCTGAAACCTGATCTGAAGTTGTTTGCTTTCTGCCTGCACCCGACCTTGGCTTGTCTGTGACCTCTCTCCTGTCTGACCCACCTGTACTGCGTTGCCAGCCTGATACCCGACCCGGCCTGCCTGACCATCCAATCTGCCTGCTGTTTCCAGTCTGCCAGTTGTTCCAGTCTGCTTACAGTTCCAGTCTGCCTGTTGTCCCAGTCTGCTTACAGTTCCAGTCTGCCTACAGCTCCAGTCTGCCTACAGCTCCAGTCTGTCTTCAGTTCCAGTCTGTCTACAGTTCCAGTCTGCCTACAGTTCCAGTCTGCCTACAGTTCCAGTCTGCCTACAGCTCCAGTCTGCCTACAGCTCCAGTCTGCCTACAGCTCCAGTCTGCCTACAGCTCCAGTCTGCCTACAGCTCCAGTCTGCTTACAGCTCCAGTCTGCTTACAGTTCCAGTCTACTTGTTCCAGTCTGGAACACCAGGCAGACTGGAACTGTAGGCAGACTGGAACTGTAGGCAGACTGGAACAACAGGCAGACTGGAACAACAGGCAGACTGGAACTGTAGGCAGACTGGAACAACAGGCAGACTGGAACAACAGGTAGACTGGAACAACAGGCAGACTGGAACAACAGGCAGACTGGAACAACAGGCAGACTGGAACAACAGGTAGACTGGAACTGTAGGCAGACTGGAACAACAGGCAGACTGGAACTGTAGGCAGACTGGAACTGTAGGCAGTCTGCCTACAGTTCCAGTCTGCCTACAGTTCCAGTCTGCCTACAGTTCCAGTCTACCTACAACAGGCAGACTGGAACTGTAGGCAGACTGGAACAACAGGTAGACTGGAACAACAGGTAGACTGGAACAACAGGTAGACTGGAACAACAGGCAGACTGGAACAACAGGCAGACTGGAACAACAGGCAGACTGGAACTGTAGGCAGACTGGAACTGTAGGCAGACTGGAACTGTAGGCAGACTGGAACAACAGGCAGACTGGAACAACAGGCAGACCGGAACAACAGGCAGACTGGAACAACAGGCAGACTGGAACAACAGGCAGACTGGAACTGTAGGCAGACTGGAACAACAGGCAGACTGGAACTGTAGGCAGTCTGCCTACAGTTCCAGTCTGCCTACAGTTCCAGTCTGCCTACAGTTCCAGTCTGCCTACAGTTCCAGTCTGCCTTACCATTCCAGTCTGCCTTACCATTCCAGTCTGCTTTGCTGTTCCAGCCTGCTTTGCCGACCTTACCTGCAGTTCTGATCCGGTCCACTCTACTTACCTTGTCCGCTGAGCTGATCCAGGGATCTCTCGCTACCGGTCCTACAAGTCCTGCCAGGCACCCGTGCCCCTCCTGACTCCTGGTCTCCCTGTCACCTTACCAGGGGACCGAGAGTGGGAGCCGCAAGGGAGGCCCTCCTCTGCTAACCAGACTCATCGCCACCAGGGGCGTGACACTATCTATCTCCCTCCATTTATTTATCTATCTATCTCTCCCTTTATCTATCTGTCTGTCTATCTATCTATGTTTCTTTCTTTCACCCTTCATCCTTTCTCTCTTTTTTTTTTTCCCTTTCTCCCTTCATCCTTCTTTATTTCTCCCTCACTTTTTCCTTTCTTTCTTTCTCTATCCCTTCATATTTGTTTCTTTCTCCCTTCATCATCCTCTTTCTTTCCTTCTCCTCTGACCACTCCAGTTCTCCTTAACCCAATCCCCATCTCCTACCCACTCCCCCCTTTTTCAACCCTCCTCCTACTCCCCTACCCCATGGTTTCTAGTCCCATCCCCCACTCCCATTTTTTCAGGGGCTAAGAAAGAACCCAGAGGCAGGGTATCTTACTATTGCTGCTGCTTGTGTGGGATGTGTGCTGCACCAATCCCTGCTGACCCTCCTCTTCTATTTATCCCATGTGATTGGCGCAGTACACATCCCACCCACACAAGCAGCAGCAGTAATAAGATGTTCCACCTCAGGGTCCTTCCTTAACCCCTGCAAAGTGCCACAAGAGAGCAATCAACTCTGGAGGGGAAGGTAGAGGGGGAGTTATCATTCCAGTGTAGATTTAGCCCAGTGACAGCCTGCCAAAATAGGTGGGATCTGTGAGAGCAGCCTCCCTGCGCAGCTCTGCTTGAGGAGACCATTACTGTAACATTTATTACTGCCCCAGTACTGTGTCCACTTACCTACCCCCTGTACTGTGACCTCCTACTCCCCCCTGTACTGTATCCTCCTGCCCCCTATACTGTGTCCACTTACCCTCTTGTACTGTACCCTCCTGACCCGTGTACTGTCCACCTACAATCCCCCTATACTGTACCCTACTAATACAGTTTATTTTTATCAATTGCTTTCATTATTTTTCAAATTATGTGCGTGAGTGGGGCCTCATGTCTAAAGCCCCATACACACGGTCGGACAATCCGCGGACCAGGTCCGTCGGACCATGTCCGTCATACTTTGTCCGATGTTGGTTTTGCGTACACACGGTCGGACAAAGTTGTCGGAAAATCTGATCATTCTGAACGTGGTGACGTTTGTTGCCTACGACGGGACTACGTAGAGGCTAGTAGCCAATAGCTTTGGTCTTGTAATGTGATCTGAGCATGCGTAGCACTTTGTCCGGTCGGACAACCGTACACACGATCGGATTTGGTGTGATCGGACCGTGTTGACGGCAAATCTTTCCAGCAGGAGATAAGACTTTGTCCGTCGGTCAAACCGACGAACACTGTCCGATGGTGCATACACACGGTCTGATTTTTCAACAACCTTGTCCGATCGGACAGAATCCATGAAAAAGTCCGACCGTGTGTATGGGGCTTTAGTTTTGCCTAAGGCCTCACAAATCCTAGAGCCGCCTCTGTGGTGGTCTTGCCCAAGGGTCCAATGCTGCTGGATCAGGATTTTCAAACTGATCTACTCAGTGACGGGACAAAATGTACCTAGAGGAGCCAAAACGGGGCTGTTTACTGACCTGCCGGAAGCAATCCCCAGACATCTACAAACTCATATTTTTCATTCTTTTAGCTGCTAAAATAACCATAGCGTGGAAATCACCTGTAATCAATATTACATTGGTGAAACACAAAATATCCTGGATTATGCTCAATGAAAAACTGACCAGTATTCAAAGAGATAAGAAAGCTAGGTTTGAAAAAGTGTAGAATCCATGGATTTCATATCTTCAGGCTCCCTGAATACTGAACTATTTTGTGAGAGGAGGCCTGGGTTGAGGGGACCTACCCTACTCTTTTCTGATTCTCTCTTTTCTCTTTCTTTTTCATTTTCCTGTTATTGGTCCTGTTATACCATAATAATAATTTTTGGTAGGATGCTCCTGGGGGACAGTAAAGTCTCTCCAACTATGCTTTTTTTATGTTTTGTTTAATTGGTCAGGGTCACTGATCATATTGCATAATGAATCCTTGTTTTGACAATTTTCTGACAATTATTTGAGCATAAACTTCTGTATGATGTATTCAAAATCGTAATAAAAACGATTGGAACAAAAAAGTGGGGGTCTAAATAAGAAACATAGGGTGAACAATGTAGCACTGGGGAATCACAAGCCAGGGCCTCTTCCATACAGCTTGTTCAATTGTTTAGTTACCAGCTTGGGCCGCAAAACAGCTTTCATAAATCTTTACAGTCGATTCACATAAAATACATTTTTGATGCTTCCCTACAGAGAGTAACAGCTAATGGCATAAAGGCATAACTCTCTCTCACCTTATACACTATAACACAGCCTTATTTTCCACATCTTGTCTTGCTTTGGAAGCCAATCCACTTTTATACTGCCCATATTTAGATAATATAAATATTTCTGTAGGTCATTCCTCATTATCACCTTGGCCATTGCTGCACCTACAACCTTTAATACACATTCAGTCAAGCAGACTCACTTATTATGTCTTTGGCTTGTGCCACTCATGCCCTGAATTGTCTAGCAACATCAATCCTAGCTCATCCATCCTCAAAGTCCAAGCCACAGACCCAAAGAACTTCCTGGCATATTTTATCAGTGCTAGGGTCTTTCCTCTATAATTGAACATTCTTGGTGTAACCCAATTATAGAAGATACACACAAGCATATTATGAGAATAAGCATGACATCAGGTGGACAAACAGAGTTTTTAAATCTATCAACATTATTTTAATATGTGGCAGAACATATTTCCCCAAATTTAGCTTGAATTCCTCTTTTGTCAGCTGGACCAGGAATATTGTTTGTTCTATTGCTTTCAGTAAAAGTTACCAGAAAATGTTAGAGTTTACTATGCTTCAGTTATGAATGAACACAGTAAGCGAGTGTGTTTACTGTGTTCTTTCAGAAAAGGAAGGCGCTGATAAATTACATATTTACTAGCCCCCCCCCCCACACACACACACTTTCCATCCTGACACCTCCCCCCGGCAGCAGCCGGGGGGAGAGGAGAGGATGGAAGCCAGCAGCACTGCGGGCTGAGACGGTGGAAGCTCAGGCAGTAGGGGGAATCGAAACTGCACATAGTGATTAGGGTGTCCTCAGGCACACCTGGCACACCCCCTGTGCACACCTATGATTATCATTAAAAGTGAAGGTAAAAGAAAATCCCAAATGTTGGGTTGACATCAGAACAGTAAGGGCCCATTCACACCAAAAACAGCACATAACAGCACGTTTTTGACTGCATGTTTACACGCATTTGAAACACGTTTGACGTGCGCTTGAGTGCGCTTTGCATGCATTTTGTGCTGCGTTCGCAGTCCATTTTTCTATATGTTTTTTGTGCTTGGCTTTGTTGGCTTAAAGGGGCACAGTGCAGTGCATTTGAAGAGCGTTTGTAGCGTGTTCCTTGCATTTTTTTTTTTAACTGCCCTGAACTGCACTACAATGATATTAACTATGCCTATAGGATTACCTTGATTTTGGACTGTCTATGCAGTTGCAGTGCAGTTCAAAATGCATCCAACTGCAGCCATCTGCACCCAACTGCATTCGGTGTGAAAGGGCCCTAAGGGGAAATTGTCCAATGGGGACAATTCTGGTGACAAACAGAGATTTCCTCTCACTTATTGTTTTGGTTATGGGACCGGAAGTTAAGGGAAATATCCCCCTATGGGACGCAGATGACAAAACAAATTGATAGGGGTTATAACCCTCCCTTAAGCCCCATACACACGGATTCTGTCCTATCAGACAATGTTGTCGGAAATTCCGACCGTGTGTAGGCACCATCGAACAGTTTCTATCGGATTGTCTGACGGACAAAGTCCTATCTCCTGCTGGATAGATTTTTTGACAACAAAGTCCGATCACACCAAATCCGATCGTGTGTAGCGAATTCCGACGGACAAAGTGCTACGCATGCTCAGATCACATTACAAGACCAAAGCTATTGGCTACTAGCCTCTACGTAGTCCCGTCGTAGGCAACAAACGTCACCACGTTCAGAATGATCGGATTTTCCGACAACTTTGTCCGACCGTGTGTACGCAAAACCAACATCGGACAAAGTACGATGGACATGATCCGACGGACCTGGTCCTCGGATAATCCGCGCGTGTGTATGGGGCTTTACTCTATCCAAAATGGAAAAAATAAGTTTTGCCTTCAGTTACACTTTAACCACTTCCTGACCAGCGCACGACGATGTACATCGGCAGAATGGCACGGACAGGTATAAGGGCGTACAGGTATGTCCCTTTTAAGAATGCCGCCGGTTGGGACCCCCGTGAGTCCGGTCGCGAGTCCCGTGGACTCGATCGCCGCAGGGATACCCGCGACCATCTCATGTGAAGGCTGACCGGGGAGATGTGGAAGTAAACAGCATCTCCCCGTTCCGCCTAGCAACAAGTGACACTGATCTCTGCTCCCTGTGATTGGAGCAGAGATCAGTGTTCACTAAAACACAGCCACGCCCCCCCCCCCACAGTTAGTAACACACCCCTAGGAACACTTAACCCCTACACTGCCACCCCCTGGTTAACCCCTTCACTGCCAGTGTCATTTACACAGGAATCAGTTCATTTAAATAGCGCTGATTGCTATATAAATGACAATGGTCCCAAAAATGTGTCAAAAATTTCCGATTTGTCCTCCATAATGTAGCAGTCACAATAGAAATCGCTGATCGCCACCATTACTAGTAAAAAAAAAAAATTATTAATAAAAATGCTATAAAACTATCCCCCATTTTGTAAACGCTATGACTTTTGTGCAAACCAATCAACAATCGCTTATTGCGATTTTTTTTTACCAAAAATATATAAGAATACGTATCGGCCTAAACTGAGGAAAAAAATGTTTTTATATATTTTGGGGGATATTTATTATAGCAAAAAGTTAAAAAATAATGCGTTTTTTCCAAAATTGACGCTCTTTTTTTGTTTATAGCTTATTAAATAAAAAACGCAGGGGCAATCAAATACCACCAAAAGAAAGCTCTATTTGTGGGAAAAAGACTTAGTTAGACTTACCGGTGACGGTATTTCTAAGAGCCTTTCAGGACAACCCTGGAGAGAGCGCAGCTCCGCCCACTTTTAGGAAACACATGCTTGACCTTTAAAACCCCTCCTCTTCCACCATGGCTTCAGTTATTGATGACCTCCGGCATACTGGAAAACAAAGCACAGAGAACCACACAAAAAACCATGACAGATACTTGTATCCTTTTTATGTATTTATAAAGACAAGGGAGGGAAACTTACACTGGTAAGTCTAACTTATGCCACGTACACACGAAGGGACTATCCCGCGGGATTATCCCCTGGACTCAAGTCCAGCGGACAATCCCCTCGTGTGTGGGCGTCGGCGGACTTTTTGGCGCCAAAAGTCCGGCGGACTAGGTTTTAAGTTTTGTTTTAAAATTATCCGCTGGACTTTGCAGTCCGGCGGACAATCCCGCCGTTAGTAGGCTAGTCCGCCGGACTTTTGAAATGAACGCTAGCTCCGTCACCTGGCATGGATTTAAAGGGACTCCCCCAAATCCATCTCAGACCCTTATCCGAGCACGCAGCCCGGCAGGCCAGGAAAGGGGTGGGGACGAGCGAGCGCCCCCCCCCTCCTGAGCCGTACCAGGCCGCGTGCCCTCAACATGGGGGGTGCCCTGGAGAAAGGGGGGCCGTGCGGCCCCCCCACCCCAAAGCACCTTGTCCCCATGTTGATGCTTTCTGCGCCGTCTTCTTCTTCTTCTTCTTCCGATGTTGACACGTCGCTCTCTCTGGCCGGAATGCCAGAGGCGCGCTGTGCTGGGACTTATATAGGGACAAGGGGACAGGGTCACATGCTCATGTCACATGGTGACCCCGCCCCCTGTGATGTCACAGTCCCAGCATCCTCCGGGACTGTGACATCACAAGGGGGCGGGGTCACCATGTGACATGAGCATGTGACCCTGTCCCCTTGTCCCTATATAAGTCCCAGCGCGGCTCTGGCATTCCGGCCAGAGAGAGAGAAGAAGAAGAAGAAGAAGAAGAAGAAGAAGAAGAAGAAGAAGACGGTGCAGAAAGCGACGACAGCGGCAAGAACAGGAGAGGCCCCCGGAAGACCCCCGAAGGCGGATCGAGACCCCCAGACGACGGCGGCGACGACGAAGAAGGTAGCCGGACTTCTCCGCTCGGTAAAAGAGCTAGGTAAATGGCGGAGGAGTCCGGCAAGAAGACCCCCAAGACGGAAGAAGACCCCCGGAGCAGTGCAATAAAATATTTTTTCAAAAGTGTGTTTTTTTACTTTACATTTTACACCTTAGGTGAATGGGTAGGGGTACATCGTACCCCATACTCATTCACATAGGGTGGGGGGCCGGGATCTGGGGGCCCCCTTATAAAAGGGGGCTCCCAGATTCCGATAAGCCCCCCGCAGACCCCGACAACCAATGGCCAGGGTTGTCGGGAAGAGGCCCTTGTCCTCATCAACATGGGGACAAGGTGCTTTGGGGTGGGGGGGCCTGCGGCCTGGTACGGCTCAGGAGGGGGGGGGGGCGCTCGCTCGTCCCCACCCCTTTCCTGGCCTGCCGGGCTGCGTGCTCGGAAAGGGTCTGAGATGGATTTGGGGGGGACCCCCACGCCGTTTTTCGGCGTGGGGAGTCCCTTTAAATCCATGCCAGGTGACGGAGCTAGCGCGCCGACATTTACTGCCTACGCTAGCTACGTACCTGAAGTCACGTGCTAAATGAACGGACTGCTCCGTGTGTGGGCAAGTCCGTTCATTTTCAAAAGTCCCGCGGACTTTTTCCCGCGGATTGTCCGCCGGAGAAGTCCGGGCGTGTGTGGGCAAGTCACGCGCTCGGAAAGTCCGGCGAAGCCCCGCTGGAAAGTCCGGCAGATTGTCCGCTGGACTAGGTCCGGTGGACAAAGTCCGAACGTGTGTACGGGGCATTAGTCTTTCTCAAATCACCTTTCAGGACAACCCTGGAGAGGATAACCGAGAAGCTTACCTAGGGTGGGACTACTGCCTGCAGTACCTTCCAGCCAAAGGCCTGATCTGCAGCTGACAGCAAGTCCAGCCTGTAGTGCCGAAGGAAGGTTGAGTAGCTTGACCACGTGGCCGCCTTACAGATCTGATCAGGCGTAGCACCGGCCCTCTCAGCCCAAGATACTGCTGTTGCCCTTGTGGAGTGGGCAGCAATCCCCGCTGGGGGTACTTCCCCTTTGGCCTTGTAGGCCTCTGCAATTGCCCCCTTAAGCCACCTATCCAAGGTGCTCTTCGAAGATTTCTCCCCTTTGCGGGGTCCTGAAAAGATCACAAAGAGAGCATTAGACTTCCTGAACTCCCTAGTGACTACAATGAACGGCAGAAGACATCTTCTTACATCTAGGGTGTGGAACGCCTCCTCACCTGCGTTGGCAGGAGCTGTAGAGAAGGTAGGCAAAACAATTTGTTGAGAGCGATGAAACTTCGAGGAGACCTTGGGTAGGAAAGCTGGGTCTGTTTGAAGAACCACTCTGTCTGGGAAAATTCTAAGGAAAGGTTCCGTAACTGCCAGAGCTTGCAGCTCACTAATGCGCCTCACTGACGTGATAGCCACTAAAAAAATAGTTTTCAAGACTAAATTCTTTAAACAAGTCCCCTGCAGGGGTTCAAAAGGTGCCTCCATAAGCCCCTGAAGGACATTGGATAAATCCCAACTAGGGAAAAAGGAAGGAGCCACTGGCCTATTTCGAGCCAAGGCCCTAAAAAATCTGGAAATTAAAGTCTCCCTAGACAGGGTTTTTTCAAAATAAACAGATAGAGCTGCTACCTGCGTTTTCAGGGTGCTAGCTGCTAATCCTTTTTCCATTCCCTCCTGGAGAAATTCCAGGACGGACACTACACTCTTGACCCAGAATCCCTTGGAGGTACAGTATGAATTAAATTTTTTCCAAACTTTAAAAGTATATTGACCTAGTCACCTCCTTCCTACTGGACAGAAGAGTCCTGACTACTCTATCGGACAGGCCTCTAGCTTTTAGGAGGTCTTTTTCAGAAGCCAGGCAGTTAACTGAAGTCTGCCTACTTCTGGGTGAACCACCGTACCCTGCAACAGCAGGTCCTCCCTGACTGGCAGTCTCCACGGAGGCTCCACTGCCAAGCTTAGGAGAGCTGAAAACCAGGGCCTTTTGGGCCAGTAAGGTGTGATTAGGATCATACCGGCCCCCTCTTCCCTGAACTTTCTCAGGACTATCGAAATTAGAGGGAAGGGGGGAAAGGCATAGCACAGGTGGTAGTGCCATGGGTGAGCTAGGGCATCTAGACCCACGGCTCCGTCCTCCCTGTGCAGAGAAAAGAAACTGCGGACTTTGCAGTTCTGCCGATTGGCGAAAAGGTCTATTTGAGGGCATCCCCATACTCTGGTGATCATAAGAAAGACTTCGTGATTCAGAGCCCATTCTGCTTCTGACAGCCTTTTCCTGCTGAGCATATCGGCAAAAAGGTTTAAGGAACCCTTCAGGTGGACTGCTGAGAGGGAGGCTACACACGGTTCCGCCCAACTGAAAAGTTGCTCGGCTAGGTCCATAAGAGCCCTGCTCCTGGTTCCTCCCTGTCGCTGTACATATGCCACCGCGGTCGTATTGTCCGTGAGAATCTGGACATGATGACCCCTCACTTTTTCCTGAAAAGCTCGTCCAGCGGGAAGACCCACGGGAGGCCTCTGGAAAGGTTGGTCGGACACCTCCACCACCACAGAGCCCTTTTTACTTTTACCATGAGCCTGATTTGTTTCTCTAGAGAAACCTGATGCGACCAGGACTTCAGAATATTTTCCTGAAGAGGTCTGGCGTGAAACCAGGCCCAAGGTACTGCCGGGATAGTGGCCTTGAGAAGTCCCAGAACTTTCATGGCAGAACGAACTGATACTGAACAGTTTGTTTGGACCTGCTTCACTGCCGCCTGGACCTTTTTCAGCTTTGTCTGCGGGAGAAAAACTCTGGAGGACTGAGTTGATTACATAACCTAGAAAAGTTATTTCCTGACTTGGTACCAGGCTTGACTTTTCTAAATTGAGGAGCCACCCCAGGTCCCTGAGGTGAATTTGAGCTACCTGCAGATTCACGGCTACCTGCTCCTCGGAATCCGCGAAAAACAGAAGGTCGTCTAGATAGGGTACTACGGAGATTCCCTTCAACCTCAGGGGCTCCAGAGCTTTCGCCAAAATCTTCGTAAAGATCCTGGGGGAGGATGAGAGTCCGAAGGGCAGAGCCCTGAATTGCAGGTGCCAAATGGACTTCCCTAGATTGACTGCCAGCCGCAGAAAATGCTGGGAGGTCTGGGCAATTGGAATGTGGAGATAAGCATCCCTCAGATCCAGGGATGCCATGAAACAATTCGGCATTAACAATTTCGTTATCGAGTGGATGGTGTCCATACGAAAATGTTTGTACCGGATCGATTTGTTTAGGATCTTTAGGTTTAAGATCAACCAATATTTTCCTGAGGGTTTTCTGACTAGAAAAATGTGGGAGTAAAACCCTTGCCCTTGTTGATGTTTCGGGACCTCGACAACCACCTCTTGCTGTATCAGATCCTGCAACAGATTCGTCATAGCAGAGGCCTTGTCCTGATCCCTTGGGAGGGTCGTGACGTAGAACCTGTTTGGGGGAGGTTCCAGAAACTCTAAGTTGTAGCCCTGGACGACAATACTCCTCACAAACAGGCTCGGAGTCATCCTGTTCCATTGCGGAAGGAAGGCTGATAGCCTTCCTCCTACTGGAACCGGACCGTCATTTGATTTTGGGTGTTTGGTCAGAGGGAGCTCTAAAGAGGACACCTCCCCTACTTCTACCCCTCTGGGGAGCCCAACAGCTTTTATTATCTTCCCTACTTTTTTGGGACTGCTGAACAGCACGAACATTTTTCTTCGGTGCTTGTTTCTTTTTGGTAGGGAAGGCCTTCTTTTTATCAGCAGTTCTGTCTAAAATGGTTTCCAGATCTGGTCCAAAAAGTAGGTCCCCAGAAAAAGGAAGGCCACATAGCCTAATCTTTGAGGCCGTGTCACCCGACCATGTCTTTAACCAGACAGCTCGTCGGGCTGAATTAACTAAGGCAGAGGACCTGGCTGCCAACTTGATAGACTCGGCAGAGGCGTCGGCCATGTATTTTACTGCCTTCAGGATCAACGGGAAAGATTCCAGAAGGTCTTTCCGAGATGTCCCTGCCTCAATATGACTTTTTAGTTTCTTCATCCAGCATTCTAGATTCCTTGCTACTACCGTGGAAGCCATAGCTGGTTTGAGGCTTAATGTCGCTGAATCCCATGCCTTTTTAAGGAGGGCATCAGCCCTTTTATCCATCGTGTCTTTGAGGACCCCCATGTCCTCAAATGCCAAATCAGTGCGGCGTGAGACCTGAGAGAAAACGGCATCAACCCGGGGCTTCTTATTCCAAACCTCCGACTCTGTCGTCGAATGGGAAATGCCGCTTGAGGGTTTTGGAGAGAAAAGGACCTCTTTCAGGGTCCTTTCACTCCCTCTTAACTGTGTCCGATAGTACCCTGTGGACCGGAAAAACCCTGGTTTTGGTCTCGTCCAGGCCCTGATACATTCTGTCATGGACAGACAGTTGGACTTTCTCTTCCTGAATGTCCAAGGTTGTATATATTGCTTTAAGCAGGTCATCTACCTCTTCTAAGGATAGCTTATACCTAGACCTACGGTCCTCATCCTCCTCTTCCCCCTCATCTTCTGAATCCCTGAGGGAAGGAAGAGTGCTTGTCCCCTCGTCCTCGGAATCCATAATCTCCAGCTGTCTGGAGGTGGATTGTCTAGGACTTAGTGGTGGCTGCTGGCTAGTGCTCTGACCTGCTGGGTTAGCCAACATGGTTTTGACAGAACTCAGGGAACTTGCAATCTCCTTAACAGAGGAGAAGAGGTCCCTATACTGCTGGGAGGATTCTTCCTCCACCAGCTCCCTAATGCAAGCTTTGCAAAGGGTTTTTTGCCAAGATTCCTGCAATGGTATTTTGCCCGAGGGGCATTTCTTCTGGCTTGGAGGGTTTGACCATTTAGTTTTCCCCAAGACAGTCTCCTAGAAAGAAACCAAGAGGGATGTCTTACTGCTACTGCAGAGGGCCCACTAAAACAAACACAGTGCTCACACCAACCACCAACAGGGAGAAGGACAAACACCCCACCGTGACAAATAAGGGAAAAAGACACAGCCACCATAAAAAACCCACAGGTCTGAGCGACAGTAACCTCAGAAACCTGTAGGGGCAGGCTCCCCTGAGGGAGGGAAATACAGTTCACAAGGAAAAAACACATAAGCCCATAAGGGTAAGAATAAAGAGCACCGTTGTGCCCCTCTTACCTGGGCCTGACGGGTGCTTGTGGTGCCTGCCTCCACCGACGCTGAAGATCTCTCCTCCATTATGCAGAGAGCGCAGCGGGGACTGAATTTGCACAGCTGATTTTTAAAACTCCTGGGCTTCACGTCATTACGCTGGCCGGAAGTTACACACCGGTCTATGGACCCGCCCCCTAGCCCCTGCGTATCAGGCGACTGGAACCACTTGTCGCCCCGCCCAAACAGGAAGCCGCGTCACTGGCCGCTGCGTCATCCGCCCTCCAGAGGGGACCCGGAAGCCAACTCAGTGCCATCGCGCGAGATACAAACTCGGGCTCCCGGGTCCAAGACGCCTCGACCTCCTGTTCGGCCATTGCTCCCCTGAGCTGGACAAGGCTGGGAGCCCTGGAACACCCTCCGAACGTGCCAGGAAGGAGCTGGGATAGTCGTTTTGCCGCGAAAAGGTACCTCACAGAGGTAAGGCCTTTCAACTCCCCCTGGAGAGATCGCAGCCCTGCTGGTTCCCACAAGTGCTTCCACATGGCGGAGGAAACACAAATAACTGAAGCCATGATGGAAGAGGAGGGGTTTTAAAGGTCAAGCATGCGTTTCCTAAAAGTGGGCGGAGCTGCGCTCTCTCCAGGGTTGTCCTGAAAGGCGATTTGAGAAAAGGACATCAATTTTGTTTGGGAGCCAAGTCGCACAACCGCGCAATTGTCAGTTAAAGCGACGCATTGCCGAATCGCAAAAAGTGGTCCGGTCTTAAGCCAGCAAAATGGTCTGAAAGTGGTTAAACATCAAATCTCACAACAGGCAATGTAAAGAATAATCACTCAGAGGGTAGACAATCCATCAGTATTTATCGAACAATAGTCTTCTAGATCCCCTACCAGGCCATGTAAAAAAAAAAAAAAAAAAAACAGACTGAAAGGCATTGGCTTGGGACATGAGAATCCATCATCCAGGTTTTGGTAACATGTCAAAAAAGGTATTGTGGCCTGTGAAGAGTATAGGAAGGAAATGTTAAGAAAACTGTAGGAAGGCAAGCAGTTTGAAATGGAGTATAGAGAGGATGGGAATACAATAATAAAATAAAACATAAGAAGAGGGGCATATGGAGCCAGAAGAGAGTAAGGCAATGACTGGGTGTCATTATGGAAAGTATACTGTAGGGAAGCTTCAAATATGAGTATCAAAGTAGACTCAGGGGTAGACTCAGGGGTCCTAAATAGGGATGAGCCCGGTGTTCGATTCGAACTCATGTTCGAATCGAACAAAGGCAGTTAGCCTGTTCGGCGAACCCAGAACTTTCTGGGTCGTTCACGCCAAATTCGTGTGATACCAACGGCCCACAATGCACTGCGCCAGTCGCAGTGCATTGCTGGCTGATGATTGGTCAAGCATGCACTGTGACCCTGCATGCTTAGCCAATCACAGTGCCGGCAGCGAGGAGAGGCATAATTGGCCACAGGCAGGATGCCTGTGACCAATTATAGCCCAGGGGGGTTTAGTACACGCCCCACACTATATAAAGCTGCCAGCATTGTGTAGTGTGTTGGCGTGCAGGGAGAGAGCAGGATAGGCAGGGAGAGAGCAGGATAGGCAGGGACAGTGTCAGTGGCAGCTGTGCTTTTCTTCTTAAGCTAGCGCTGTGTAGGGTGTAGTGTGTTGGCGTTCAGGGAGAGAGCAGAATAGGCAGGGACAGTGTCAGCTGTGCTTTTTAACCTAGCGCTGTTACAGTGGGTGTAGTGTGCCTCCTGCACAGTATACACCTGAATCTACCCCCTCATTGCTGGTGTTGTGTAGTTCAGTTGTGCCACACTAAGGCATCTGCCTAATATTCAGTGGGTGCAGTGTGCCTCCTGCACAGTATACACCTGAAGTTACCCCTTATTGCTGGTTTTTCCCATCTCCCTGCAGGCCATTACTATGTCTGGAAGGCCAACAAGGAGAGGCAGACAGTCACGATCCAATAAAAGAGGGCAAGCAGGCTCTGTGTCTAGAGGCAACAGTGCTGGTCGTGAACGCGGTGCATCATCATCAGCACGTGGCCATGGGACATGCTTGTCCTTATTTTCGGCAGCTGGACGTGTTGAGCCGCATCATGCCGAAGACTTGGTAGAGTGGATGACCAAGCCCTCCTCATCCTCTCTCACCCAGGCTCAGGGTACTGACAAAGCAGCTGCCAACGCGTCCTCTTCCCTCATCTCAATGTCATCAGTCACTCCTTCCCTAGACCCACCATGTCCTCCTGAGGAGTCCCCCGAACTGTTTGACCACAGTGTTGGGTACATGCTGAAGGAGGATGCCCAGCGTTTTGAAGGCTCTGATTATGATACCCAGCTATAGGAAGGCAGTAGCGTGAGCGCAGAAAGAGGGGATGCTCAAGGACAGCAATCTGGCAGTCATGTTCCACCAGCTGCAGCATACTGCCAGGTTTGCTCCAGTGGTGAAGAGTGAGGGGATGATGAGGTCACTGACTCCACGTGGGTGCCTGATAGGAGAGAGGAGGAGGAGGCACATCTCCAACGGCAGGATGCCCTCCGGGGGCCAGCTTAAGGGCAGCACACCGACTAAATCACACCGCAGAGCTCCACCTGTGCAGGGCGCTGTCTCTGCGCATTATTCCAAAAGTTCTTTGGTGTGGGCCTTTTTTGAGACGAGTGCAGCAGATTGCACCACTGCAACATATGTCTCAAGCGTATCTCCGGTGGCCAAAACATCATGCTTGACCAGAGATATGTGTACCAGCCATGCAGCTCGTTGGCAAGCATACCTTAAAGACCCACACCAAAGAACAAAGTGGACCTCTCCTTGCTCCTCATCAGCTGGGATCTCCAACCCCACTATACATTCTGTCCTCTCTGAAAGCTGCACTGAGAGGAATGAAGGTGTAGAATTAGGTGTGTCACAGCCAAGTACTTGTGGGCACTCTGCTAGCAGTACACCGATGTCCGATTGTACCAGGCACATTTCCCTGCCCCAGCTGCTGAACCATCGAAAGAAGTTAACTCCCATCCATCCACATGCCCAGCGGTTAAATGCTAGCTTGGCTAAATTGCTAGCACTTCAACTGCTGCCTTTTCCGTTGGTAGACTCGGCCCCCCAAGTTTGTGCACTTTTGGTGGTTTGTGCCACTTTTTCTCACGGAAGGCGATTCCGGCTCTACCGGCATGTGGAAGGCAATGTCCATGCCTCGCTGGACAGGGCGGTCAGCGGTAAGGTGCATATTATTGCTGACTCATGCTCCAGCAGACATGGACGTTACCTATCTTTCACGGCCCATTGGGTCACTCTTTTGGCAGCTGGGAAGGATGCAGGACAAGGTGCAGTAGTGTTGGAGGTTGTTCCGCCACCACGCCTCCAAAATGCTACTACTGGTTGTGACACACCTCTCTCCTCCACCTCCTCTTCCTGTCCTCCATGACCTCTTCCTGTGCTTTTTCCTCGGAACCAGCGGTGCTCCTTAGGCGTTTAAGGGGCTACGCAAGTACGCAGGCAAAAAGTTGCCATGCCATGCTTGCGCTGGTGTGTTTGGGGGACAGGAGCCAGACAGGGGCAGAGGTCCTGTCAGCTCTGCAGGGGCAGGCAGAGAGGTGGTTGACGCCACGCCAGCTTAAGCCAGGAATGGTGGTTTTCGACAATGGCACCAACCTCCTCTCCGCCCTGCGACAGGGACAACTCACCCATGTGCCCTGTATGGCTCACGTCCTTAACCAGGCGGTTCTTGTGCAGGTACCCAGGCTTACAGGATGTCCTGAGGCAGGCCAGGAATGTCTGTGTGCATTTCCGCCGATCATATAATGCCAGTGCTCGGCTGGCTGAGCTGCAAAAGGAGTTGAACCTGCCCAAGAACCGCCTTATATGTGACATGCCCACCAGGTGGAACTCAACGTTGGCCATGCTGCAGCGACTGCACACGCAGCAGAGGGCCATCAATGAGTACCTGTGCAACTATGGCACCAGGACAGGGTCAGGGGAGCTTGGATTTTTTTCCCCACGCCAGTGGGGCATGATCAGGGATGCATGCACTGTCCTGTCACCATTTGAGGAGGCCACGAGGATGGTGAGCAGTGACAGTGCATGCATCAGTGACACTGTACCGCTTGTCCACCTGTTGGAGTATACGCTAATGGACAGAGCACTTGAGGCAGAACAGAGGCAGGAAGAGGAGGACTTACTTGCCTCTCAAGGCCCCCCTTTATCCAGACAGTGTTCCTTTTCTCCCACCCATCACACAGGAAGAGGATGAGGATTGTGTCAGCATGGAGGTGGAGCCTGGCACTCAGCATCAGCAGCAGTCTTTTAGGAATGATTTACAGTCCCAAGAAACTGGTGGACTTGTACCTGGCTGGGAGGAGGTGGCTGCGGATCATGACGTCCTTAGTGACCCAGAGGACTCCGGACCGAATGCCTCAGCTAACCTATGCTGCATGGCCTCCCTGATCGTGCAAAGCCTGCGGAAAGATCCTTGTATTCTTCGGATCAAGGAGAGGGACCATTACTGGCTGGCCACTCTCCTTGATCCACGGTACAAGGGTAAGGTCGTGGACCTTATCTTGCCGTCGCAGAGGGAGCAGAGGATGAGACATCTCCGGGAGGCCTTGCAGAAAGGTCTGTGCAATGCGTTCCCAGAGACTGGGAGGTTACAAACTCCTGGTCCTGGACAACGAGTTGCTGAGGCTTCGGTCAGTAGCAGAAGGAGCGGTGGAGAAGGTGGCCGTCTGACCGATGCGTTCAGACAATTTTTTAGTCTGCAGCCCCAAGGTATGATCGGTTCCAGCAACCATCGCCAGCATCTGATATACATGGTGCAGGAATACCCAGGGGCAAGGTCAGACTTGGACACCTTTCCCACCAAAACTCCTCTGGCTTACTGGGTCTTGAGGATGGATCACTGGCCAGAGCTTGCTGGCCTGTCATGCATCCAGCGTTCTTTCGGAACGCACATTCAGTGCTGCTGGAGACTTTGTCACCGATCACAGGGTGCGCCTGTCCACCGACTCGGTTGATCGACTGACCTTCATAAAGATGAATCAGTCTTGGATCACCACCAGCTACCAAGCACCTGATGTAACCGAATAATTTATTTTGAAATGTCACATCCCTTCAAGACTGCCTATGCTGATGCTGAGTAAATGTCCTGTTATGTTGACTGACTATCCTCTTCCTCCTCAAGGATCCTGATGATAGCTTGGAAGAACATTTTTGTTCCTGGGTGCCGCCACCAGTGGCTAAGGCCCAATTTTTCAGCTCCTGTTTAACAGGGGCGTGCAATTACAATATATTATGCAATGCTTTGCAGCAGGGCTCATTCCTGCACTCCAACTAGAGTATCTGGGAGAGGTTGCAGTGTCGTGGAACCAGCACCAGTGCCTAAGGTCCAATTTAACAGGGGCGTGTAATTCTTGATCTAATAATTCACAGCAGGGCCCATTCCTGTGCCCACCAAGAGTAACTGTGAGGGCTTATAGTGTTGTAGCACCAGCAAAGGCCCAATTTTTCCTACCACTGTTCAACAATGGCATGTAATTACAATTCCTGATATAATAGTTGTAATGGCTTACCTTGGTTGGAGTCCATATTGCAGAGATGTATGCTCACCCTTGCAAATACACACAGCACTTGGTAGCAAGGTAAGAAGCTATGAGCTGTGAATCTGTGCACGGGGGCTTTAACAGGAAATTGCCAAGCGATAGTCAAGGATTCCGGAAGACAGGATAAACGATAAACGGAGCCAGGGTCAGAAGCTGGGGTCAGTCTTGGAACACTGCAACAGAAACCAGGACCACTTGGCAAACATGAGACAATGAACTGACAAGGCCCTCAGAGTGAGGCAGTCTTTTATACCCAGCAGATTAGGCAACCTGTCTCAGCTGATCCAAGAGTGACAGGTGCAATCAGTATATTACCCTCAGTACTTCATGCTGAACTAGGTGTGGCTCAGAGGTAAGAAACAGGAGCATTAAACAGAAGGCCATGAGTTCAAGACCAGCCAGGGCCACCTGGGATGCGTCCTCGCCTGGCCGTCTGCTTGGCACGGTAGGGACCGTGACAATAGTTCACAGCAGGGTGTTCCAGTGCCCACCAAGAGTAACTGTGAGGGCTTACAGTGTTGTGGCAACGCCAACATCTAAGGGGCAAATTTCTGCAGAGTATATATGGCAGGCCCCTACTTTCAAACATCCAACTTACAAACAACTCCTACTTGAAAACGGAAGGAGACAACAGGAAGTGAGAGGAAATCTACCCCTAGGAAGGAAAATTCTCTCATGTAAGAGTTAATATGGGAAAAAGGTTTCTCCTCTCTACTGATGCTTTATCACCAATCCTTGTTTCAATAAAAGCCCCACTTTTCCAAAAACATTTGTCATTGGGATGGAAAGTGAGGTGAAATGTTCTGAACAGGTGCACAGACAGCAAAACAAATGTTACAGGGGTGATAACCCTTCCCTATGTTCTCCAAAAAGCTTAAAAATAGATTTTTCTGGCTGGAGCTACATTTAATAATGTACCTGTTCCAAATTACAAACAGATTCTACATAAGAACAAACCTACAGTCCCTGTCTTGTTTGCACCGCCTGTATACTGCTGTTCAGAATATATAGGGTTTTAGGTATCGGGTTTTATTTTGGGTGGTGATGGGGTAGCCATGCCATTTTTCTCAAAGATTTTCATCCATATTGCCAGGACAAGACATTACATTAAAGCCGCAAGCAGTTTTAAATGGCTTTTTTTCCTTTACAAATGTCATTTTGTGCAGGGACAGTTCTAAACACAGAAAACACATGCCACTTCGCAGATATACTTTAGACACCCCCCAGGTACGATATTTAAAGGAATATTTCACTTTTTTTTTTCACTTTTTTTAAAATGACTACATTATTAAAATGACTACATTATTAAAATGACTACATTAAAATTAAAATGACTGCTCCAAAAAAAACTTCCATTTTAAAAACTTCTTTGCATTGATATATGTCCCCTGGGGCAGGACCCGGGTCCACAAACACTTTTTAGGACAATAACATGCATATTAGCCGTTATAATTAGCACTTTAGATTTTGAATGTTCGCGTCCATTGTATTTAATAGGGTTCTAATGTTCGCGTGAACTTTCGGTCCGTTCGCAGGTTCTGGTGCGAACCAAACCGGGGGGTGTTCGGCTCGTCCCTAGTCCTAAACTTGGTCATAAATTGAGAATGTATTATTAATTCGGGCTGTGAGGACTTTCATAAGTATTACCTCTCGGCTACAAGAGTTTAGGTCAAATGTTCATATGTGCATGATCAACTTTTCAGTATCTTTGGACATGCTGAGGTTGATTTAGGGTATGTTCACACTACCCACAGAGAAAATTGTTCGGTCTTTCTCTGCGGGTAGTGATCTCAGATGTAGCAAAGTGGGGAGGGGGGAGGGCGGTGCCTTGCATTTTTACAACAAAAGGCACTATTTCCCCCCTATATTTTTTTCTAAACTTTTTTGGAATGACATTCCATTCATTTGGGAGCTGAGAGGACTCTTCAATTGGTAAGGGACAGGTTCTACTGGCCTTACATGAGGAAAGAAGTGGAGAGTTACTGTCATTCCTGCCTCAGGTGCATACAACGGAAGACATTGCCCCAGAGGGCTGCCCCAATGGGCTGTCTGGAAAGCCAGGGACCAATGGACCTGGTCTGCATAGACTTTCTTTGTTTAGAATCTGACCTGAGTGGGCAGGGGGACATCTTAGTGGTAACAGATCACTTTACCTACTATGCCCAGGCATTTCCCACTAGAGACCAGCAAGCAACCACAGTGGCAAAGACTCTTGTTGAAAAGTTCTTCCTCCATTATGGCTTACGGAAAAGGATACATTCGGACCAAGGAAGGGATTTTGAGAGTAAACTGATAAAAAGACTGCTGGATCTACTAGGCATACAATAGTCCAGGACTACTCCTTATCACCCACAAGGGGACCCTCAGCCGGAAAGGTTCAACACAGGGGCGGACTGACAACTCATGGGGCCCCCGGGCAATAGGAGATTATGGGGCCCCCAGGCAATCAGAGATTATGGGGCCACACAGCATACACACACAGTATACAATCACACAGTATACACATACATGTACACGCAGTATACACAGACATGTTTCTGTTGGCTGAGAAGGTACTGGAGAGGTGGGGCAGCTATAATCTCTGGATTTTTAGACCAAAAGGATGTCGGTAAGGGACATTTCAGAAACAGATGTAAAAAAAACACAGATTTTTACATACTGTCCCCGGTTTTACTGAGGCTGGCAACCCTGATGGGGCCCCCTAGTGGCCCGGGGCCCTCGGGAAGTGCCCGAGTGGCCAAATGGTCAGTCCGCCCCTGGTTCAACAGGACCCTCCTGAATATGTTGGGGATGTTGACTGCAGAGCAGAAACCCCATTGGAGTAGACACATCACTGCACTGGTCCATGCCTACAATAGCACCAAAAGTGACGCCACTGGGTATTCACCTTACAGATTAATGTTCGGCCGTGAAGCCCGATTACCAGTGGACCTGGCTTTTGGAACCTCCTTGGATCACACATCAGATACCTCTCATAGAGGGTATGTGGATAGACTGAGGAGGAACTTGAAGATAGCTTACGAGCAGGCCCAAGCCACCTCGAACTCCAGAGAAAACAGGAACAAGAGGAACTTTGACCTGAAAGTGAAAGTCCAGGATCTTCAACCAGGTGACCGGGTTTTGCTGAGGAATCTAGGCATCCCAGGCAAGCATAAGTTGGCTGATCGCTGGAGATCACAGCCTTATGTTGTGTGCAGGAAACTTCCAGGGCTCCCAGTGTATGAAATTAAGCCAGAAGGAAAGACTGGGCCAGTGAAGACCTGGCATCGGAATCATCTCTTTCCTCTCACTGAGGCAGCTAGAATAAGCACAGAGGAGGAACTCCCATCCACATCCACTGATGTGTATAGGTCAATAACCGAATCTCAGCTTGCCCCCTCTGTAGATGAAGATGAAGAAGTAGAGATGAGTTGGCCGTGGCCTACAGAAACTTCAGAAACAGATGCTGATATATTTTCAGAAGTGGAGGAAGATCATAATGGATCTCTCAGGGCAGAGGCCCCAGAATTTGTACCGGCAACTTATCCTACAGAAGAACCCAGTACTCTTAATTACTCTCCACCTCCAGACACTGAGAGAGGGGATAAAGATACTTGTCAGAAAGAAATGGATACCCCGAAAGTGCAAAGAGGGACATTCGCCCACCACGCAGACTGACTTACGATACTTTGGGCGAATGCTCTGAAGCTTCTCAGTGTGTCAGTAAAAGAAACCTTGAACTGCCTGGTCCCTCTACTCTTGATTCGGTAAGGGGCAACTCCACCTCACCCCTTGGCACATCTGTACCAGGCATGATAGTAGCAGCTGTGAGTGCACAGGATAGCACCCCATCATATGACAACTGGTGGGAAGCTCCTCTGTCCGTATTGTATGACCGTATAGAGGCTAAAATACAGGATAGAACCAGCAGTTTGAACCTCTTTGGGGACCAAAGAGATAAAGTAGGGGGAGTGTGTAGCGCTGACATCCTTGTCTATTGATGTGATTACGCATGCTTTAATAAGGTTAATGGACATTATTATGGTTCCGTATCTAGAGCCATCTAGTGACCAAATATGGGTAATGCACTTGTATATTATTACCTCTGAACAACCCAAAAGACTTATGCAGGAAGTGACTGTTGTTTTGATTCAGAAGGTTGACCTTGTTACCCAGAAGTCTGTGTGACCTACCCATGAACTCTTTCTTACGCAGTGCATGCTGGGTAGGGGATAAAAGGAACCCGAGCGGCCATTTTAGGTCTCTTGGTCGCGTGGCCTGCCTTTGCAGATCTGTGAGGAGGCGTCCCGGAGACAGCGGCTTTACAGCCATCACGGAGTGAAAACCTGCTTGATTGTGAAGTGACCTGACGGAACCAGAGAGACGGTGACCAGATTGAGAAGGTCCAGAGACACTCATTGGAGCATCGGAGGTCCGGATACATCCAGTGGAGCGGTACAGAACGTCTGGCCCAGCTGACACAGAAGCAAGCTGCAGCCACCGGACCCAGGTTATCACATGGAACACTGATCCAGTTGGTGAGCGGGTTACGGCCCTCCATTTGTTAACTTTTTACACGCAGTTAGACTCACTTACAGGCCTCACTGGAATCTGTAGTTCCACGGAGGAGTAATAGAGCAATTTACACTGACTTTTATTGACTGTGGATTACAAATCACAAAGGAGTTACTTTAGCTAGCGAAGAAAGAAGATCACGGACTAAGTACTCTAAGTGAGATCTCACACATAGCCTTTAAAGTAGGGGGAGCTCCCAGGTATAGATTTGTTTACATATATATATATATACATATACATACTGTTATTTCAAATCTGTTTTATATTTAAAATCATTGTGCTGTCGTCCTATGTTGGGATGACAGCACAATTTATGTAACCACCTTTTTTTTAATATCTTTCAGTAAAATATCTTTCTGGTTAGGTATCCAGTTGTGTGGCGTACTGTTTTTCCCCTCTAGGTGGAGCCAGTGGACCCTGAGGTTATTATACAGATACTTTGCATTGATATTGTATTGTATTACATTGCACCACAGCTGTGCCAAGGGGATTGAGCCAAGTTAGTGGGGTTATTGGTAGAGTGCAGGCCCAAATCAAACCAGCAGCTCCTTCGGGGGTCAGTGCTACATAAGCTTTATGATATTGTAATGTCTTTGTGTTAGCTTTCCTAATTTCTTGGGAAATAAATTAGATATTGTGTTTACTAGCAGCAGTGTGTGTGTTTTCATAACTAACTTTATATCAGTGTGCCTAGCAGGGTTTTATAAACTAGCTAACTATGGGAATATGTAAATGTGTGATTTCAAATGAATAAAATAGTAGCGCTAATCTTCACAACTCAGTGAATAAACCTAAACAATCACCCTGTGAAAAAAGTGATCAATTATAATGTCCATAAATTTAAAATTATGTCTGTGAGTACTTAAATAAATTAAATAATTGAAATATTCAAGTGTTTATGATCCAAAAGTGAACAGATAATCTTTAAGTGACTTGAAGCAATCTTCCACCACACCATATGTGTTCAATGTCACCGCTCCCTTAAGAATTGCACTCACCAAAAGAACATGCCTTGCACTCTCATGCTCGGCAATATCGCTTAATATCTCCCAGGTGTATCAAATAACTTCAGGGGTATTCTTAAAACGTGTTCTTTAACCGCTTCCCGACCGCCTCATGTAGATATACGTCTACAGAATGGCACGGGCAGGCAAAAGCACGTACGGGTACGTCCCCTTTAATTTGCCTGCCTGTGGGTTGCGCGCGCTCCGCCAGCGGCACGCTCGCGACCCGGTCGGGAGCTCCGTGACCACGGCCGCGGGACCAGTGGACTCGATCGCCGCTGGTATCCCGCGATCGGGTTACGGAGCTGAAGAACGGGGAGAGGTATGTGTAAACAAACCTCTCCCCGCGCTTCCTACTCTGCCTGCCATTGATCGGCTGTTCCCTGTCATCGGGAAAGCCGATCAATGACGTCAGACGTACAGCCACGCCCCCCTACTGTAAAAAAAAAACACAACACGTCACACTGACTCCTCCCCGCCCCCTAGTGGTTAACTCCTTCACTGCAACTGTCATTTACATAGGAATCAGTGCTATTTAAATAGCACTGATTTCTGTATAAATGACAAATGTCCCAAAAATGTGTCAAAAATGTCCGATGTGTCCGCCATAATGTCGCAGTCACAATAAAAATCGCTGATCGCCGCCATTACTAGTAAAAAAAAAATATTAATAAAAATGCTATAAAACTATCCCCTATTTTGTAAACGCTATAACTTTTGCGCAAACTAATCAATAATCGCTAATTGCAATTTTTTTTACCAAAAATATGTAGAAGAATACGTATCGGCCTAAACTGAAGAAAAAAAATTTTTTTTATATATTTTTTGGGGATATTTATTATAGCAAAAAGTAAAAAATATTGAATTTCTTTCAAAATTGTCGCTCTATTTTTGTTTATAGCACAAAAAATAAAAACTGCAGGGGCGATCAAATACCACCAAAAGAAAGCTCTATTTGTGGGAAAAAAAGGACGCCAATTTTGTTTGGGAGCTACTTCGCACGACCGCGCAATTGTCAGTTAAAGCAACGCAGTGCCGAATCGCAAAAAGGGGCCTGGTCATTTGGCTGCCAATTGGTCCGGGGCTGAAGTGGTTAAACAATTCGCACTCCACATGTAAAAATAAAAGGTGCTTCCAATAGTGAAGTATAGTAAAACCATTTATTAAAACAGCACACAAAACTTTCAATTATTGCACTGGCATCCTTTTCATTAAAACAAAGGCACTTCAACATAAACTTTCCAGTAAACCCCATGGTACTATCAAATGTGTCCTATATTTTTCAAAAAACTCTTTATGCCAGAAAAGGCGGGTCTTTCTTTCTACCAAACGTTGCAAATTAGTGAAGTAGGTACTCACGTCAGCCTCACTGATGTCCTCTTTGGACCGAAACAGGTTTATCTCAGAGACAAATCCTGCCCATTCTTGACCACAGTAGCCCGTCATTGTTTAATCTCACTTACCCCACCTTGGAGCCTTAAAGCATCCTAGGTCTGTAACAGACAGAAATTCTATTATCCGAGGTATAACTTGGTCTGATCCAATCAATGCCCAGAATGCCAAAAAAATACAAAGCAAGAATTAATTAACAATGTATATAGAAAAAACGAAATATATATAATAAATTTGCATTATAACTAGTTGTTCGCACATAATTGAGAGCTCACTCTCCTATGCTGCGCGCACCCTAGGAACATGTCTTTCTAAATAAGTATAATTATAATGGGAACTATATGGTCCCTCAACCAACAGAAGAGAGTATCGTGGGTGTTTTGACCACCCTGGGTATAGTATTTGGAATTGTTGACTGAAGGGGTAGTTCCAAAATAATCAATATATGTATAGTACCATCATCCCAAAATTTTTAAGAATATAGGAAAGTTTGGAGATACGGGACTGTCAAAGGTACACAAATTTAGCAAAATGCTTTTTATATTGTAAAAATATATTTATTTAGAAAATACATAAATTTAAGCCATAAATGTGGTTCAGTTTTGGACGCTGACCTGATGAGGCTTTCTGGGGAACTCTTCTTTACCGGAACTTGCTTACGCTCATGTCCTCTATTTTTGGAGGTAGGAGGACGCATGCATACTGTGGGTCCCAATGGGGGAATGTTTGCCAGTCGTGTGAGATATTTGATCACGTATTTGCAAGAACCTAAGCTGTATAATGTATTATATTATTCATTTAATTATTTGTTTCTATATACATATCCAGAATGAATTATATTTCTACTATTCCAAATACACATCTTACTTCTTTTTCCTGAAGAAGCCATACCAGCGAAACTGTCGAAAAAAATGGACGAGAACAATTTGTGCATTCAACTGTAGTATATCTTTATGTGTTCATTAGAGGTTGTATGTGTAGACCTTGAACTATAGGGAAATATGGTGATTTGCACAAATTCTTTATTATTATTTTTTTTGAATTTATGTATTTGCTAAATAAATATATTTTTACGATATAAAAAGCATTTTGCTAAATTTGTATACCTTTGACAGTCCTGTATCTCCAAGCTTTCCTATATTGTGCGAAGCTTGTCACCCATAAATAGGAGCAGGGGCTTCTTCATAGCGGGAACACTTGTCTCCTTCTACGTGATGAAATTAAATGTCTCTGAAAAGTTACCCAAGCATAGATCGCTTTCAATGCAATAGCAGAGCCTGCTGCAAGTGTGACGAAGCCTTTGGGTTCCATAGGAGAAACCTAAAGAAACAACCTTCCCTCTTATGACAGAAATAAGAAGCCTGTTTCAGGAAGAATGGGAGAAGGGGGAGAGAAAATACTCCTCAACCAAATACTCCTCTCTAAGAAATCCATCCCAATTTGTGGAGAAAAATGGAAATCAACACCTACACAAGAGAAGTCGACATGCATCCCCACCTCAAGAGCAAGAAGATAATATGGAATAAAAATTGCAAATAGGGAAATCGCAAATATAATCCTTTAATGCAAGAGAGTTTATGAAGAAATGCACCATCATTGACAGAGGGATCTGGTCCCAATAGCTAATGGACTGCATATCTTTGAATTATCCCAGAACTTGGTCACAATATGTGGTCGAACTTAAGATCCTCTTTAAAGTCATATGACACCAATTATTATATACAGGTTCTTGGGAATATTATCCTTTATTTTTATTTTCATTTTTATTTTTATCTTTATTTTTCCAATTTGATCTATAAGATCTTTTTGCTACATATTGGTGTGACTATACAATAAAACTAATTTTCAGTTACCATGGATGGGTTGCATCCATAGGGTCGCACGTTTTATTTATGTTTTCTTTTATGTATTAACCAAGTAGCTCGAATACACTGGATAAATAAGACTTTAAAGTTTAGTCTCTCTCTCCCTTTATTTACCCATATTAGGATTCCTCATTCCAATACTAGTGTTAGATAAAATCTATCTCTTATCAATTTATCCTTTTCAGGAAAACAAATTCAGTTAATGCTTAATGAATAAAATATTGAAAGGGTTTTTTAACAAATATCGTTATGATGTTTATATCTATTATATTTTGAGGCGGATGTTCGACTCACGGAAGATTTGTGCGCCCCAATTCGCCTTCACCGGATCCCTAAATATATTATGAGGAGACTCTGTGTTGGCAACATTTCCCCTGATGGAGAATGTTGTCCTACATCACGGGTACACCTTGAATCTTTTAACATCTTTATTGTATCTATTTGTTATATGATCTCACATCACTCTTTTGTTCCTTACCCATTCTAGATCTTCCTGGACCTTTCTTTCTCCTATTTCTATCTTTATCCGCGGACATTGGGTTAAGAAGCCAACACTTTGGAATAACTGGTAGGAATGGTATTTACTCAACTACTATGGCACCATTGAATATTCTATCCCTGAATGTTCAGGGTCTAAATGTTTCGCAAAAACGTACAAAAGCTTTCAGAACATTTCATTTCTGCTTACAAAAAACACACTTTACAAAAAATTCAACACCCACATTTTATAATTCTTCATACCCCCAGGCATTCACAGCTTCAGCTAATACCAAGCAATGTGGTACTCTTGTAGCTTTCCATCGGTCCACTCCTTTTACAATACAATCTGAATTTAAAGACCCGGAAGGCCGATATCCACTTATTATGGACACAGCCATAACTATTGTCTCTTACTATGCGCCTAATAAAAAACCTATACCCTTTTTTGTCACACCTTTTTCAGGTGATAAATTCAAATATAATGGGATCACTTATTATATGTGGGGATTCCAACCAGGTCATTCTTACATTTCTGGACAAAACCCCTTTTACTCCTCCCAATAACCAGAAGAATGGTGTGGAAAAAACCGTGATGACCAAAAAGCAGTGACGTCACCGCATTGTCTATGAAGGAAGAAGGGCTCCTTGAATGCCAGCCGGCGTTTTGTTTTTAATGTCTTTGTTTTTTTGATACAATGTTAGTATTATCTATATTTTAAATAAATTCATTATTAGTACGGTATCACGCTATGGTCCTCTGTTTGATCTATATGGTCCATGCTGCTACGAACTATATGAATTACTGAGACCAAGGTTTTACATCCACCGGGAGGAGGCTGCTGTGAGGGTTCCATCCCCTGTGTTTAATGATCGTGGCTGGGTGCATTTGAAGGCTACTTGCTTTTTACCATCTGGTAAATGGCTTTTTTATCGGTGGCGGTATTCACTACTAGTGTGAAGCACAGCGGTGGTTTACTAGGGACATTGGCATATGAAGAGTTTGTTCATTCAATTTCATCACCACTTTTTTCTACACCTATGAACTAAGAAAATTATAGTGCAACCATTGTTCATTTTAGCACCATCAAATTACTCCAATTCACTGGACTGCACAGTATTTATTCTCACTATTTATTCATTTATATTTTTTATTATTATTGATTTTCATTTTTAGTTTTTGTGGCGCAGATTTCTTTGTAACCAATCCTACAAAAAATAAAATACACGTATTTCTCGCATCAAATTTTCAGTGGAATTGATCATATCTTTTTAACTATAGGAATGGTGCCAGAGATACTTGTGTCCAATATAATCCCAATTCCTTGGTCCTATCATAATGCAGTTTTCACTTCTATTGCATCTACCATACCAAAAGCGCATGAACACACATGGTACCTCCCAAACATATTATTAAAACACCCATCTCATCATCTATCAATCGAACTAGCCTTAAAAGAATACTTAATAAATAACACATGCAAAGACATTTCCCTATTGACCCTTTGGGAAGCGCATAAACCCGGAATAATCCAACAACATTAGGGAAAACTCAAACGGGAACGTATAAATTTGGCAAGAAAACTAGAAACTGAATTTAACTCCTCTTTTATAAATTTCCAAAATAATCCTACTCCGATTACAAAAATTAAACTAGAGAAGGCAAGATTGGAATACGATTTATTTCTTACAATTCTGCAGATAAATCATTGTATCATATCAAACACACATTTTATATTAAATCAAATAAATCTGGCACGTACTTAGCATGAGCATTAAAATCCATTATTAAATCTTTTAAACCAATTAAACTTAAATGGGCTAGGAACACTTAAGCCCCATACACACGCGCGGATTATCCGAGGACCAGGTCCGTCAGACCATGTCCGTCATACTTTGTCTGATGTTGGTTTTGCGTACACACGGTCGGACAAAGTTGTCGGAAAATCCGATCATTCTGAACGTGGTGACGTTTGTTGCCTACGACGGGACTACGTAGAGGCTAGTAGCCAATAGCTTTGGTCTTGTAATGTGATCTGAGCATGCGTAGCACTTTGTCCGGTCGGAATTCGCTACACACGATCGGATTTGGTGTGATCGGACTTTGTTGTCAAAAAATCTATCCAGCAGGAGATAGGACTTTGTCCGTCAGACAATCTGATGGAAACTGCCTACACACGGTCTGATTTTCCGACAACATTGTCCGATAGGACAGAATCCATCGGAAAATCCTACTGTGTGTATGGGGCTTTACACCAGCAATCCGCTCAAAATAGTGCAGAAATTTGGGTCTAGCTTATCATCCCTTTATTCGGAAACAAAAAATTTTAAACCTATAGAAGCTGATTCCTTTTTCTCACGCATAAATCTACCTCAAATATCTTCCTCTCATAAAAATCATTTAGTTGAACATATAACTGCAGAAGATGTAATGGCTCCCATTAAAGATTTAAAAATAAATAAAAGGCCAGGCCCTGATGGGTATACAGCACTATATTATCGCACTTTCGCTGACATTATTTCCCCTCTGCTGACGGATGCTTTTAATAATATATTGGATAATAAATCTTAGACCAGAATCTTTAATGCAATCATTTGTATGATTCCGAAACCCAATTCAGATGAAACTTCCTGCTCCAAGTACCATCCTATTTCCATGTTAAACACAGATATCTAAATTCTAGCAAAAATTCTAGCGTCTCGTCTTAATAAAATTATTGGATCACTAATACATTGAGACCAAGTTGGCTTCATGCCTAAACGTCAAGCAGGAGACAACATGCGCAGAGCAACACTGCTAGCTCACATTGCAAAAACGCTTCGCATTCCGCATGTTTTCTTTCGCTAAACATTAAGAAAGCCTTTGACTCAATTTCTTGGCTCTATCTGAACTACACCTTACAAAAATGGGGCTTTGGTCCTAATTACATAAATTGGATCATGGCATTATATAACAAACCACATGCTTATGTAAAATATGCAGGATATAAGTTAGATTTGTTTAACATTGAAAGAGGTACAAGATAAGGATGCCCACTTTCTCCTTTATTTTTTGCACTTCTAATTGAACCACTTGCCCAATCAATACGATCAAATCCTACTATAACAGGTATTGAATTAGGTGGTTACCAACACAAAATCTGTCTTTTTGCAGATGATATATTATTATTTCTTTCTTCTCCACAGGTTTTAGGCCCCAACCTTATTCCAATACTTAATAAATTTGCTGCTTTTTCTGGCCTATGCATCAATCCCAAAAAATGCTTAGCTTTGAATATATCCCTTTCAAAGTTGGAACTAACCTCGGCAAAATAGGGACTCCCATTTATTTGGAATGAAATTCAATCCCATATTTAGGGATCAATCTCGCTGCATCATTATCAGACCTTTTTCCACTAAATTACCCTCCAATTCTGAAATCTATATCAAATCTATTAAAATCCTGGTCTCACATCCCGCTATCATGGTTTGGAAGAATAAATGCAATCAAAATGACAATAATTCCCAAAATGCTATACTTATTTAGAGTATTACCAATTATACAATTATGTCATTTGTATGGGGTTCCTCGAAACCGCGAATACAACAATACACGTTATTTCTCCCTAAATTAAACGGGGTTTGGGATGTCCTAATTTTTCACACTACTATAAGGCAGCACATTTAGCTAGCCTTACCAAATATCAAATTGCAAAATTCCTCTATGGGTGCACATAGAGGCAGCAGAATGTGACCCACTGTCGATATCCAACTTACTTTGGATCTCCCCAAAAGATCGAAAAGAATTGCGTAATCCTATTACTAACCCTTTTTTTTTTCTCTTTGGGATAAAACTAAAATTGGGAACCGCCTACAATCACTACACAATCCTCTTCTCTCATTTTACAAAAACCCAGCTTTTTATT
This sequence comes from Lithobates sylvaticus, assembly GCA_028564925.1. Classification (NCBI taxonomy): domain Eukaryota; kingdom Metazoa; phylum Chordata; class Amphibia; order Anura; family Ranidae; genus Lithobates; species Lithobates sylvaticus. The sequence goes on from CM053038.1 coordinate 148,355,047, forward strand.
CTGCATGGGTTTCTCCTAAATCATTTAGAGAATGGGTATTACTTAATCTATTGACAATGCATAAATTCGTAAACTCCTCCTCCTTTATCCCTTTTCCGACTCTTTGTGAATCTTATGGTTTGTCCCAATCTGAATTTTTTCGGTACCTCCATTTTTCGAATTTCCGAATTTCGGATTTCTGAATTTTCGAATTTCCGAATTTCGTATTTTTGTATTTCCGAATTTTGAAATTTCTGAATTTCGTATTTTCGGATTTACGAATTTTGAAATTTCGAATTTTCGGATTTCCGGATTTACGAATTTTCGGAATTTGGGAATTCAAAGATTTGAAAATCCCAAAATTTGAAAATCTGAAAAAAGAAAGAAAATCAGTTTAATTAATAACTATAACTAACTATTAAATTAACAAGTACGAATTTATCCGAAGTTACGAATTATCTGAAATAACGAATGCCGCATCTAAACAAATGGAAAAAGGTTTTATTATTATTATTGTTATTTATCATTATTAGATCGTTACGTTCACTAACAGACAAATTTGAAAGGGAATTCCAATACCTATAATTTAATAGTTAGTTATTATTTAGAATTAAACAGATTTTCTTTCTTTTTTTTAGATTTTCTATTTTTTTTGTTTTTGAATTTCCGAAATCCGAAAATCGGAATTCGGAAATTTGAAAATTCTAAAATCCGAAAATTCTAAAATCCGAAAATTCGGAAATCCGAAAATACGAAATTCGGAAATTAAAAATTCGGAAATCCGAAAATCCGAAATTCAAAGTGAGTGTACAGCTTGTATAACAGTGTAAATTTGATGTCCCCTCAAAATAACTTAACACACAGCCATTAATGTCTAAACCGCTGGCAACAAAAGTGAGTACACCCCTAAGTGAAAATGTCCAAATTGGGCCCAAAGTGTCAATATTTTGTGTGGTCACCATTATTTTCCCGCACTGCCTTAACCCTCTTGGGCATGAAGTTCACCAGAGCTTCACAGGTTGCCACTGGAGTCCTCTTCCACTCCTCCATGACGACATCACGGAGCCGGTGGATGTTAGAGACCTTGCGCTCCCCCACCTTCCGTTGGAGGGCGCCCCACAGATGCTCAATAGGGTTTGGGTCTGGAGACATGCTGGGCCAGTCCATCACTTTTACCCTTAGCTTCTTTAGCAAGGCAGTGGTCATCTTGGAGGTGTGTTTGGGGTCATTATCATGTTGGAATACTGCCTGCGGCCCAGTCTCCAAAGGGAGAGGATCATGCTCTGCTTCAGTATGTCACAGTACATGTTGGCATTCATGGTTTCCCCAATGAACTGTAGCTCCCCAGTGCCGGCAGCACTCATGCAGCCCCAGACCATGACACTCCCACCACCATGCTTGACTGTAGGCAAGACACACTTGTCTTTGTACTCCTCATCTGGTTGCTGCCCCACACGTTTGACACCATCTGAACCAAATAAGTTTATCTTGGTCTCATCAGACCACAGGATATGGTTCCAGTAATCCATGTCTTTAGTCTGCTTGTCTTCAGCAAACTGTTTGTGGGCTTTCTTGTGCATCATCTTTAGAATAGGCTTCCTTCTGGGACAACAGCCATGCAGACCAATTTGATGCATTGTGTGGCGTATGGTCTGAGCACTGACAGGCTGACCCCCCACCCCTTCAACCTCTGCAGCAATGCTGGAAGCACTCATACGTCTATTTCCAAAAGACAACCTCTGGATATGACGCTGCACTCAACTTCTTTGGTCGACCATGGCGAGGCCTGTTCTGAGTGGAACCTGTCCTGTTAAACCGCTGTATGGTCTTGGCCCCTGTGCTGCAGCTCAGTTTCAGGGTCTTGGCATCCTTCTATTTGCCTATGCCATCTTTGTGTAGAGCAACAATCCTTTTATTCAGATCCTCAGAGAGTTCTTTGCCATGAGGTGCCATGTTGAACTTCCAGTGACCAGTATGAGAGAGTGAGAGCGATAACATCAAACTTAACACACCTGCTCCCAATTCACACCTGGGACCCTGTAACACTAACGAGTCGCATGACACCGGAGAGGAAAAATGGCTAATTGGGCCCAATTTGGATATTTTCACTTAGGGGTGTACTCACCGTTGTTGCCAGCGGTCTAGAAATGAATGGCTGTGTATTGAGTTATTTTGAGGAGACAGCAAATTTACACTGTTATACAAGCTGTACACTCACTACTTTACATTGTACATTTCTTCAGTGTTGTCACATGAAAAAATCTAATAAAATATTGACAAAAATATGACGGGTGTACTCACTTTTGTGAGATACTGTATATATATATATATATATATTAGACATGTGCACTGACAAAAAATTTGTTCATTTTCGTTTTCGTTTCATTCGTTTTTTTGCTTTTTTCGGAAATTCGGAAATTCGGAAATTCGGAAAATCTAAAATTCGGAAATTCGCAAATTCGGAATTCGCAAATTTCGGGAATTTTCACATTTCTATTTTTCTATTTCTATTTTTCTATTTTAACTAAATTTATGAATTTAGAATTTTCGAATTTTCGTATTTCCGGATTTCCGAAATTCCGAATTTTCGAATTTTCGAATTTCTGAATTTCGAATTTTCGTATTTCCGAATTTCCGAATTTCGTATTTTCGTATTTCCGAATTTTCGTATTTTTGTATTTTCGTATTTCCGAATTTCGTATTTTTGTATTTTCGTATTTCCGAATTTTCGAATTTCTCAAATTCGGAATTCGGAAAATCCGAAAATCGGAATTCGGAAATTCGAAAATTCGAAAATCCGAAAATCCGACAATTCGGAAATCCGAAAATACGAAATTCGGAAATTCGGAAATTAAAAATTTGGAAATTCGGAAATCCGAAAATTTGAAATTCGGAAATTCGGAAATTTGAAATTCGGAAATACGAAATTCGTAAATTCGTAAATTCGGAAAATCCGGAAATTCGGAAATCCGAAAAAAAAAAATTCGGAAATCCGAAAATACGAAATTCGGAAAATCGGAAATTCGGAAAATCGGAAATTCGACAAATCCGAAATTCGGAAATCCGAAAATTCGTATTTTCGGATTTCCGAATTTCCGAATTTCGTATTTTCGGATTTCCGAATTTCGTATTTTCGGATTTCCGAATTTCGGATTTTCGGATTTTCGAAAATTGACTAATTTTTGGACAGTGTGCACTGTTAAGCTTTACTACTCTCCTATTTAAGCCATATCTATTTTTATTTTATATAGAGTCGGGGGAGAGAGTCCAGTAAATCATTACTGAATGGACTCTCTATACTTAGTTCCTGTGGGAAATGTTTGGTTGTTGAATTTTGTTTTGTTTTTTTGTTTAGGAATACACATAGGTTTAAATTGATTAATTGTAGATGCTTTTTGAATAATGTTCAAGAGAACCCATCATAGGTATATTATGATGTTTCTTTTATGTATAAGACCCTTCAGAGAATGGTTACTGAGGGGGTGCAGAAGCTTTTCAAGGTGTTATGGCGATTTTTACCTACCTCACTTATACGCTTAATGATACATAACATAAGTGGTTAAAACCTTTTATCTATATATGAATCAACCAATGCGGTTGCAGTTAGGCTGCTTTCACACTGGGGCGGTGCGGGGCGGCGACGGTAAAGCATCGCTATATTTAGCGCTGCTTTACCATCGTTTTACCCGCGGTATGCGGCCGCTAGCGTGGTGGTTTTAACCCCCGCTAGCGGCCGCAAAAGGGTTAAAAACCTCCGCAAAGCGCCGCTGCAGCGGCGGTTTGCGGGCGGTATCCCCACGGTTTCCCATTGATTTCAATGGGAAGGAGCGGTATAGGAGCGGTAAATACACCGCTCCTTCACCGCTCCAAAGATGCTGCTAGCAGGACTTTTTTTGCGGTCCTGCTAGCGCACCGCTCCAGTGTGAAAGCCCGCCGGCTTTCACACTGGAGTGAATGGGGCCAGTTTTTTCAGGCGGTATACAGGCGCTATTTTTAGCGCTGTACCGCCTGAAAACCGCCCCAGTGTGAAAGCAGCCTTATAACCCATGAAATCAATAAGGAATGATAATGGTGCTCAAATACAAAGATCTAATTTATTTATACAGAAAAGAAACGGATATTACCAAATATAACATAGTGATGTTACAAATACAGTGTTGCCAGTCTACAAAGATAGTTAATGCAAAAAGGAGATATGGTTACAATTGACATACACATGCTATCAAGGTATTAAGGCAAATCCTAGGATATTATAATAAAATAAATAAATCAGCGCAATGGTATAAAAATTATTAAACTTTTAAAGCAGCTGAACACCAAGGGTTAACCTTCAAAAATCCCTCAATCAGACATATATAGAATGGTGCAGCGCTAAACACACAAAAATAGAAAGCAATCAAATAATGTCCATATACACATAAAACAAAAAGCAATCCAATGGTGTCTTCAATTGTGATGACAGAGGTATATGCATGCAGGTGACAACGTGAAAAAACCTCCACCGCAGAAACAATGGCCGCTCACCTCACTGAGTGGACCCTTTGATCATAGAGGGTCACAAAAGCCTTCCCACCAGGGGTTAAGTAATAGCGTTCCACAGGAGATGTAAGTTGCACTTAGCCAATATGCAGGATGGATTTCAATCAGTCCTCATGAAAAGTTCAATCACATACCGCCATCAATCATGTAAATATAAAATTGAACAACCATAGTGCTCTCTGGACGAAAGTGACACCATCCGCAGCCCTTTTTGTGCATTTTTCTACATGCTGTATTTACCCAGCAATGGGATATAGGTGCTTCTCTTGTGAGTTTTATTACCTTTTTTAGTTAATAAATTGTTTCATAAGCAAAGAGCACTATGGTTGTTCAATTTTATATTTACATGATTGATGGCGGTATGTGATTGAACTTTTCGTGAGGACCGATTGAAATGCATCCTGCATATTGGCTAAGTGCAACTTATATCTCCTGTGGAACGCTATTACTTAACCCCTGGTGGGAAGGCTTTTGTGACCCTCCATGATCAAAGGGTCCACTCAGAAAGCGGGTGCGCATGCACACTCGCTCAGTTACCCCACCTGACCACTTACCTGGCCTATAAAAGGCCTTCTCCTTCCCTTCAGAAATTGCTGGTTTGTTGTCTCTACTTCCTGAGTACCTGGCTCCTGTATCCTGTTCCTTGTACCTGCCTGATTACCTGTGCTTGACCCGGACCTTTTCTGACCATCCCCGCTACTCTCCAGTGTTTGACCCCTTGGCTTGCCTCTTGGATGCTCTTCTGCCTGCTTACCTGTGCTTGACCCTCGTCCTGCCTCCTGGACATTCCTCCGTTACTTACCAGGGTTTGATCCCTTGGCTTGCCTCTTGGACATCCTTCTGCCTGCTTACCTGTGCTTGACCCTCGGCTTGCCTCCTGGACATTCTTCTGCTACTTATCAGTGTTTGACCCCCTGGCTTGCCTCTTGGATATCCTTCTGCCTGTTTACCTGTGCTTGAACCTCGGCTTGCCTCCTAGACATTCTTCTGCTACTTATCAGTGTTTGACCCCCTGGCTTGCCTCTTGGATATCCTTCTGCCTGCTTACCTGTGTTTGACCCTTGGCTTGCCTCCTGGACATTCTTCTGCCATTTATCAGTGTTTGACCCCCTGGCTTGCCGCTTGGATATCCTTCTGCCTGCTTACCTGTGTTTGACCCTCGGCCTGGCTTCCTGGACTTTCTGCTACCTGGTTCATCCACTTATGCACCTCCGGACTATTTCCCAGTGTGTAACCTGGTCCCTCTACAGCCTCTGCCTTGTGTTGGTCCTGCCAGGTGTCTACTTCCAGTGCAGCTTCATCTCCACATGGTCAACAGCCCTACTGCACACCACCTGCAACCCACCTGCTGGCAACCCGTGCATCTTCGTGCCCGGTGCCTCCTGTACCCATTCCAGGGGCATCGTGCACCTAGTTACAAGGGGAGCAGCTCTCAGCATCTAGGCCCAGGTGAGTACCTGTGACAGTACAAACCAGCCAATGTCTGAGACCAACAGAGCTGGTTCACCCCCGAATTTCGTATTTTCGTATTTCCGAATTTCAGATTTCCGAATTTCCGAATTTCCGAATTTCGTATTTTCGAATTTTCGGATTTCCGAATTTTCGAATTTCCGAATGTCGTATTTTCTGATTTACGAATTTACGAATTTACGAATTTTGAAATTTTGAATTTTCGGATTTACGAATTTTCGGAATTTGGGAATTCAAAGATTTGAAAATCCCCAAATTTGAAAATCTGAAAAAAGAAAGAAAATCAGTTTAATTAATAACTATAACTAACTATTAAATTAACAAGTACGAATTTATCCGAAGTTACGAATTATCTGAAATAACGAATGCCGCATCTAAACAAATGGAAAAAGGTTTTATTATTATTGTAGTATGGGGTTGTGTAAGGAACATTAATATGTCATCCGCAAAGGCGGCAAGTTTGAAATCCCTATGAGATGTCCGTATACCATGTATGTCAGGATTGGTTCTGATGCTGTTCAAAAGAGGTTCAAGGGTGAGGACGAATAGTATCGGGGACAGTGGGCAGCCCTGTCTCGTACCGTTATGGATGGAGAAGGCACTCGACAGGGTGTCATTAACTCTAATTTTCGCTGTAGGGTGTGAGTATAGGGATAGAATGAGATCGAGCATGCGTGGACCCAAACCTATAGAGTGCAGTACAGCTGCCATATAATCCCATGCAACCCTGTCGAATGCCTTCTCCGCATCCAGAGAGAGAAAGAAGCCTTTTTGGTTTGATGACGTAATACAATGATGGAGATTGATGGCCTTTATGGTGTTGTCCCTGGCTTCCCGGCCAGGGACAAATCCCACTTGGTCCTTGGAGACTAATGAGGGGAGGAGTGGCAATATCCTGTTGGCCAGTATCTTTGAGAAAATTTTGAGATCTACGTTGAGTAGAGAGATTGGCCTATAATTAGCTGCTTGAGTAGGATCTTTGTCGTCTTTGGGAAGAACCACTATGTGCGCTTCCAACATGTCCCGGGATAGCGGGCTGTTTGGAGAGATTGAGTTGAAAGCCTTCCTGTACGGGGCATCTAGGGAGTCCTTAAAAGTTTTATAGTAGCTAGCAGATAATCCGTCCGGGCCAGGGCATTTGCCCGGTTTCAGTTGTTTTAAAGCCGTGTCCCATTCCTGTTGGGTAATCGGGCCCTCCAGAGATTCAGACACCTCTTGGGAAATGGTCCTGGGGCAATGTTGATTTAGGAACTGTGCGATATCAGTTGCCCTAGAGGTGGGTGTGTTGGTTGTGGGATTCGTGCCCCCAATATTGTATAGTGTTGAGTAAAAGTTTTCGAATTCAGTGGCTATGTCCGTGTTTTTCGTGTAAACCTCCCCTTTGGATGAGTGAAGTTTGTGAATTGTGTTTTTGGCTTTCCTAGTTCGAAGTGCTTGGGCTAGCAGGTGACCACTTTTGTTACCAAATTCATAAAAAAGCTTATGTGTGAGCATGTATCTTTTCCGTGAAACCTTGCCCAACTCCTCCTGGATTAGAGACCTGGTATCTATAAGTTCCTGATGTAAATTCTGGGCTAGTGTGCGTTTGTGTAATGTCTCAAGCGTTTGTAATTTGGCGTATAGGTCCGAAAGAGTCTTGCGTTTTTCCCGTCGGATTTTAGCTGTCATCGAAATAAGTTTTCCTCTGACAACGCATTTGTGTGCCTCCCATTGTGTCATGCTGGTCGTGTCTGGCGTATCATTATCCGTAAAGTAGTTCTCTATACAGAGGCGAATTTCCTCCTGTCTTACTATATCTGATAGGATTGTCGGGTCCAGTTTCCAAGTCTGTGAGCGTTTAATTTTTTCTGGTAAGGATAGCGAGATTGAGATGGGGTGATGGTCTGATATAGTCATGGGCTCTATGGTGGCTCTAGTTAAGAATGGAAGATCACTCTGGGTCAGGAAAAAGTAGTCCAGCCTGGAGTAGCGTTTGTGAGGGTTAGAAAAGAATAGGGATGAGCCGAACACCCCCGGGTTCGGTTCGCACCAGAACCTTCGAACCGACCGAAAGTTCGCGCGAATTTTCGAACCCTATACGTTATAATGGACGCGAACGTTCGAGATCAAAAGTGCTAATTACAACGGCCAATATGCATGTTAATGTCATAAAACAGGTTTGGGGACCCGGGTCCTGCCCCAGGGGACATATATCAATGCAAAAAGAACTTTTAAAAACTAACGTTTTTTCGGGAGCAGTCATTTTAATGATGCATAAAGTGAAAAAAAAAAGTGAAATTTTCCTTTAAATATGGTACCTGGGGGGTGTCTAAAGTATGCCTGTGAAGTGGCATGTGTTTCCCGTGTTTAGAACTGTCCTTGCACAAAATGACATTTGTAAAGGAAAAAAAGAAGCCATTTAAAAACACTTGCGGCTTTAGGTTTGTTCTTAAGTAGAATCTGAACAGGTACATTATGAAGTGTAGCTCCATCCCAAAAAAATCTATTTTTAAGCTTTTTGGAGAACATAGGGAGGGGTTATCACCCCTGTAACATTTGCTGTCTTTGCACATCTGTTCAGAACATGTCACCTAACTTTCCGTCCCAATGACAAATGTTTTTGGAAAAAGTGGGGTTTTAATTGAAACAAGGATTGGTGATAAAGTATCAGTAGAGAGGAGATACCTTTTTCCCAAATTAAATCTAACAGGATAGAATTTCCCTTCCTAGGGGTAGATTTCCTCTCACTTCCTGTTTTCTCTTTCCATTTGCAAGTAGGAGTCGTTTGTAAGTTGGATGTTTGAAAGTAGGGGCCTGGCGTATATACTCTGCAGAAATTTGCCCTATTAGATGTTGGTGTAGCCACAAGACTGGTGGGCACAGGAATGGGCCCTGCTGTGAGTTAATAGATCAAGATTTGTAATTGCATGCACCTGTTGAACAGGGCAGAAAAATTGGGGGTGGTGGTGGTGGGTGGACGGTGTTGCCACAAGACTGTAGGCCCTCATAGTTACTCTTGGTGGGCGCAGGAATGGGCCCTGCTGTGAGTTATTACTTGTAATTGCATGCACCTGTTGAACAGGGCAGAAAAATTGGGGGTGGTGGTGGTGGTGGACGGTGTTGCCACAAGACTGTAAGCTCTCACAGTTACTCTTGGTGGGCGCAGGAATGGGCCCTGCTGTGAGTTATTAGATCAAGATTTGTAATTGCAAGCACCTGATGAACAGGGCAGAAAAATTGGGCCTTTGGCGGTGGTGGTGGACGGTGTTGCCACAAGACTGTAGGCCCTCATAGTTACTCTTGGTGGGCGCAGGAATGGGCCCTGCTGTGAACTATTAGATCAAGATTTGTAATTACCCGCCCCTGTTAAACAGGGGCTGAAAAATTGTGCCTTAGGCACTGGTGCTGGTGCCACAACACTGCAACCCCTCACAGATACTGTACTTTCCATTTGCAAGTAGGAGTCGTTGGTAAGTTGGATGTTTGAAAGTAGGGGCCTGGCGTATATACTCTGCAGAAATTTGCCCTATTAGATGTTGGTGTAGCCACAAGACTGGTGGGCACAGGAATGGGCCCTGCTGTGAGTTAATAGATCAAGATTTGTAATTGCATGCACCTGTTGAACAGGGCAGAAAAATTGGGGGTGGTGGTGGTGGTGGTGGACGGTGTTGCCACAAGACTGTAAGCTCTCACAGTTACTCTTGGTGGGCGCAGGAATGGGCCCTACTGTGAGTTATTAGATCAAGATTTGTAATTGCAAGCACCTGATGAACAGGGCAGAAAAATTGGGCCTTTGGCGGTGGTGGTGGACGGTGTTGCCACAAGACTGTAGGCCCTCATAGTTACTCTTGGTGGGCGCAGGAATGGGCCCTGCTGTGAGTTATTAGATCAAGATTTGTAATTGCAAGCACCTGATGAACAGGGCAGAAAAATTTGGCCTTTGGCGGTGGTGGTGGACGGTGTTGCCACAAGACTGTAGGCCCTCATAGTTACTCTTGGTGGGCGCAGGAATGGGCCCTGCTGTGAGTTATTAGATCAAGATTTGTAATTGCAAGCACCTGATGAACAGGGCAGAAAAATTGGGCCTTTGGCGGTGGTGGTGGACGGTGTTGCCACAAGACTGTAAGCTCTCACAGTTACTCTTGGTGGGCGCAGGAATGGGCCCTGCTGTGAACTATTAGATCAAGATTTGTAATTACCCGCCCCTGTTAAACAGGGGCTGAAAAATTGTGCCTTAGGCACTGGTGCTGGTGCCACAACACTGCAACCCCTCACAGATACTGTACTTGGAGCACACCAGTCACACGTGTTGCGAAGCATTTTTTTAAAAAATTGTAATTACCCACCCCTGTTAAACAGGGGCTGAAAAATTGTGCCTTAGGCACTGGTGCTGGTGCCACAACACTGCAACCCCTCACAGATACTGTACTTGGAGCACACCAGTCACACGTGTTGCAAAGCATTTTTTTTAAAAATTGTAATTACCCGCCCCTGTTAAACAGGGGCTGAAAAATTGTGCCTTAGGCACTGGTGCTGGTGCCACAACACTGCAACCCCTCACAGATACTGTACTTGGAGCACAGCAGTCACACGTGTTGCAAAGCATTTTTTTAAAAAAATTGTAATTACCCGCCCCTGTTAAACAGGGGCTGAAAAATTGTGCCTTAGGCACTGGTGCTGGTGCCACAACACTGCAACCCCTCACAGATACTGTACTTGGAGCACAGCAGTCACACGTGTTGCGAAGCATTTTTTTTAAAAATTGTAATTACCCGCCCCTGTTAAACAGGGGCTGAAAAATTGTGCCTTAGGCACTGGTGCTGGTGCCACAACACTGCAACCCCTCACAGATACTGTACTTGGAGCACAGCAGTCACACGTGTTGCGAAGCATTTTTTTAAAAAATTGTAATTACCCGCCCCTGTTAAACAGGGGCTGAAAAATTGTGCCTTAGGCACTGGTGCTGGTGCCACAACACTGCAACCCCTCACAGATACTGTACTTGGAGCACAGCAGTCACACGTGTTGCGAAGCATTTTTTTAAAAAATTGTAATTACCCGCCCCTGTTAAACAGGGGCTGAAAAATTGTGCCTTAGGCACTGGTGCTGGTGCCACAACACTGCAACCCCTCACAGATACTGTACTTGGAGCACAGCAGTCACACGTGTTGCGAAGCATTTTTTTAAAAAATTGTAAGTACACGCCCCTGTTAAACATCACACGTGTTGCGAAGCATTTTTTTAAAAAATTGTAATTACCCGCCCCTGTTAAACAGGGGCTGAAAAATTGTGCCTTAGGCACTGGTGCTGGTGCCACAACACTGCAACCCCTCACAGATACTGTACTTGGAGCACAGCAGTCACACGTGTTGCGAAGCATTTTTTTAAAAAATTGTAAGTACACGCCCCTGTTAAACAGGGGCTGAAAAATTTGCCTTAGGCACTGGTGCTGGTGCCACAACACTGCAACCCCTCACAGATACTGTACTTGGAGCACAGCAGTCACACGTGTTGCGAAGCATTTTTTTATAAAAATTGTATGTACACGCCCCTGTTAAACAGGGGCTGAAAAATTGTGCCTTAGGCACTGGTGTGGTGGCATGGATCATTGAGGAGGAGGAAGAGGATAGTCAGTGAACATAAGAGGACAGTCACTCAGCATCAGCATAGGCAGTCTTGAAGGGATGTGATATTAAAAATTATTCGGTTATATCCGCCTCAGGTGCCTGGTAGCTGGTGGTGATCCAAGACTGATTCATTTTGATGAAGGTCAGTCGATCAACCGAGGCGGTGGACAGGCGCACCCTATGATCGGTGACAAATCCTCCAGCAGCACTGAATGTGCATTCGGAAAGAACGCTGGAGGCAGGACAGGCCAGTAGCTCAATTGCATACTGTGCAAGCTCTGGCCAGTGATCCATCCTCAGGACCCAGTAAGCCAGAGGATTTTCGGTGGGAAAGGTGTCCAAGTCTGACCTTGCCCCAAGGTATTCCTGCACCATGTATATCAGACGCTGGCGATGGTTGCTGGAACCGATCATACCTTGGGGCTGCGGACTAAAAAATTGTCTGAACGCATCGGTCAGACGTCCACCTTCCCCACCGCTCCTTCTGCTACTGACCGAAGCCTCAGCAACTCGTCGCCCAGGACCAGGAGTTTGTAGCCTCCCAGTTTCTGGGAACGCGTTGCACAGACCTTTCTGCAAGGCCTCCCTGAGATGTCTCATCCTCTGCTCCCTCTGCGACGGCAAGATAAGGTCCGCAACCTTACCCTTGTACCGCGGATCAAGGAGAGTGGCCAGCCAGTAATGGTCCCTCTCCTTGATCCGAAGAACACGAGGATCCTTCCGCAGGCTTTGCAGGATCAGGGAGGCCATGCAGCGTAGGTTAGCTGAGGCATTCGGTCCGGAGTCTTCTGGGTCACTGAGGATGACATGATCGCCAGCCACCTCCTCCCAGCCACGTACAAGTCCACTGGTTTGTTGGGACTGTACATCATCCCTAAAAGACTGCTGCTGCTGATGCTGAGTGCCAGGCTCCACCTCCATGCTCACACAATCCTCCTCCTCCTCCTCCTCCTCCTCCTCCTCCTCATCCTCTTCCTGTGTGATGGGTGGGACAGAAGGAACACTGTCCGGATAAAGGGGGCCTTGAGAGGCAAGGAAGTCCTCCTCTTCCTGCCTCTGTTCTGCCTCAAGTGCCCTGTCCATTATCCCACGCAGCGTATGCTCCAACAGGTGGACAAGAGGGACAGTGTCACTGATGCATGCACTGTCACTGCTCACCATCCTCGTGGCCTCCTCAAATGGTGAGAGGACAGTGCATGCATCCCTGATCATGCTCCACTGACGTGGGGAAAAAAAACCAAGCTCCCCTGACCCTGTCCTGGTGCCGTAGTCGCAAAGGTACTCATTGATGGCCCTCTGCTGCGTGTGCAGTCGCTGCAGCATGGCCAACGTTGAGTTCCACCTGGTGGGCATGTCACATATTAGGCGGTTCTTGGGCAGGTTCAGCTCCTTTTGCAGCTCAGTCAGCCGAGCACTGGCATTATAAGATCGGCGGAAATGCACACAGACTTTCCTGGCCTGCCTCAGGACATCCTGTAAGCCTGGGAACCTGCCCAAGAACCGCTGTACCACCAGGTTGAGGACGTGAGCCATGCAGGGCACATGGGTGAGCTGCCCCTGTCGCAGGGCGGAGAGGAGGTTGGTGCCATTGTCAGAAACGACCATTCCTGGCTTAAGCTGACGTGGCGTCAACCACCTCTCGGCCTGCCCCTGCAGAGCTGCCAGAACCTCTGGCCCGGTGTGGCTCCTGTCCCCCAAACACACCAGCGCAAGCACGGCATGGCATCTTTTTGCCTGCGTACTTGCGTAGCCCCTTGTACGCCTACGGAGCACCGCTGGTTCCAAGGACAGAGCACTGGAGGAAGAAGAAGAGGAGGGGGTGGAGGAGAGAGGTGTGTCACAACCAGTAGCAGTAGTAGCGTTTTGGAGGCGTGGTGGCGGAACAACCTCCAACACTACTGCACCTTGTCCTGCATCCCTCCCAGCTGCCAATAGAGTGACCCAATGGGCCGTGAAAGAAAGGTACCGTCCCTGTCCATGCCTGCTGGACCATGAGTCAGCGGTAATATGCACCTTACCGCTGACCGCCCTGTCCAGCGAGGCATGGACATTGCCCTCCACATGCCGGTAGAGAGACGGAATCGCCTTCCGTGAGAAAAAGTGGCGTTTGGGAACCTGCCACTGAGGAACCGCACATTGAACAAACTCACGGAAGGGGGCCGAGTCTACCAACTGAAAAGGCAGCAGTTGAAGTGCTAGCAATTTAGCCAGGCTAGCATTCAACCGCTGGGCATGTGGATGGCTGGGAGTGTACTTCTTTCTACGGTCCAGCAGCTGGGGCAGGGAAATTTGCCTGCTGCAATCGGACGTCGGTGTACTGCAAGTACTTGGTTGTGACACACCTAATTCTACACCTTCAGTCCTCTCAGAGCAGCTTTCAGAGAGGACTGAAGGTGTAGTGGGGATGGAGATCCCAGCTGAGGAGGAGCAAGGAGAGGTCCGCTTAGTTCTTTGGTGTGGGTCTTTTATGTGTGCCTGCCAACGAGCTGCATGGCAGGTCGCCATATGTCTGGTCATGCTTGTGGTGCCCAAGCGGCTGATGTTTTGGCCACGCGAGATACGCTTGAGACAAATATTGCAAATAGCAGTGGTGCGATCTGATGCACTCGTCTCAAAAAAGGCCCACACCAAAGAACTTTTCTGATAACGTGCAGAGGCAGCGCCCTGCACAGGCGGAGCTCTGCGGTGTTGTACAGTTGCTGTGCTGGCCTCTACCTGGCCTCCAGGGGGCATCCTGCCTCGTTGGACATGTGACGCTGCATCCTCCTCCTCCTCGTCCTCCTCCTCATCCTCTCTCCCTTCAGGCACCCACGTGGAGTCAGTGACCTCATCATCCCCTCCCTCTTCACCACTAGAGCAAACCTGGCAGTAAGCTGCAGCTGGTGGAACAGTACTGCCAGATTCCTCAAGCTGGGTATCATCATCCGAGCCTTCGAATCGTTGGGCATCCTCCTGGAGCATGTACCCAACACTGTGCTCAAAGAGTTCGGGGGACTCCTCAGGAGGACATGGTGGGTCTAGGGAAGGGGTGGCTGATGATGCTCTGCCAGTACCCTGAGCCTGGGTGAGAGAGGATGAGGAGGATGAGGAGGGCTTGGTCATCCATTCTACCAAGCCTTCAGCATGATGCGGCTCCACATGTCCAGCTGCCGAAAACAAAGACGCGCGTGTCCCATGGCCACGTGCTGATGACGATGCACGACCACGTCCACGGCCACGGCCACGTCCACTAGAAACAGAGCCTGCCTGCCCTGTGTTCTTGGCTCTGCACGCTCTGCCTCCCCTTGGCGGTCTTCCAGCCATTGTAGTCGGTAGTCCTGTGGGTGCTGCTGAGAAGAATATATAGGAGCTCTGTGTGATGCCACTAACACACTAGAAGTCCTATGGGTGCTTCTGCAAAGAAAATAGAGGAGCTCTGTGTGATGCCACTAACACACTAGAAGTCCTATGGGTGCTGCTGAGAAGAAAATATAGGAGCTCTGTGTGATGCCACTAACACACTAGAAGTCCTATGGGTGCTTCTGCAAAGAAAATAGAGGAGCTCTGTGTGATGCCACTAACACACTAGAAGTCCTGTGGGTGCTTCTGCAAAGAAAATAGAGGAGCTCTGTGTGATGCCACTAACACACTAGAAGTCCTATGGGTGCTGCTGAGAAGAAAATATAGGAGCTCTGTGTGATGCCACTAACACACTAGAAGTCCTATGGGTGCTTCTGCAAAGAAAATAGAGGAGCTCTGTGTGATGCCACTAACACACTAGAAGTCCTGTGGGTGCTTCTGCAAAGAAAATAGAGGAGCTCTGTGTGATGCCACTAACACACTAGAAGTCCTGTGGGTGCTGCTGAGAAGAAAATATAGGAGCTCTGTGTGATGCCACTAACACACTAGAAGTCCTATGGGTGCTTCTGCAAAGAAAATAGAGGAGCTCTGTGTGATGCCACTAACACACTAGAAGTCCTGTGGGTGCTTCTGCAAAGAAAATAGAGGAGCTCTGTGTGATGCCACTAACACACTAGAAGTCCTGTGGGTGCTGCTGAGAAGAAAATATAGGAGCTCTGTGTGATGCCACTAACACACTAGAAGTCCTATGGGTGCTTCTGCAAAGAAAATAGAGGAGCTCTGTGTGATGCCACTAACACACTAGAAGTCCTGTGGGTGCTTCTGCAAAGAAAATAGAGGAGCTCTGTGTGATGCCACTAACACACTAGAAGTCCTGTGGGTGCTGCTGAGAAGAAAATATAGGAGCTCTGTGTGATGCCACTAACACACTAGAAGTCCTATGGGTGCTTCTGCAAAGAAAATAGAGGAGCTCTGTGTGATGCCACTAACACACTAGAAGTCCTGTGGGTGCTTCTGCAAAGAAAATAGAGGAGCTCTGTGTGATGCCACTAACACACTAGAAGTCCTGTGGGTGCTGCTGAGAAGAAAATATAGGAGCTCTGTGTGATGCCACTAACACACTAGAAGTCCTATGGGTGCTTCTGCAAAGAAAATAGAGGAGCTCTGTGTGATGCCACTAACACACTAGAAGTCCTGTGGGTGCTTCTGCAAAGAAAATAGAGGAGCTCTGTGTGATGCCACTAACACACTAGAAGTCCTGTGGGTGCTGCTGAGAAGAAAATATAGGAGCTCTGTGTGATGCCACTAACACACTAGAAGTCCTATGGGTGCTTCTGCAAAGAAAATAGAGGAGCTCTGTGTGATGCCACTAACACACTAGAAGTCCTATGGGTGCTTCTGCAAAGAAAATAGAGGAGCTCTGTGTGATGCCACTAACACACTAGAAGTCCTGTGGGTGCTTCTGCAAAGAAAATAGAGGAGCTCTGTGTGATGCCACTAACACACTAGAAGTCCTGTGGGTGCTGCTGAGAAGAAAATATAGGAGCTCTGTGTGATGCCACTAACACACTAGAAGTCCTATGGGTGCTTCTGCAAAGAAAATAGAGGAGCTCTGTGTGATGCCACTAACACACTAGAAGTCCTGTGGGTGCTTCTGCAAAGAAAATAGAGGAGCTCTGTGTGATGCCACTAACACACTAGAAGTCCTGTGGGTGCTGCTGAGAAGAAAATAGAGGAGCTCTGTGTGATGCCACTAACACACTAGAAGTCCTATAGGTGCTTCTGGGAAGAAAATATAGGTCTGTGTGATGGGACTAACACACTTCAAGTCCTATAGGTGCTTCTGGGAACAAAATATAGGATCTCTGTGTGATGGGACTAACACACTTCAAGTCCTATAGGTGCTTCTGGGAACAAAATATATGATCTCTGTGTGATGGGACTAACACACTTCAAGTCCTATGGGTGCTTCTGGGAAAAAAATAGAGGTCTGTGTGATGGGACTAACACACTTCAAGTCCTATAGGTGCTTCTGGGAACAAAATATATGATCTCTGTGTGATGGGACTAACACACTTCAAGTCCTATAGGTGCTTCTGGGAAGAAAATATAGGTCTGTGTGATGGGACTAACACACTTCAAGTCCTATAGGTGCTTCTGGGAACAAAATATATGATCTCTGTGTGATGGGACTAACACACTTCAAGTCCTATAGGTGCTTCTGGGAAGAAAATATATGATCTCTGTGTGATGGGACTAACACACTTCAAGTCCTATAGGTGCTTCTGGGAACAAAATATATGATCTCTGTGTGATGGGACTAACACACTTCAAGTCCTATAGGTGCTTCTGGGAAGAAAATATAGGTCTGTGTGATGGGACTAACACACTTCAAGTCCTATAGGTGCTTCTGGGAACAAAATATATGATCTCTGTGTGATGGGACTAACACACTTCAAGTCCTATAGGTGCTTCTGGGAAGAAAATATAGGTCTGTGTGATGGGACTAACACACTTCAAGTCCTATAGGTGCTTCTGGGAACAAAATATATGATCTCTGTGTGATGGGACTAACACACTTCAAGTCCTATAGGTGCTTCTGGGAAGAAAATATAGATCTGTGTGATGGGACTAACACACTTCAAGTCCTATATGTGCTTCTGGGAACAAAATATATGATCTCTGTGTGATGGGACTAACACACTTCAAGTCCTATAGGTGCTTCTGGGAAGAAAATATAGGTCTCTGTGTGATGGGACTAACACACTTCAAGTCCTATAGGTGCTTCTGGGAACAAAATATATGATCTCTGTGTGATGGGACTAACACACTTCAAGTCCTATAGGTGCTTCTGGGAAGAAAATATAGGTCTGTGTGATGGGACTAACACACTTCAAGTCCTATAGGTGCTTCTGGGAACAAAATATATGATCTCTGTGTGATGGGACTAACACACTTCAAGTCCTATAGGGTGCTTCTGGGAAGAAAATATAGGTCTGTGTGATGGGACTAACACACTTCAAGTCCTATAGGTGCTTCTGGGAACAAAATATATGATCTCTGTGTGATGGGACTAACACACTTCAAGTCCTATAGGTGCTTCTGGGAAGAAAATATATGTGTGATGGGACTAAAACACTTCAAGTCCTATAGGTGCTTCTGGGAAGAAAATATATGATCTCTGTGTGATGGGACTAACACTTCAAGTCCTATAGGTGCTTCTGGGAACAAAATATATGATCTCTGTGTGATGGGACTAACATACTTCAAGTCCTATAGGTGCTTCTGGGAAGAAAATATAGGTCTGTGTGATGGGACTAACACACTTCAAGTCCTATAGGTGCTTCTGGGAACAAAATATATGATCTCTGTGTGATGGGACTAACACACTTCAAGTCCTATAGGTGCTTCTTGGAAGAAAATATATGATCTCTGTGTGATGGGACTAACACACTTCAAGTCCTATAGGTGCTTCTGGGAACAAAATATATGATCTCTGTGTGATGGGACTAACACACTTCAAGTCCTATAGGTGCTTCTGGGAAGAAAATATAGGTCTGTGTGATGGGACTAACACACTTCAAGTCCTATAGGTGCTTCTGGGAACAAAATATATGATCTCTGTGTGATGGGACTAACACACTTCAAGTCCTATAGGTGCTTCTGGGAAGAAAATATATGATCTCTGTGTGATGGGACTAACACACTTCAAGTCCTATAGGTGCTTCTGGGAACAAAATATATGATCTCTGTGTGATGGGACTAACACACTTCAAGTCCTATAGGTGCTTCTGGGAAGAAAATATAGGTCTGTGTGATGGGACTAACACACTTCAAGTCCTATAGGTGCTTCTGGGAACAAAATATATGATCTCTGTGTGATGGGACTAACACACTTCAAGTCCTATAGGTGCTTCTGGGAACAAAATATAGGAGCTCTGCCTGCCTGCCACGAACACACTACAAGTCCTATAGGTGCTTCTGGGAACAAAATATAGGAGCTCTGCCTGCCTGCCAGGAACACACTACAAGTCCTATAGGTGCTTCTGGGAACAAAATATAGGAGCTCTGCCTGCCTGCCAGGAACACACTACAAGTCCTATAGGTGCTTCTGGGAACAAAATATAGGAGCTCTGCCTGCCTGCCAGGAACACACTACAAGTCCTATAGGTGCTTCTGGGAACAAAATATAGGAGCTCTGCCTGCCTGCCACGAACACACTACAAGTCCTATAGGTGCTTCTGGGAACAAAATATAGGAGCTCTGCCTGCCTGCCACGAACACACTACAAGTCCTATAGGTGCTTCTGGGAACAAAATATAGGAGCTCTGCCTGCCTGCCACGAACACACTACAAGTCCTATAGGTGCTTCTGGGAACAAAATATAGGAGCTCTGCCTGCCTGCCACGAACACACTACAAGCCCCTCTTTCTAAATCAATCTTTGTAAATGAATCTATCTAACTCAATCTCTCTAAGTAAATCTCTCTAACTAACTAAATCCAGCAGAGTGTCACAGATCTATCCTGCTCTATCTACGCCGGAACAGCATGTGACCGGCGCAGACGGCGTGGCGGCCTTTTATAGGGGGGGGCGTGTACTAAAGCCCCTGAGCTGTAATTGGCTACAGGCGTCCTGCCTGTAGCCAATTATGGCTCTTCGAGTTTCCGGGGCTGTGATTGGCCAAGCATGCGGGGTCACAGTGCATGCTTGGCCAATCATCAGCCAGCAATGCACTGCGCCGGCCGCGCCGGCCGCAATGCATTGCGGGGCCGCGCGCATCACACGAACGTGATGCGAGCGGCCAAAATAGTTCTGGGCTCGCCGAGCGAGCGAACGCCCGGTGCTCGATGCGAACGTGGGTTCGCATCGAGCACCGGGCCCATCCCTAGAAAAGAATGTATAATCTCTCTCCTTGGGATGTAACGTGCGCCATGCGTCATGAAGCAGGAGGTTTTGAAGGCTTAGTTTGATTTGACGCAATGCTTTGTATGGCAGGTGGGAAGTACCCGAGGACGTGTCAATGAGGGGTTCCAGGGGCACGTTGAAATCTCCGCCTACTATTAGTATACCCGATTGGAAGGTGGCTAAGCGCTGAGAGATGTCACGGAAAAACAGGACTTGGGATGAGTTAGGGCTGTATATATTGGCCAGGGTTATGGGTTTATCCTTCCATGTCCCTTTTAAGAATAAGAACCTACCCTGTTCATCTGCTAGCGTGTCTGTCACTTGGAAGGGAACAGTTTTAGACAGGAGAATCGAGACACCTTTCGATTTGGCTTCCGGATTAGTAGCATGGAAGTCGTGTGGGTAAAAGAAATTGGCCAATTTTGGTCTGGATTTTGAGCAGAAATTAGTCTCTTGCAGGAAGACTATGTCAGCTTTCATGCTACGCATATTGGCAAGAACTTTTGAACGTTTTTCAGGAATATTCAAGCCTTTTGCGTTCAGGGAGATCAGTTTAAGGGTAGGACAAGAGGAACTGTGGTTAATTGCAGCCATAGTGAGTTGGTTATATTGTTGTGGTAGTTGTGGCTTTCCCCTTGGAAAAAGGTTTTATTATTATTATTGTTATTTATTATTATTAGATTGTTACGTTCCATTTGGTTAAATGCAGCATTCGTTATTTCAGATAATTCGTAACTTCGGATAAATTCGTACTCGTAACGAACAGACAAATTAGAAAGGGAATTCCAATACCTATAATTTAATAGTTAGTTATTATTTAGAATTAAACAGATTTTCTTTCTTTTTTCACATTTTGAATTTCGGAATTCCGAAAATTCGGAATTCCGAAAATCCGAAAATCGGAATTCGGAAATTCTAAAATTATAAAATCCGAAAATCCGAAAATTCGAAATTCGGAAATTCGGAAATTAAAAATTCGGAAATTTGGAAATACGAAAATACGAAAATACGAAAATACGAAATTCGGAAATTCGGAAATTCGGAAATTCGGAAATACGAAAATACGAAATTCGGAAATTAAAAATTCGGAAATTCGGAAATTAAAATTCGGAAATTCGGAAATTCGGAAATCCGAAAATGCGAAAATTCGAAATTCGAAAATACGAAAATACGAAATTCAGAAATTTGGAAATTCGGAAATCCGAAAATTTGAAATTAGGAAATTCGGAAATACGAAATTCGGAAATTCGGAAATTCCGAAAATCCGAAATACGAAAATACGAAAATACGAAATTCGGAAATACGAAAATACGAAATTCGAAATTCAGAAATTCGAAAATACGAAAATACCAAATTCGAAAATACGAAATTCGGAAATCCGACAAATCCGAAATTCGGAAATCTGAAAATTCGTATTTTCGGATTTCCGGATTTCGGAATTTCGTATTTCCGAATTTCGTATTTTCGGAATTTCGAAAATTGACTAATTTTTGGACAGTGTGCACTGTTAAGCTTTACTACTCTTCTATTTAAGCCATATCTATTTTTATTTTATATAGAGTCGGGGAAGAGAGTCCAGTAAATCATTACTGAATGGACTCTCTATACTTAGTTCCTGTGGGAAATGTTTGGTTGTTGAATTTTGTTTTGTTTTTTGTTTAGGAATACACATAGGTTTAAATTGATTAATTGTAGATGCTTTTTGAATAATGTTCAAGAGAACCCATCATGGGTATATTATGATGTTTCTTTTATGTATAAGACCCTTCAGAGAATGGTTACTGAGGGGGTGCAGAAGCTTTTCAAGGTGTTATGGCAATTTTTACCTACCTCACTTATACGCTTAATGATACATAACATAAGTGGTTAAAACCTTTTATCTATATATGAATCAACCAATGCGGTTGCAGTTATAACCCATGAAATCAATAAGGAATGATAATGGTGCTCAAATACAAAGATCTAATTTATTTATACAGAAAAGAAACGGATATTACCAAATATAACATAGTGATGTTACAAATACAGTGTTGCCAGTCTACAAAGATAGTTAATGCAAAAAGGAGATATGGTTACAATTGACATACACATGCTATCAAGGATTAAGGCAAATCCTAGGATATTATAATAAAATAAATAAATCAGCGCAATGGTATAAAAATTATTAAACTTTTAAAGCAGCTGAACACCAAGGGTCAACCTTCAAAAATCCCTCAATCAGACATATATAGAATGGTGCAGCGCTAACCACACAAAAATAGAAAGCAATCAAATAATGTCCATATACACATAAAACAAAAAGCAATCCAATGGTGTCTTCAATTGTGATGACAGAGGTATATGCATGCAGGTGACAACGTGAAAAAACCTCCACCGCAGAAACAATGGCGCTCACCTCACTGAGTGGACCCTTTGATCATAGAGGGTCACAAAAGCCTTCCCACCAGGGGTTAAGTAATAGCGTTCCACAGGAGATGTAAGTTGCACTTAGCCAATATGCA
The DNA here is from genome assembly GCA_028564925.1 of Lithobates sylvaticus. Taxonomy (NCBI): domain Eukaryota; kingdom Metazoa; phylum Chordata; class Amphibia; order Anura; family Ranidae; genus Lithobates; species Lithobates sylvaticus. The sequence continues at coordinate 148,377,388 of CM053038.1, forward strand.
GGATGGATTTCAATCAGTCCTTACGAAAAGTTCAATCACATACCGCCATCAATCATGTAAATATAAAATTGAACAACCATAGTGCTCTCTGGACGAAAGTGACACCACCCGCAGCCCTTTTTGTGCATTTTTCTACATGCTGTATTTACCCAGCAATGGGATATAGGTGCTTCTCTTGTGAGTTTTATTACCTTTTTTATTTAATAAATTGCTTCATAAGCAGAGAGCACTATGGTTGTTCAATTTTATATTTACATGATTGATGGCGGTATGTGATTGAACTTTTCGTGAGGACTGATTGAAATCCATCCTGCATATTGGCTAAGTGCAACTTACATCTCCTGTGGAACGCTATTACTTAACCCCTGGTGGGAAGGCTTTTGTGACCCTCTATGATCAAAGGGTCCACTCAGTGAGGTGAGTGCCCATTGTTTCTGCGGTGGAGGTTTTTTCACGTTGTCACCTGCATGCATATACCTCTGTCATCACAATTGAAGACACCATTGGATTGCTTTTTGTTGTATGTGTATATGGACATTATTTGATTGCTTTCTATTTTTGTGTGTTTAGCGCTGCACCATTCTATATAAATCCTAGGATATAAAAAGTTAGAGAAAAGAAAAGAGAAATAAGATAATACAGATACATTACATAGACAGCCCCTTAAATTACCATTTTTGCAGGGGGGGGGGGGGCACACGAGAGGAAGAGCGGGTGTGTAGCTCTCTATACTGCTTTTATACCCCCCCTCTGCCCCTATTCCCACCCATACAGGTTCTACCTCCCCCGGAACCTTGTCATTGGTCCAGAGTTGCATCAAATTTTGATTGGCTGTAATTTCAAGTCTAGTTTGTCATCATGCTTCTCACAAAGGCATTAGACTTTCTTTGGTGCTGTCAGAGAAACATTGCGCTTCTTCGCCGAGTCCCTAGAGCACGCATGCGCGGCAGAGCGGTTCAGCAGCACACACTGGTACGCGGTACGGCGGGTGCGCATGTGCGGGTCCACGGCGCCCGGGTATGTGTCCTGGCTCATCCAATGCGGCGCACGTCTGTGCACGGCCCTGTCAGAAAGCGGGTGCGCATGCTCGCTCAGTTACCCCACCTGACCACTTACCTGGCCTATAAAAGGCCTTTTCCTTCCCTTCAGAAATTGCTGGTTTGTTGTCTCTACTTCCTGAGTACCTGGCTCCTGTATCCTGTATCCTGTTCTTTGTACCTGCCTGATTACCTGTGCTTGACCCGGACCTCTTCTGACCATCCCCGCTACTCTCCAGTGTTTGACCCCTTGGCTTGCCTCTTGGATACTCTTCTGCCTGCTTACCTGTGCTTGACCCTCAGCCTGCCTCCTGGACATTCCTCTGTTACTTACCAGGGTTTGATCCCTTGGCTTGCCTCTTGGACATCCTTCTGCCTGCTTACCTGTGCTTGACCCTCGGCTTGCCTCCTGGACATTCTTCTGCCTGTTTACCTGTGCTTGACCCTCGGCTTGCCTCCTGGACATTCTTCTGCTACTTATCAGTGTTTGACCCCCTGGCTTGCCTCTTGGATATCCTTCTGCCTGTTTACCTGTGCTTGACCCTCGGCTTGCCTCCTGGACATTCTTCTGCTACTTATCAGTGTTTGACCCCCTGGCTTGCCTCTTGGATATCCTTCTGCCTGCTTACCTGTGTTTGACCCTTGGCTTGCCTCCTGGACATTCTTCTGCCATTTATCAGTGTTTGACCCCCTGGCTTGCCGCTTGGATATCCTTCTGCCTGCTTACCTGTGTTTGACCCTCGGCCTGGCTTCCTGGACTTTCTGCTACCTGGTTCATCCACTTATGCACCTCCGGACTATTTCCCAGTGTGTAACCTGGTCCCTCTACAGCCTCTGCCTTGTGTTGGTCCTGCCAGGTGTCTACTTCCAGTGCAGCTTCATCTCCACACGGTCAACAGCCCTACTGCACACCACCTGCAACCCACCTGCTGGCAACCCGTGCATCTTCGTGCCCGGTGCCTCCTGTACCCATTCCAGGGGCATCGTGCACCTAGTCGCAAGGGGAGCAGCTCTCAGCATCTCGGCCCAAGGTGAGTACCTGTGACAGTACAAACCAGCCAATGTCCGAGGCCGACAGAGCTGGTTCACCCCTTGAGGCCCTGTGCCAGCAGGTGACAGCCCTCACTCAGGCTGTACAACATCTCCAGGATGGCTACTTCCAAATCGAAGGGCGTCTTCAGAATCTTACCTTATCTCCCAGCCAAGCAGACCTATCTCCTCCTGCAGCCAGCACCTCCACCTCACCACAAGCATCTGGAGGTGCCCCCCCTGCATTCGTCATGACAAACCCGGACCCCAGGGTCCCTACTCCTGAACGTTTTTCTGGCAACCGGAAGAAGTTCGGGCCTTTAAAAACGCCTGTCTACTACATTTGGCTCTACAGCCTAGGACTTTTCAACTGGAATCCGTAAAAGTGGGGTTCATCATCTCCCTGCTCTCTGATGAGCCTCAATCCTGGGCGCACCACCTTATGGAGCAAAAGAGCCCTCATCTGGACACTGTAGGAGCTTTCTTCTCAGCCATGTCCTTGCTATATGACGACTCCCAACGCACAGGCACCGCGGAATCTACCCTGCATACCTTGGCACAAGGGAAGAGGCCTGTGGAAGACTGCATAGTTGAATTTCGGAAGTGGTCCGCAGATACGGAGTGGAATGAGTCTGCTCTAAAATACCAATTCCGCCTGGGGCTTTCCGAGACATTAAAAGATGAACTGGCACGGGTGGAAATTCTAGCCTCCTTGGCAGACCTTATTCAGTTGGTCACCAAGCTGGACCGTCGTCTACGGGAACGACGGACCGAAAGGTTCCAAAGTTTTAGGCCTACCTGGATGATGCCCCGGATTCCGCCTACACCTGCACCTGCTCCTAACTCCCGTTCTCCTCCTCGTGGGGAGCCCATGCAGTTGGACCTGGTTCGGTCCCCCTTGTCCTCTGAGGAAAGACTTTGTCGCCGGCAAGCCAACCTTTGTCTCTACTGTGGCGGTTCAGGACATTACCTACTCAAGTGCCCGGTGAGACCTAGTAAGTGCCCTTCTCGGACTTTATTGAGTTCCCATACCAAGGGATTCACCCGGTCTCATCTTGTTGTCCCATTTTTCCTGCAGGTGGCGGAAGAGGTGTTCCAGCTGGGAGCCATCCTTGACTCAGGGGCCTGTAGCTGCTTTATGGACTCCCTGGGCACCAAGGAACAGCATCTTCAGGTTCAATTGGCTGACGGCTCCTCACCCTGCTCAGGACCTGTGACCCAAGAAACGGGTCCCATCTTGACTTACACCGATTCAGGCCACCGTGAACTTCTACGGTTCAATATCATCCATTCCCCAATGTTTCCCATTATCCTGGGGTTCCCCTAGTTGTAGGCTCACAATCCCCAGATTGACTGGAATCGTAAGGAAGTAGTTTTCTCATCTCCTTACTGCCTACAACACTGCTTCCTACTACCTGTCTCAAAGCCTACCACCTGCCTTACCATGCAACCAAGCCCTAGCAGCATCTAACATGTTCCAGCAGCTTACCAAGACTTTCAAGATATTTTTGATGAAAAAAAGGCTGATGCTCTACCTCCCCATCGGTCCTATGACTGCCCGATTGACCTCTTACCTGGGGCAGAAATTCCTTTTGGGAGAATCTTTCCATTATCAGAGACTGAACTAGAGGCCCTACGCGTCTATATAGACGAAAACCTTGCCAAGGGATTCATCCAGCCATCTTCCTCCCCGGCGGGCGCCGGGATTTTCTTTGTGGAGAAGAAGGACGGTTCACTCAGGCCATGCGTAGACTATAGAGAGTTAAATAAAATTACCATCAAAAACAGGTACCCACTCCCTCTCATTCCCGAACTTTTCCAATGCCTCAGGACAGCTAAGATTTTCACTAAACTTGACCTACGAGGGGCATACAATCTGGTACGGATCCGCAAGGGGGATGAATGGAAGACGGCTTTCCGGTCGAGATTAGGCCATTTTGAATATCTTGTTATGCCCTTCGGGCACTGCAATGCCAAGGCTACGTTCCAACACCTGGTCAACGACATCTTCCGTGAGTATCTGGATAATCTTTTAATTGTGTATCTTGATGACATCTTAATCTTCTCAGACTCACTGGAAGCCCACCGCCAGCATGTTCGGAAAGTCCTCCTCATCCTGCAAAGACACAGACTCTATGTCAAGGGGGAGAAGTGTGAATTTGAAACTGACACCATCCAGGTCCTGGGGTTCATTATCACTACCGGAGGCATCCTCATGGACCCACAAAAGGTGAAGGCCATCCAAGAATGGCCAGCCCCCACAGACAAGAGGTCAGTACAGCGTTTTATTGGATGTGCTAACTTCTACCGTCGGTTTATCCAAGGCTTTTCTACAATTGTTTCTCCCATTACTCAGCTCACCCGTCAGCAAATCAAATTTCAATGGTCCCCTCAGGCACAGGCCGCATTTGAAAAACTTAAAGAACTGTTTTCCTCCGCTCCCATCCTCAAGCACCCCGATCCAGAACTTCCCTATGTCTTGGAGGTGGATGCTTCTGATACAGCCACCGGAGCAATTCTTTCACAAAGGAGTGGCCCAAAAGCCTTACTCCACCCGGTCGCCTTCGCCTCCCGAAAACTAAGTCCCCCCGAAAGGAACTATGACGTAGGCGATCGGGAACTTCTTGCGATCAAGTTCGCACTTGAAGAGTGGAGATACCTGTTGGAAGGAGCCTCTCAGCCCATCCTTATCGTCACGGACCACCGTAACCTAGAATACCTCAGAGCTGCAAAACGGCTAAAACCCCGGCAGGCCCGTTGGGCCCTCTTCTTTTCCCGATTTAACTTCCACATAACATACAGACCCGGCTCCAAGAATGGCAAGGCGAATGCTCTCTCCCGCATGTTTTTAAACACAGAAACCCCGGAAGAACCCGCAAACATTCTACCCTCACACAATTTTCTCCATGCCATCCAACCTGACCTGACAGCAGCCCTTAAACAAGCCTCCAACCAGACGTCTGTCCCTTCTATGCCCTTTTTGGAGAGGAAACAGGACTTACTATGGGCCCATGGCCGAATATTCATCCCCCCACCAGTTAGGCTTCAAGTTCTGCAGGCTCTCCACGACCACAAGATGTCAGGTCATTTCGGAACCCAAAAGACTGCCAACCTTGTTAGCCGTTCCTACTGGTGGCCGGGTTGGAGAAAAGACTGCCACAACTATGTGCAATCCTGTAGCACCTGCCAAATCTCCATGGATTTCATAGTGGACCTACCCCCCTCGGATAATTTTACCACCATTCTAGTGGTAGTGGACCGTCTTTCAAAGATGGCCCACTTCCTACCCATGAAGGGTACTCCCTCAGCCTCCGCTACTATTAACACTTTTATCAGAAAAGTTGTAAGGCTTCACAGTGTCCCAGCTAACATCACTTCTGACAGGGGGGTTCAATTCACGTCCAAGTTCTGGAGGGACCTCTGTAGGGCCCTTGAAATCAAGTCCTCTATGTCCTCCGCATACCACCCACAAACCAATGGCCAAACAGAACGGACTAATCAGACCCTTGAACAGTATCTCAGATGTTTTTGCTCCTATTCCCAAGACGATTGGTCCTCCCTTCTGCCTTACGCAGAATTTGCATATAACAATTCCTTACATTCCGCTATTAACCAAACGCCCTTCTGGGCAAATTATGGGTACCACCCTTCTTTTCTTCCAGATTCCATTCTGGACATCTCCACCACCCCGGCAGCTCAGGAGCTTGTCAAAACCATCTAGAACAACTTCCTCCAGATCCAGCAAGCCATGAAAGAGGCTCAAAAAAGGGTACAAGGTGCAATACAACCAGGGCAGGAAGGAGTGTGAGGAAGGCAGGAAGGTTGGGGAGAAGGTATGGCTATCCACAGTCAACTTAAAATTGCCATGTCCCTCCCGGAAACTTGGTCCCAGGTTAAGGTCAAGAGGGTGATCAACCCGGTTGCCTTTGCGTTAATGCTACCCAGCTCATATAAGATCCACCCGGTGTTCCACGCTTCCCTTCTAAAACCAGTAACCCAAACTCTTTTCCTGACAGGCAGATGGCACTTCCCCCACCAGTCACTATCCAAGGTGAAGAAGAGTACGAAGTTGAGAAAATTCTGGATCTCTGTAAGAGGGGAAGACAGGCCCAGTATCTGGTCAAATGGAAGGGGTATCCCCCCCAAAGACAGTTCCTGGGAACCTTCTGAGAACATCCATGCCCCTCGGTTAGTTCGAGAATTTCATCAAAGGCCCCCCGCTCCCTAGAGCACGCATGCGCGGCAGAGCGGTTCAGCAGCGCACACAGGTATGCGGTACGGCGGGTGCGCATGCACAGGTCCACGGCGCTCGGGTATGTGTCCTGGCTCATCCAATGCGGCGCACGTCTGTGCGCGGCTGTCAGAAAGTGGGTGCGCATGCGCACTCGCTCAGTTACCCCACCTGACCACTTACCTGGCCTATAAAAGGCCTTCTCCTTCCCTTCAGAAATTGCTGGTTTGTTGTCTCTACTTCCTGAGTACCTGGCTCCTGTATCCTGTTCCTTGTACCTGCCTGATTACCTGTGCTTGACCCGGACCTCTTCTGACCATCCCCGCTACTCTCCAGTGTTTGACCCCTTGGCTTGCCTCTTGGATACTCTTCTGCCTGCTTACCTGTGCTTGACCCTCGGCCTGCCTCCTGGACATTCCTCCGTTACTTACCAGGGTTTGATCCCTTGGCTTGCCTCTTGGACATCCTTCTGCCTGCTTACCTGTGCTTGACCCGCGGCTTGCCTCCTGGACATTCTTCTGCCTGTTTACCTGTGCTTGACCCTCTGCTTGCCTCCTGGACATTCTTCTGCTACTTATCAGTGTTTGACCCCCTGGCTTGCCTCTTGGATATCCTTCTGCCTGTTTACCTGTGCTTGACCCTCGGCTTGCCTCCTGGACATTCTTCTGCCATTTATCAGTGTTTGACCCCCTGGCTTGCCGCTTGGATATCCTTCTGCCTGCTTACCTGTGTTTGACCCTCGGCTTGGCTTCCTGGACTTTCTGCTACCTGGTTCATCCACTTATGCACCTTCGGACTATCTCCCAGTGTGTAACCTGGTCCCTCGGCCTTGTGTTGGTCCTGCCAGGTGTCTACTTTCAGTGCAGCTTCATCTCCACACGGTCAACAGCCCTACTGCACACCACCTGCAACCCACCTGCTGGCAACCCGTGCATCTTCGTGCCCGTTGCCTCCTGTACCCATTCCAGGGGCATCGTGCACCTAGTCGCAAGGGGAGCAGCTCTCAGCATCTCGGCCTGGGTGAGTACCTGTGACAGGTGCCTCTGTCTGAAACATGATTGCCTTTGTTAAGTCAATCTCTTGATTTAAAACAGCCAGCCCACTTTGATCTTAAAGAGGGAGTCCAGCTAAATATTTTTTTAAAAAGTCAGCAGCTACAAATACTGCAGCTGCTGACTTTTAAAATATGGACGCTCACCTGTCCAGCAGGCCCGTGATGTCGGCACCCGAAAGCTGATCTGTCGATTGGCTCTCGGGTGCTGCTGCCACCATCTTCAGTATGGGAATCAGGAAGTGAAGCCTTGCTGCTTCACTTCCTGGTTCCCTACTGCGCATGCGCGAGTCACGCATGCGCAATAAGGACGCCCCCTGCTGTCTCTGGGATCCATATGTTTCGCAGCAGACAGTGGGGGGATGACAGGAAGTGGCATAAATACCTGAAGATTCTGCGGCTATCTATGCCCGGAAGTGGGTGCAGATACCTGTATTATACAGGTATCTGCACCCCCCTCCCCCTGAAAGGTGCCAATTGTGGCACTGGAGGGGGGGGGGAGGGTTGCGATGAGCGGAAGTTCCACTTTAGGGCGGAGCTCCGCTTTAATATAACCAGTTCCGAAAATAGCATATCAAGCCCCCAAGTGGAGACACAATGTCTGATATGGCCATCTCTATAAACAATAGGGTAACTTAGTTATCACCTGACCATTGAAGACATCAAACAGCTTTTGAGAAACAGGAAAAAAAAAGTAAGCTGGGCCATATCTCATCATAATATCGTAAAATATATATCCTGTAAATCATCTTCCTGTAAAAACACATATATACATACACATATATATATATATATATATATATATATATATATATATATATATATATATATATATATATATATATATCTAAAGGGGCATGGTAATTGAATTAGAAAGCAATATATTTACACATCAAAGGGCCTATGTGAGATTTGCATGTTATGGGTTTCTTTAATTATCTTTATTTCTATATTTATTTTTTTATGTTTTTGTTTTTTTTCCTTTGGTGGTACTTTTGTTATATTTTTTATATAATTTTTTTCTAAACACTCACCAGATAGCTAAATGAACATAAAAAATGTTTCTGTACAAAGAAGGGATTTTTTTCCATTATTAGAAGGGATTATTATTGGATTTTTAGATATGTTAAACTTAATGCAAGTTCTTGTATCTTGGAATATTAGAGGGCTCAGTGACCCAGTAAAGAGACAGGTAATGTTTACTACATTAAAACAATTTCCCACATCTATATTCTGCCTGCAGGAGACTCATTTAAATATACATAGATTAAATTGTTTGAAGCGTGCACAATTTAGTAGGCAATTCCATTCTATTTATAATACATATTCTAGAGGAGTATCTATATTTACAGCAAATGATGTTGACTTCTCCTGCAAACAGGTACAAATATACACTAAAGGACACTATATTTTCATATATTGTACAATGTATAGAAAAACGTATGTATTAGCTAATATATATATACCACCCCTATATTCCTCAGAGATACTTAAAGAACTATTGAATTTTACTTCTGATAAAACTGAAGTCCCTTGGTTAATAGTAGATTTTAATAATTATCTCAACCCCTCACTAGATTCAGCTCGGCTGCCGGTGTGGTAACTCCAGTATGTTCCCTCTTTTTCTGGTTATATTTTTGGAGATTGTCCTCATGGATGTCTGGAGAACACTTCACTTTAATGAAAGAGTGTTTTCTTGCTTCTCTAGTACCCATGGGACCTTATCCAGAATTGATTTAGCATTAGCTACCTCTAGGATGCTTCATGTGATATGTTAGGTGACTTATGCAGCTAGAGAATTGTCAGATCACTTGCCGTTGGTTCTTAAGTTAGCTGTAAATTAGATTAAGAATTGTACCCTATGGAAAATTAACCCTTATTCGTTTGATCTTTTTCCTTGAAAACAGAAAATAATATCTGATGTTTTGGCCTATAGTACTGTCAACAAGCCATCTGTATCTTCACAGATCTATTGGGACTCTTTAAAAGCCTATATGAGAGGCTTATTTATTTCTCAAATTTCAAGGACTAAAAACAGATCCAAAGCATGGGATTATTTAGTAACTGAAGACGTGTTAAAGGCCGAATTACAATATATAGCGAATACTACTACAGAAACACAACATAAGTGGATACAAAAACAACAGTTTTATGCTGATATCTCTTGTAAAAAAGCAGAACAGAAACGCTTTTTTCTCCAGCAACCCTAATCTGCCAAATTCAGCCTCTCAAATAGCTGTAGTTTCTACATTTAAATACCTAGGCGTACAAGATACATCACAAGTAAATACATAGTTGTGCTCATAAGTTTACATACCCTGGCAGAACTTATGATTTCTTGGCAATTTTTCAGAGAATATGAATGATAACACAAAAACTTTTCTTTCACTCATGGTTAATGTTTGGCTGAAGCCATTTATTATCAATCAACTGTGTTTACTCTTTTAAAATCATAATGGTAACAGAAACTACCCAAATGACCCTGATCAAAAGTTTACCCCAGTTCTTAACCACTTCCCGCCCGGCCTATAGCAGAATGACGGCCAGGCGGTGGTTCAGTTATCCTGACTGGGCGTTATGTGACGTCCTTCAGGATAACAGCCGCCGTTCACCCGTGGGGTTGCACATCGTGGTGATCGCTGGTGCGGTGTGTCAGTCTGACACACTGCTACACTGATCTCGGTAAAGAGCCTCCGACGGAGGCTCTTTACCACGTGATTAGCCATGTCCAATCATGGCTGATCATGATGTAAACAGGAAAAGCCACTGATCGGCTTTTCCTCACTTGCGTCTGACAGACATGAGTAGAGGAGAGCTGATCGGTGGCTCTCCTGACAGGGGGGGTTGCGCTGATTGTTTATCAGCGCAGCCCCCTCTCGGATGCCCACACTGGACCACCAGGGAAGCTGCCACTACCGCCAGGGAAGCCCCCAGCATGTGGATGACTAGGTATGTACCCCATGGCCATCCACATATAAAAAAAATGCCCAATACATGCCAATCAGTGCCCACAAATAGGCACTGACTGGCACCATTACAGAAATAAAAAAATAGGTGATGTCCAGCAATGCCACCTACCAGTGTAATCAGTGTCCCTCAGTGCCACCTATCAGTGACCATCAGTGCTCATCTGTGACACCCATAAGTACCCATCAGTGCCACCCATAAGTACCATCAGTGCCGCCTATGAGTGCCCATCAGTGCCTCATACCAGTGCCACCTATCAGTGCCCATCAGTGCCACCTATCAGAGCCCATCAGTGCCACCTCATTGATGCCGCCTTATCAGTGCCCGTCAGTGCAGCCTTATTAGTGCCCGTCATTAAAGAAAACTTACTTATTTAAAAAAAATTAAGACAAAGAAAAACTAAAATTTTTTTTAAATTTCTGTTTTTTATTTGTTGCGCAAAAAATAAAAATTGCAGAGGTGATTAAATACCACCAAAAGAAATCTCTATTTGTGGGAACAAAATAATAAAAAAAATTGTTTGGGTACAGTGTGCATGACCGTACAATAGTCATTCAAATTGCGACAGCGCTGAAAGCTGAAAATTGGCTTGGGCAGGAAGGTGTATAAGTGCCTGGTATTGAAGTGGTTAAAGAGGAGGTCCGTCAAATTTTTTTTTTTTTTAGTCAGCAGCTACAAATACTGGATATGAACATAAAATATGGACACTTACCTGTCCAGGGCGCCCGTGATGTCGGCACCTGAAGCCAATCTGTCGTTCGGCTCTCGGGTGCTGCCGCCGCTATCTTCGTTAAGGGAACCAGGAAGTGAAGCCTTGCGGCTTCACTTTCCGGTTCCCTACTGCGCATGCGCGAGTCACGCTGCGCAAACCTGATGGTCCCTGCTGTCTCTGGGACCCGTGTGTTTCCCAGCAGACAGCGGGGGACAGGGGACGGGAGGAGGTGTAGACTCCCGTGGAAGTATATGTCCGGAAGTGGGTGCAAATACCTGTATTATACAGGTATCTGCACCCCCTCCACCCTGAAAGGTGCCAAATGTGATCCCTGAAAGGTGCCAAATCTGACACCAGAGGGTTCCAAAAAGCGGAGGTTCAATTTTTGTGTGAACCTCCGCTTTAATACCGTGTACCCCCTTTAGCATCAATGACAGCTTCAAGTATTTTGTGGTATTTGTGGATGAGGCTCTTTATCTTCTCAGAAAGGTAAAGCTGCCCATTCTTCTTGGCAAAAAGCCTCCAGTTCCTGCAAATTCTTAGGCTGTCTTATGCGGCGTACACACGCTCTGAAAAACCGCCGGACTTTCCAGCGGAGGTCCACCGGACTTTCCGAGCATGTGGACTTGCCCACACACGCCCATACTTTTCCAGCGGACAATCCGTGGGGGGGCTTATGGGAATCCGGGAGCCCCCTTTAATAAGAGGAGTCTTCTCGCCGGACTCCTCCGCTCTCCTATGCTCTTTTACGTAGCTCTTTCACGAGCGGAGGAGCCCGGCTTTCTTCGTCGATGGCAGCGACGACGAAGAGGGGGTCTCGTTCCGCCTTCGGGGGTCTTTCCGGGGTCTCTTCTGTTCTTGCCGCTGTCGCCACCTTCTGCGCCGTCTTCTTCTTCTTCTTCCTCCTCTTCTTCTTCTCCCGATGTTGACTCGTCGCTCTCTCTGGCCGGAATGGCAGAGAAACGCGGTGTTGTGACTTATATAGGGGCGGGGTCACATGCTCATGTAACGTGGTAACCCCGCCCTCCTATGATGTCACAGTCCCGGAGGATGCTGGGACTATGACATCATAGGGGGGCAGGGTCACCATGTGACATGTGCAAGTGACCCGCCCCTTGTCCCTATATAAGTCACAACACCGCGTGTCTCTGGCATTCCGGCCAGAGAGAGCGACGAGTCAACATCGGGAGAAGAAGAAGGCGCAGAAGGTGGCGACAGCGGCAAGAACAGAAGACCCCGGAAGCCCCCCGAAGGCGGAACGAGACCCCCAGACGACAGCGGCAACGACGAAGAAAGCCGGGCTCCTCCGCTCCTGAAAGAGCTAGGTAAAAGAGCAGAAGAGAGCGGAGGAGTCCGGCGAGAAGACCCCCCAAGACGGAAGAAGACCCCCGGAGCAGTGCAATAAAATATTTTACAAATATTGTGTGATTTTTTTATTTCCACTTTTACACCTTTCCTGGCCGGCCGGGCTGCGTGCTCGGATAAGGGTCTGAGATGGATTTGGGGGGACCCCCACGCCGTTTTTTCAGAGTAGGGTTCCCTTTAAATCCATGCCAGGTGACGGGGCTAGCGCGGCAGCATTCACTGCCTTCGCTAGTCCCGTCTACCTGCAGTCACTTTCTAAATGAACGGACTTTACGATCGTGTGTTGGCAAGTCCATTCATTTCAAAAGTCCTGCGGACTAGTACACAGACCGCGGGATTGTCCGCCGGACTCGCGAGTCCAGTGGACAATTTTAAGTCTGAACTTAAAACTTAGTCGGCCGGACTTTTGGCAGGAAAAAGTCCACCGGCGCCCACACTCCTGTGGGAAGTCCACCGGCGGACAATCCTGTGGGAAAGTCCGCTCGTGTGTACGCGGCCTTACATGAACTGCATGTTTGAGATCTCCCCAGAGTGGCTCAATGAGACTGTGTTTTGGATTATTGTCATGTTGGAATGTCCAAGTACCTCCCATGCGCAGCTTCCTGGCTGATGAATGCAAATGTTCCTCCAGTATTTTTTGATAACATACTGCATTCATCTTGCCAACAAATTTGACCAAATTTCCTGTGCCTTTGTAGCTCACACATCCCCAAAACATCAGCGATCCACCTCCGTACCTTTCATCATAGGCCTTGTTGACTCCACTCCAAATGTAGCATTCATGGTTGTGGCCAAAAATTTCAATTTTGGTCTCATCAATGACTTTGTGCCAGAAGGTTTGAGGCTTGTCTATGTGCTGTTTGGCGTATTGTAAGCAGGATACATTTTGCTTTCCCCACGATTCAGAATCCAGAAACGTCAGTGCAGCACTGGATGAAAGACGCAAAGGTCTGTCAGGAGTCCAGAAACGCATTGACTTTTTATACACACACACACACACTAATTACAAGCAAACAGATCACAGGTGAGGATGATTACCTTTTTTTTTTTTAACTCTTTCCTTTTTTATTTATATAATAAACACAGTTACAGCTTTATATTATACAACCTCTCATGTCGGGGGTTGTTGGGACTGCCAATGTTGGGCAATCAGCTTTCTGGCATGGAATAAGGCCCTTAAGGCCGAGTCGACAACATTATTTGAAGCGGTCCCCCTTTCAAAAAGGCCCAAAAGGCATGTTTTAACTGTTACCTCCAGATTAAGTTCCAATGTTTTATTAATTTCCTCATTAATACTAGTCCAATATCTGCTATTTGCAGCAATTTTTTCACATTGGCGAGTATGGTATTATTACAGCTTCGGACACTTCCAAAGCATATGGATAAAATCTCTGGGTAATCAACACCTGGGACAATGGTCATTCTCCCGCCATCCCAGGCTAAACATTTTTTTAGGAGTATAATATACTCTATATAAAAAAATAAAAAGATGCAATATTTTATGTGAGGGGGAGATTGAGACCCGTTTTACCTGGCTAAGGACCCGGTCCCATTCTACTGATGACAACGGGGCAACCTCCCTCTCCCATATTAACCTAATCTTCCTTGGTCCGCTTTGATCCATAGTTCTTTCCCCTAGCTTGGCGTACAGCCCAGAAATTGCCCCTTTAAAAGGTTCCGGTGACACAGTTTGGGCCAAGGTGGTTATTTGTGTCCAGTGCAGGGCCTGCGGTCCAAATTGTGTCTGGGCTGCATGCCTTACCTGGAGGAATTTATAAAACGTAACATTAGAAAGGGAAAATTCCTGTTTTAACGTAGCAAATGATTTCATATTGTCCCTGGCAAAAAGTTGCCTTACATGTATAAGACCCTGGGCTACCCATTCCAGAGGCACCGTGATTTTAGCTAGCTCTTGTAAATTATTGTTATTCCATAAAGGAGCTAGATCTTATGTGCCCTGATATCCTAACATAATCTTAGCTGTTTGCCAGAGCTTTATTACTAACTTTACCGTTGGACAGCGTATAGCAAAGGAGCTAGCCTCGAGAGCTTCTATGAGTGTATTATGCGGGCATTCTATCAACATCAAGTTTGGACCTATACCTGTGGAGGACCCCCTCCCTACTAGGTGCTGTAACTGGGATGCCAAAAAGTACCGTCTGGGATGTGGGACCACCAACCCACCCCCCTCAAGGGGGAGTTGGAGTGTAGTCAACGCAATCCTAGGCTGTCCTTTTTTCCAGATCAAGTCTCTGAAAAGAGAATCTATTCTTTTAAACCATTTCTGCCCAATCCATACAGGTGCATTATGGAGGAAGTATAGGATCTGAGGGAGCCATATCATTTTTAGGAGATTGCATCGTCCAGCCAGCGATAGAGGGAGGCGGCCCCACACCTCGGCCTTGTGTTTCAGTTTTACTAATAACGGGGCTAGATTATTTTCAAGATACGTATTTATATCTCTAGAGATCCAAATCTCGAGGTACTTCAATTTCTCAACTATCTTAAACGTAAATTCATTGAGTATTATATTCGCTGGAATTGGGTCAATTGGAAGAAGGGCAGATTTGTCCCAATTAATAGTCAATCCAGATATCTTACCAAATTCTCCCATTATTTTTTTTGCTGCTTTTAGTGAGGTTTGAACGTCTACCAAGTAGAACAGAACATCGTCGGCGAATAAAGCTATCTTCTCTTCATCTAGGCCCCTCCTAAAGCCTCGTATATCGCCATTGGCCCTGACTGCAATAGCCAATGGCTCTATTGCCAAAGAGAAAAGAAGAGGGGACAGGGGACACCCCTGTCTCGTTCCCTTTTCCAATTGGAATAGGTCAGAGTATTCGTTATTAATTTTTATTTTTGCTCTTGGGTTGGTGTAATCTTACCCAATTAAAGAAATTTTCCCAAGGTTTTAAAGAGATAGGTCCATTCAAGGCTATCAAACGCCTTAGCAGCGTCTAATGCCATGATGGCCCTTGAACCTTTGTTATCTACTGGTAATTGTATATTCAAATAGGTCCTATGGATGTTAATGCTAGTTGAGCTCGCCGGAATAAACCCAGACTGTTAAGGGTGAACCAGGTTATGTATACAAGTATTTAATCGAGCAGCCAAGACTTTGGCCAGAATTTTAACATCTGTACATAGTAGAGATATTGGGCGATATGAAGCGGGGTCCATGGGGTCTTTTCCCTCCTTCGGGATAACAACAATAGTTGCCTCCATCATCGAAGCAGGAAGAGACCCCATGGAAAACGCCTGATTCAATGTTTTAAGCAATTCTGGCAATAGGATTTCCCCGTATCTTTTATAGATCTCAGTTGGCAGCCCATCCGGGCCTGGTGACTTTAAATTTGACATCCCAGCCACAGCACCAGATAACTCCTGCAGCGTAATTGGAGCATCCATTAGTTGTCGATCAGAGTCCGACAGGATTGGAATATTTATGTTATCTAAAAATAACACCGTTTCCCCCTTTTCAACGTCTATCTGGGATTTATATAAAGAGCTGTAAAAGTCGCTAAATGCTTTCATTATGTTCATAGGGTCCGAGGAAATGTCTCCCTGTGTAGTCCTAACTGCCAGGACCGCTGAGGGGGGCATATTCACTTTGACCAGCAAAGAAAGCATACGGCCCACTTTCTCCCCTTCTCCAAAGTTTGTTTGTCTCTGAATTATACGTTTATCTTCGTTGATCCTGATGCTAACTGTTTTATAATCTTGCTGCTTCTCTAACCACTTTCTTTGAGTTTCTGTATTTGGAGTGAGAATATATTCTTGTTCTGCCAAGACTACGGCCTTTTTTGCTTCTCGTTCCCGTTCACGCGACTTTCTCTTAGTCCTTGCAATTTGTTGTATAAGAAGGCCCCTAAGATGGGCCTTCAGAGAGTCCCAAACCATTCCCGCGGAGGCCGTATCGGTATTAATAGTAATAAATTCTTTTAGGGCCAACTTTAGTTCCTCTGGGCTGTCGATTAGCTCCAACCAAGCTGGATCTACTTTCCATTCCCTATGGTGAGATTTTCTACCCACTCTCAATGTCAAAATCAAGGGCGAGTGGTCCGATACCCCCCTAGGGGCGTAGTCTATTGCATCTATCAAGGGAAGGGCATCAGAGTTGACAAAAGCCATATCCAATCTAGATAATGTCAAAAAGGAACTTGAGAAGCAGGAGTATTGCCTTTCAAGCGGGTGTCGTATTCTCCAGGCTTCAGTTAACCCTGTTTCTGATAAAAACCAGGCTAGCCTACCCTCCTCCCCACGGACTGGTTGATGTGAGGTTGGAAACCTATCAATGGATTTGTCTAGGACCTCATTATAGTCCCCCATGGCTATCACTGGGATCCCGCTTTATCTATTATGAATGCAATCAGTTCATATAAAATCTCCAATTTAAAGGGTGGTGGTACGTAGATACTTGCTAAAACAAGTGGTTTATCTTCCATTGAACAATGTAAAAAGACATAGCGTCCCATTGGATCTATTTGTACTTTATAACAGGAAAATTGTATTCCCCTTCCTACCAGAATACTAGCTCCTCTTGAATATGAGGAATATACGGAGTGGTACTGAGCCTGAAATTTCCGGCCACGCAGCAATGGAACCGTCTCCTCAGTTAGATGTGTCTCCTGTAGGCATAGGACTCCTGGCCCCCTGCCCTCCAGGAGTGATAACACCAAAGCTCTTTTGGACGGGTCTCCCAAACCCCGGACATTCCAGGAGATTAAGTCAAGCCTTTTCGCCTGCATCTATAGTTATATTTAGGTACATAATAAATGATAGATACGGACATTCGGACACACGGATATGGACATTTACTAAATAGAGCAAGAAAAACAAAAACAAAAAGGATCAGAAAAAGAAAAAAGAGAAGGGAAAGAGGAAGAGCGACTCCATATCCCTGGTGGCCAGTCTCCTCCCCCCTCAACTCCTGACGATAAGGTCTGCAATTATATTTTCTTTTTAACCCATGTGCTATGTCATAAATTTGTAATAATACCATACTCGCCAATGTGAAAAAATTGCTGCAAACAGTACAATAATGAACAATCAACATTAATAAATAAGACCTTTTTTGACTTAAATTGTTATACCTATGTGCGTGCTTCCCCCTATCAATTATCCTAATTGAATCTCTTTTAACCTCCCTGGCGGTATGATTCTGGCTGGAATCTTGTGCTGAAAGCGGTACAATTATTTTGCATGGAAATGTGATGCTATGTATTATAGGCCTGCAATTCTTAGTAATTACTTACTTAAACCTGACCAAACAAGACTCTAGTACACATCCCAGATGTGATAAAGTTTAAAACACAAAATCACGATTTTAAATTTTTAAATAATATCATTTTATTCAAGAATATAATACAAACTAAAGAAATTTGTCAGACAAAGAAAATTTAATAAACATCCTGAGTGTGGTAAATTTTAAAACAGGGTACAGCACACAGTCCAACGTCACAATCCGGACAATAGAACCGGGTTTCTTTTCTGATTTTCTTCCCCCTGTCATCTTTGTTGGAACAGCAAACCACGCACATCCTGGTAGGTGCTGCCTTTCTTGCGGTTGGTGGTATATAGTCCATAAAATGACGACCTGTTAGGCGTTCTGGGTTGACAACACCAGCAGCACGTCGTCCATCTCTGTTTGCAGCTACTGATGGCCTCTGGTGTTTGAGGAAAATTTGCTCAGCCACCTTCCAGATAAAATCCGAATGAACAAGAGGCCTGTCACTTCCTGCTCGGTACAAGATGTACGCGTTCCAAAGGCATTGTTCCAGCAGATGCCTGAAAATCTTTTTGTAGTATTTCTTCTGCTGTTTCCGCATAGTCGGGTAAAAGGTCATTGCCTGATCAGCTCGGTCGACACCTCCCATGGTGCAATTGTAGTCGATCACGACTTGCGGCTTCAGCACATCTTTCCCACCTTTTGTGTGGACCATGGCAGTGGAGGTACTGTGCACAGTGCTCATGAGACACACGTCCATCTTGTCTCGCCAACGTATTGCCATCATCTTCCCCTTCTGCCAGGCAACACTTTCACCGGTTTTCAGTTTTTTTTTGGCAAACCTAGATGGCATGTCACGTCGGTTAGGCCTAACCGTACCATAAGCATCAGTTTTGTTTTGGATCAAAACCTCGAACAGCTCTGGCGACGTATAAAAATTATCCATGGTGACGCAATATCCCTGGTTCAGTAATGGCTCCAGTAGTGTTAGGACAGATGATGTGGCCATCCCATAGCCGCTGTACCTGGGGTTGAATTTCGTGCCTTTATCGGTGTAAATGACAGAGTTCCATATGTACCCAGTGGATGACTCGCAGAGCATGTAGGATTTGATGCCAAACCGCGCTCTTTTCGATGCGATATACTGGATCCAGCTTAGGCGTCCCTTATAGGCCATCAAGCTCTCATCCACACTGACGTCCCTTTCTGGCACGTAGGCCCGCTGGAAATTGTTCCCAATCATTTGGCATACCTCCCAGATTTTTTTGAGCTTGGGCGCAGGATGCGTGGCCTCATCAAACTCTTCATTGTTGGTGAAGTGAAAATACTTCATAATGAGGGAAAAACGGTATTCCGACATCACGGTACCAAAAAACGGGGTGGCCAGTAATTTGTTGGTGGTCCAGTACCATTTCTGGCGCGGTTTCCCCACCACTCCCTGGAGAATAATGAGTCCGAGAAACAGCCAGATGTCCTCTTTAGTTACCGGTTCCCACCTTCTGCTTCGGGAAAACCTGGCATGCGGCGTAGCGGATTGCTGCACTTGGTAGCGATTTGTCTCTGTGACAATTTTTTGAATTACCTCCTCTGTAAGAAATAATTCCAGGTATGCCAGAGGGTTGCCACGCTCAACTTCGACCTTCATCCCAGGTGATCCAGTGAAGGGGAACCTTGGGGGCACTACCTGGTCCGTATCGCACTCAATAGGGCACCAAGTGCGCACATCGTTGATGTCGGGTGCAGGATCATCACCGCTGTCACTTGTCAGATCCGTGTGAGATGACAAATCTCCCCACGACTCGCTATCGCTCAGTTCTGGGAGCAACTCCGTGTCGCTGCCGCTGTCATCCAACTGCTCCAAAGGCGATTTTGTAGCGAGATGGCGCTTTTTGGATTCCATTTTAATTTTTTTTATTGGCAAGGGGCACTAGGGCAAGGCAAGGGGCACTGTATCAGTAAGATCTGAGATGATACAGTGTAATCCTCTCAGATTACACTGTATCACCTCTATTTATATGTGTGTGTGTTGTGCTGAACTTTTGAATCTCCCGCCCAGTTCCGCTCCCGTGCGCCGCTGCTGCTCGCAGGGAACGGAACTAGGAAGTGAGACGCCATGATCGCGCTGGCGAACACAGCCGAGGACAGCCGAAGACAGCGGAGAACATCGCTGGAGCCCAGGACAAGGTAAGGGCTCCGCTGTATGCTCTGCACTGCTACCCCGAGCGTGACTCGGGGTTACCGCTCCTGACAAAAAAAGTCAGCCCCGAGTCACGCTCGGGGTTACCGCCAAGGAGGTTAAGGGACACATGCATATTGAAAATCTGTATCTTGTGCTCAACCTTTAATCCTACCCTCCTTTTGTCTTTTAACCCCTTCTCACTCTTCCCTCCCCTACCCTCCTTTTATCCCTTAACCCCTTCATACCCTTCCCTCCCCTCCCCAGCCCATCAGGACAACCCCTAGCGGGTATATTCGTGACCTTTCAAACTACCTCTCTTCTACCCCAAAAAACTATTTTTATTAAAGTGATCAGTGCAACTTCAAAAACTATTGGGGAGCCAATCTGCCCCCTCCCATCCATACCTACATTCATATAACCTTGCCCATTACCAATAGGCTCTCTCTACTCTCCACACCCCCCATGATCTCCAAGTTATCTAAATTGCAGCCTTGTATGAATAATAAAAAAAAAAAAAACAGGGACACAGGGGTTTAGCAAATAGCTGTGTCTCTCACCCCTCCACCCCAATATTTATATTTATAGCATTTCTCACAAACATTAATACAATTGAGTCTCTCATCTCCTCCCCCTCCCGTAGAAAAAAAAAAAAAAAAGGGGGGGAGAGGGACGAAAGGAGAGAGAGAAAAACAAAAAAACAAAAATAGAAAAAAGGGGGGGGGGAACCCCACGAAGGGGGGGGGGGAGGGAGTGTATCCCTCTTTCCTTATAAATCCTTTCTATTGTCCTCAAACCATTGCGCTGCCTCGATGGGGTAGTTGAAAAAGAAAGTCCTATCGAAAGCCATGACCCAGCCGAGCAGGGTATAGAAGGGCATAGTTTATCTTATAATTAATCATGGTGCGCTTGATTGAAGTGAATTCAGCTCTACGTTTCTGGAGATCCGGCGAAAAGTCCGGGTAAAATGACACTTTAGCACCCTGGAACCTAATATCCCCCACCTCCCTTGCCATCCGTAGCAGGGTGACCTTATCGTTGTAGTTTAAAATTTTAAGTGGAGGATGATTACCTTTAATAGCCTATGAAACCCCTTTGTGTCAACTTGTGTGCATGTTATCAGGCTAAAATCACCAGGGTATGTAAAATTTCGATCAGGGTCATTTGGGTACCACAGTTGATTGATCATAAATGGCTTCAGCCATACACTAAACATGAGTGAAAGAAATGTTTTTGTGTTATCATTCATATTCTCTGAAAAATGGCCAAGAAATCATAACGTTTGCCGGGGTATGTAAACTTATGAGCACAACTGTATGTGGAGAGGAATTTAGTCCCATTATTTAAGCAGTTTACGCAAGTGGGGAAAATATGAAGTAAACTCCCTTTAACGATAATAGGTAGAGCAAATTTGATAAAGATGATATGGACACCAAAATATAATTTTTGTGGCTTAACTGTCTAGTATGGCTCCCTCAGAAAAGTGTTTAAACAAATGGATACCCTGTTTAGAGAACTTATTTGGAGATATAAACGCCCCTAGATTAGATTGGAAATTTTTGCAGCTGCCCAAAGATGAGGATGTTCCGAATGCCTGATTGTACTACTTGGCATCCCAACTTCAGCAACTAAATGGATGGAATTGTATAGCAGTGATGGCGACCATTGGCACTCCAGATGTTTTGGAATTACATTTCCCATGGAAATGTAGTTCCAAAAAATCTGAGGTGCCAAAGTTTGCCATCACTAGTATAGAGTATGAGGATCCCATACAGCAAATTAGATCCACACCGGTACAGGTAATAGTAGCTTATCATTTCTATAGCAAACGTAATTATCTTACATTTAATTTGATACATAAAATTTGGACTACTATTCAAAAAAAAAAAGAAACTCAATATGAGGGATACACCCAATATATGCCTATATAGGATAACTTGCAATTGCCTGAGGTTGCGAAACTTACAATTTTTGATCCATGGAAGGCTGGAATTCTGCTTTTTTGTCAACTTTTTGATAATGACGTTTTGCAACCATTTGATAAACTGGCAGAAAGATATAATTTCCCCAATAAATTATCTTTTCAATATCTACAACCATGACATGCTTTTGCAGAGTCAAGCAAGGACTTTACTAAAATACAATCCTTCATCAATTTTAACTCTGGCAGTAACTGCAAAATGCTCTTAACAGGGACTTATGCCCCTTTCACACATATGGACCATTCAGGTCCACCTGTCAGTTTTTTTAAGCGAACCTGAACGGATGCTCCATGCAGGTCTATGGAGCAACGGATGTCAGCAGTGACATATCCGCTGACATCCGATCTGCTAAATCCAGAAGGATGGAAACCCTATTTTCCATCCGTCTGGCGGATCGGATCAGAAGAAAATGGACAGGTGGATCAGTTTTCATCCGATCCACCATAGAGGAGAGCGGGGCTCTGACAGGTCCGCCTCTCCCCAGTGAGCAGGGACAGACGGACGGACCGGTCATCCACATGCTTAGCGGATCGATCTCTGATGAGCAAGCAAAGTCTGTCAATACAGACAGCCTGTGTGAAAGGGAGCTTATAGGGAGTATATATTCTTCTTTTCAAAAGACATATAGAACTAATCCACTAGAGAACAGCTTTGGGCGGTGGTGTAGGGATCTAGAGACACTTAGATTTTTCAAAGCTTGTTCCCAATTTTCATCACTATTTTAAGTATCCTTATCCTCCTCACAATGTTTAACCCAGCTATTTATTATCCATAGAGCTCACTTTACCCCTTTAAAGCTATACTCTAGGGCAGGGGTCTCTAACTGGCAGCCCTCCAGCTGTTGCGAAACTACAAGTCCCATCTTGCCTCTGCCTGTGGGAGTCTAGCTTGTAACGGTCAGCCTTGCAATGCCTCATGGGACTTGTAGTTTTGCAACAGCTGGAGGGCCGCCAGTTTTAGACCCCTCCTCTAGGGGTAAAAGCAGATATACCAAAACTGTCCAAGGTGCATGACTGATACAAGTACACTTATACATATGCTGTGGCGATGTCCCAAATTGCATCGCTACTGGGAGGGTGTTTTTAATACTTTAAATTTGTTATGTTTTACACAAGTTCATTTTGAACCAAAAATAGCATCACTAGGGGTTATACCAGAAATACCAGTTGAAATGCAAGTGATGTGGCTGAGAATTATGTATATGGCTCGTAAACTTATATTACAAAAATGGATATCACAATATCTGCCAACGATAGGTCAAGGTATTAGGGTGATTCATCTTAATCTAAGACAAAAGGAATTGACATATAAAACATAGGAAAAGCTTTAAAAAATTCTTAAAAATTTGGCATTGATGGCTAGTCTCCAACTTGTATGAACAATCAGTTGAGCGAATTAATGATCCTGAAGAAAACTAATAATGACATGACAAGAGGGGGATAAATATATATAATCCATTAAGGAGCATTAATGAGATAAATGTTCTTGGGTAAACTTTGACGTGTATTCAGGTGGGCGCAAATAAGGTGTTTTTTTTTGGGGGGGGGGAGGTGTGTTTGGGTGAGTTTTTTTTTGGAGGGGGGAATGTATTATGTGCTTTTTTTTAAAAAATTATTTGATTGAAAAAAAAAAAGCCATATAATACAATATGCCTGCTTAATTTTATTACCAGTGGCCTACACCACCTTCCTATTTTATACTTTGGATATTATATCGGCATGTATGTCCCTCCCAATGTACACTTACCAACATCTTGTCCCTATATACAGTGTGATTATATGTGTGTTAGTTATCTTGATCCCTTGGATATACCTGATATATTTCTGGTGTTGGTGTTGTGTTTGGGACTCCATATGAGCGGTCACTTCAATAGGTTTTGCCATTTATATTCATAATTACTATAAATTGGTATGTATGGACCAATTGTCCTTTTCATACTTTAATGCCATGTTAGAAATGTTTCCCCATCATTAGCACATTTTGAGTGACACCTATATTAATATTGATGTATTCCATCCACACAGTCTTTGTTGACCTACTTACCTTGCCCCCACACTCGCATCAGAGAAATCACCCGACACCCTTAAATGGTCTTTTTCCATCTGTGGTTTATCTGACATTTGGGGTAAGCATCTGAGGGACTACCACAACTGTCAAAATTGTACCTTTTTCAAATAGGCCTTTTAACCTTAATTATCTTTTGTTATAGGATTGATTTCTTCCCATTTGAACTCCTGAGGGAGCGGGTCAACCGTGAAACATGACGAGTATTGACTAACTATAAGCTAATTCTGTACACTCTACATGTATATGTGTCATATTTAAAAATATGGGTAAAACACCAGAGTTATAGTTAAGCCATTGTAATGGGTTATTTTTGAATCTTTGCATTAAAGATTTTTGATTTTATTTGGTTATAATGCTTTTGACAGTACCAGGAAAATACTTTTGTCCCCTCCCTATTGCCTATGGTCTAGAATTTACCATTTCAGAATTTTCAATAAATCACATATTGGTAAGAGCATGAATATATTTCCACTTACACAGAAGTTGGTAGGCAGAAGGCGTGGCATGTCTGGACGGAAAGCAGGACTGCTCAACTTTTCAAGTTTACAAGCCAGTGATTTGTGGCTAGGAGGCGGGGCAGTCCTAACAACCAATCATCTGCCTGTTAATAGGAGGAGAAGTTATGAGGTCCCGCCTTCTGTCCAAACATGGTGCGCCATCTGCCTACCAACTGCTGTGTAAGGTAGGATTGGAATGGTTTGAGAAGGGCTATGATTGGAAAAGTTGGAGAAGGGCTATGATTGGAAAAGTTGGAGAAGGGCTATGATTGGAAGGGGGAAATGTGATCTAAGAGGGAGGGTACTTCCATGTAAAGGGGACTGGGGGATGTAAGGAAGGGTGGGCTGTGAAAGGAACTGCAAAACAAGAAAGGGGGGAGCTGTGAAGGGAACTAGTACACAATAAAAGGGGGGGGGGGCTAGTATAAAAGAAAGGGGGTGAAGGCTATAAAGGGGACTGCGATATAAGAAAAAAAGGGGTTGTGAAGGGGACAAATACATAATAATGGGGGGCTAAGAAAGATCTGGGTCATAGCACAAATATGAGACTTAGACCCCTGCTGGAAAAATGTTCTATCTACCGGACCGCTGTACATTTTAATTCCATACCCCTTTCACTTCTTGGAAGCCATTTGCCCTTGGATCAGGCATGCAGATAGGAGGGTGTTCTTAGCCGAGAAAGGCCAGGCCAGGCCTCCCCTCCTCCAGATGAAAGAAAATCATTTTGGCCCAGGCCAGAAACACAGAAGCAACTGAAGAAATAAAATGAATAAATAAAAACAAAAATAATATATATATATATATATATATATATATATATATATATATATACATATACATACATACACACATACATACATACATACATACATACACACACATATATACATACATATACACAGTGGTGTGAAAAAGTGTTTGCCCCCTTCCTCATTTCCTGTTCCTTTGCATGTTTGTCACCCTTAAGTGTTTCGGAACATCAAACCAATTTAAACAATAGTCAAGGACAACACAAGTAAACACAAAATGCAATTTGTAAATGAAGGTGTTTATTATTAAAGGTGAAAAAAAATCCAAACCATCATGGCCCTGTGTGAAAAAGTGATTGCCCCCTAAACCTAATAACTGGTTGGGCCACCCTTAGCAGCAACAACTGCAACCAAGCGTTTGCGATAACGTGCAATGAGGCTTTTACAGCGTCCTGGAGGAATTTTGGCCCACTCATCTTTGCAGAATTGTCCTAATTCAGTTACATTAGAGGGTTTTCGAGCATGAACGGCCTTTTTAAGGTCATACCACAACATCTCAATAGGATTCAGGTCAGGACTTTGGCTAGGCCACTCCAAAGTCTTCATTTTGTTTTTCTTCAGCCATTCGGTGGTGGACTTGCTGGTGCGTTTAGGATCATTGTCCTGCTGCAGAACCCAAGTTTGTTTCAGCTTGAGTACACGAACAGATGGTCGGACGTTCTCCTTCAGGATCTCTTGGTAGACAGCAGAATTCATAGTTCCTTTTATCACGGCAAGTCTTCCAGGTCCTGAAGCAGCAAAACAGCCCCAGACCATCACACTACCACCACCATATTTTACTGTTGGTATAATGTTCTTTTTCTGAAATGCAGTGTTCCTTCTACGCCAGATATACTTGGACACACACCTTCCAAAGAGTTCCACTTTTGTCTCATCGGTCCACAGAATGTTGTCCCAAAAGTCTTGGGGATCATCAAGATGTGTTGTGGAGAAATTGAGACGAGCTTTGATGTTCTTTTTGCTCAGCAGTGGTTTTCTCCTTGGAACTCTGCCATGCAGGCCATTTTTGCCCAGTCTTTTCCTGATGGTGGAGGCATGAACGCTGACCTTAACTGAGGCAAGTGAGGCCTGCAGTTCCTTGGACGTTGTTGTGGGGTCTTTTGTGACCTCTTGGATGAGTCGTCGCTGCGCTCTTGGGGTAATTTTGGGCGGCCGGCCACTCCTGGGAAGGTTCACCACTGTTCCATGTCTTCGCCATTTGTGGATAATGGCTCTCACTGTGGTTCGCTGGATTCCCAAAGCTTTGGAAATGGCTTTATAACCCTTTCCAGACTGATAGATCTCAATTACTTTCTTTCTCAATTGTTCCTGAATTTCTTTGGGTCTCGGCATGATGTGTAGCTTTTAAGGATCTTCTGGTGGACCTTACTGTGTCAAGCAGCTCCTATTTAAGTGATGCCTTGATTGTGAACAGGTGTGGCAATAATCAGGCCTGGGTGTGGCTAGAGAAATTGAACTCAGGTGTGGACAACCACAGTTATAGTATGTTTTAACAAGGGGGGCAATCACTTTTTCACACAGGGCCATGATGGTTTGGATTTTTTTTCACCTTTAATAATAAACACCTTCATTTACAAATTGCATTTTGTGTTTACTTGTGTTGTCCTTGACTATTGTTTAAATTGGTTTGATGTTCCGAAACACTTAAGGGTGACAAACATGCAAAGGAACAGGAAATGAGGAAGGGGGCAAACACTTTTTCACACCACTGTGTGTATACACACATACATGCATACATACACATATACACCTTCCCATTGATGTAATAATGCTAGCAGCTTATTGATTACAAATAAAATAGTTAATACTGATTGACAGAGTTTAGCTGTTTTAATTAGTATTCAAAAAATTGGAGGGGGAAAGGGAGGTAACAAACCTCAGGACTTTAAAAAGGTGTTGGGTATGGAGATTGAGACTCACTTAACCACTACAATACTGGGCACTTTCGCCCCTTTCCTTCCCAGCCCAATTTTTAGCTTTTAGCGCTCTCGCACTTTCAATGAAAATTGCGCGGTCATGCTACGCTGTTTGCACAAATAGAGCTTTATTTTGGTGGCATTTATTCACGACTCCGTTAAAAAAAAAAGTCCGATATAAGCGAAAAAATAGCGTAAATTTGGAAAAAAAAATATTTTCTTCTTTCTATTTTAAGAGAAATCCAATAAAATCTAATTTTGTCATAAATTTAAGCCAAAATGTAGTCTGCTACATGTTTTTAGTAAATTAAAAATTCCGTTAAGTGTATAATAATTGGTTTGTGTCATCACGGACATATGTACGCAAATGATCATGTACAGATGTGTGCAGGTGATCACGGACATATGTGTGCAGATAATCAGTGGGACATATGTAGGGGACATGTGTGTTTACACTAGACTGGTGATCAGTGAGTAAAAATCTGTAAAAAAAAAGCTCATACTCACTGATCACCAGCCGGCTGCAGCGATCCGCTCTCCTCAACGAAATCTGTCAGACACTCTCATCCTGAGGGAGAGGTAACATCTCTCCCGGTTCCCTCTAACCACGATATCCTCTCTATCCTGGTAAGTTTCCCTTGTTTATGGATGTGGATTTTCTGCTCATTTCTGAACAGATATTGCATTGACCCTGAGACCAATGGGATTTTTCCCACACTAATTATTTTATTATACATGTATTGTTGTAGATCTATTTTGGGAGCATCAGCTTTTCAACAAGTCTGCTATACTCTGAGTTCACTCTCATGGTATTTGTACAGACTGCTTTTTTTTTGCTGGATATGAACTCCCCTGAATAATAACTTTGCTGGCCAGCCATTCTCACCAGCAGGACCATCAATCGTGGAATTGATTCAAATTTCCTTTGTTTTCTTTAAGGTAACTAGTTCTCCTTGCATTTTTGTCAAGGGATATCCTTACTACAATACTTCAACATAGATCCTATTATATATACACAATTCTTTTGTTTAGGAAAAACAACATTTTAGTTTTCTGCAAACACTGGAGGAACCTTTTAAAAAAAAAATGGGATGTCCTGTGCATACATGGAACTAATATCTTTCCATCCAAATTTCAAGTTATCTATTGATTTAAAGCAGCTTTGGTAAGATCCATGTCTTTCTGTAGCCATACATTCTCTATGCCCTTAGATTGACATTTTGTATATTATCTTCTAAATATTTGCATGTTTTTAATATATGCCAACATGCTTGTTTTCATGTTCATATGTAAACCAAAAATCAACATGAGTTACTCATTGCAATCTCTTTGTTGTCTATAGCATATAAAATGCCACACCTGAATCTCCTGAGGAGGCTCTGCTGAGCGAAACATGTTGAGAGTGGTAGTGTTTGTTAAAATATGCCTGTGTAGAACAAGCAAATTTTGATATGGATGAAATGTTGTTCTCATGTTTATCTTTATAATAAAAATATCTATTTTATATGTTGTTTAGGTGAGTCTCAATCTCCATACCCAAGACCTTTAAAGTCCCAAGGTTTATTACCTCCCTTTCCCCCCTCCAATTTTTTGAATACTTTCATATTGGGATGTGGTGTTTAAATTTGATTCCTGTGTCTTAAACGTGAAAATTCAGTTTTACGGTAATTAGGTTTCTGGCCGATAACTACCTAAACTGATCAACTTTATGTTTACTACTGATGTCTCAAGGATACCTGCTGTAATAGTTTATGCTACATACACTGCAATATCCTATTTTATCATGCTAGAGCAATTAATCAATAACAGGCACATTTTAAAATGTATCACATTTATATGTTCTAGTATAAAGCACTTGTTAATATATAGGGAAATGGCGCCTGTTCACACTCAGTACCAGCACACTGTGAACTTCTCAGTAAACCAAAAAAAGTTTAAGTGTAAATGGCTTCAGCTTTCATTTCCCATCCATAGACAGAGCCCCTAAAACATTTGGCCCTTGTGGAGCTTTGTTGTAGAGTACTTATTTGGTTTACTGATGAGTTCACAGTGTGCTGGTAATGAGTGTAGACAGACACCATTTTTCTGTAGTCCAATCGGTGTTTGACGACCTAGTGTCTTTCCCAACCAGCCATCAATGTAGCCAGGTCGGTGGAGATACTATTCCGCGAGGCATTTATGTTTTGGTCTTTTGTTGATATTTTTTTTTACATCAAATATTTTATTTAGTCTTAATTATTTCTTAATACAACACAGGCAGCATAAGTATACAAATAAACTACTTCAGGGAATAACACAGGTTCTGTTAAATATACAATAATTAAACGTTGCAATAAAATACAAATATTTTGGTAGAGAAAAAGAAAAAAATAATATGTCACAGGTTTTTATGTAAAAAAAAAAAAAAAAAATGGAATGACAAGAGTACATAGTAAGCTGAAGTGTAAGTGGTGAAAATGAATCACCTACATACATCAATCTTTGTGGACACTGGGATCTTTAGATTTACAAAAGCCTAGTAGAAGGTAATATCCAGGTTCTTAGTGCTCAGCAGTTGCACTATCCTGCTTATTGTCACCATTGTTTGGGGAAGTTTCGCCAGGTATTAGACACTGCACTTCCTCTGCATTTAGAGCCACTTTCTCTGGCTGAATCCATCGCTTCAAATGTTCTAGCGTGCTGGAAATGTGAGAATTGAAAAAAAGAGAAGAAATCAATAGGCGTAGGAAGCTAAAAATAAAGTCAAGGCAGTTTGGTTAAAGTAAGGATAATGATCAGTGATTTAATATGTTAAAGCTGAACTCTAGAAATTAGACAAAATTCTTTCTTGCAGTGGGCCCTGCATAGGTTAAATGCTTACCGTATTTTATTTTTTTTATACACTACTTACCCAATTCCTGTCTCCAGCAGGCTTCCTCCATCCATATGACTAATCTGATGCATGCTCACCTCCTACACATGCAATAATGAGGTCCACCCTCAGCTCGGAACTTTGTGTAGAAAGTCTTTACATCCCCAGTTTTTAAGCTTTCCAAGTTTACGTGCTTATGGTTTTGAGAACAAAATGGATCAAAAAGATCATTGTTAGGGTTTTATTTAACCCTTTAACTGCCAAGTCTGTACGCCGTACAGACCTACAGAAGTGGCTGCAGGTGGCCAGGTCAGTACGGCGTACGGACCTCCTTTCTCCCTCTCCTAGTTTGGGGGGGGGGTCTAGATGTGCCCCCCCCCCATCAGTCAGATAACCCCCCTAAATGCCCCCGCACCCCCAATCCATGGTCGCTCCGAGCGGCATCTCTCCTTCCCCTCCCTCCGCCTGCAGCTTCTCCCTGCACAGATCTCCTAAAATCTGTCACGCTGGGGATCGCGGTGGGGGGGGGGGGAGCAGTGCTGGTGAAGTAGGGGCTTGGGGGGCATAATAAAACGGGTTTACTAAACATCCCCCTGTAGAACAGAGGGCGCATGCAGTTATCACTACTATGAGCCCACTGACAGCTAATACATTTTAACCACGAGTGATGCCATATATCAGACTGTCATTTTCTAAATAAATGGAATCTCTATACCGATTCCGAAAAAGAGATATGGGGGTCTGTTTAGACCTCCGATATCTTAGCAAAGATCCCCAAAAAGCTAAAAAAATTACTTAAAGAAAAAAATATATAAAAATAAAAAAACCAACACCACACAAACCTAGTAAGACCCCCCCAGGTCGCCTGCACTCACCCCTCCACGGTGACAGCCCCCACCTCCCACGGATACCCCTGTCCCGATTGGCCAGGAGGAGAAGCTGGAAGACGATAGCAAATATTAATTTGCTATTATCACAAGTGGGTGGGTATGGTGTGCAATGCTTTGCGCCCAACCTTTTTCAATCACGTGGCTTGAAAAAAAAAAAAAAAAAACTCAAACGTATGAGTCCGGCTTCCTGCAGGGGTGTGGCGCCCCTAATGGACCGGCCGCTCCTGGTAAGACCCCTTTCACATGGAGTAGACTCTGTCAAGCAGATCCGCCTGCTCAGCTATTCTCTATGGGACGGTCGGATGAAAAACGGACCACCTGTCCAGTTCCATCGGATTCTATCCGATCTGCTAGATGGATGGGGGCTGGAAGCCCCATCCATCTGTTTTTAGCAGACTGGATCGGATGCAGGTGGGTGTAAACGGACACATGTCCATTTACATCAGCCTCTCCATAGAGAACAATGGGTGGTCCGATTGGGTCTGCCTGAAAAACGGACAGGCAGACTCGATTGGTGTGCTTGTGTGAAAGAGGCCCAAGGCCTTGTTCACACAGGGCATACACAGCATACGTTTAAAGGGATGCATAGGTGTTCTGTGCATCGATGTGCAGGCCATCCCATTGATGTAATATGGGATGTAGCAACGGCACGAACAGAGCCGTTGCTCCCAATTTTACATCCATGTAGGTCCACATGCATGTCCCTGACTATCTGCGTTCGAGGTCACGTACTCACACGGATGTCAGATTGGGAACAGCAGCTATGCCTTTGCAGCCTTTGCAGCCATTGCATCCCAATTGACATAAATGGGACTGCCTGTACGGGGATGCACGGAACACCTGTGCATCCCTATGCGGGTAAACATGTACCCCCATGGGCGTATACTTTAGTATGCCACTGTGAACGATAAATTAGTACTAATTTAGCAGGAATTTTGTAAGTTACGTTGTGTTTATGTGCAATATTAAATGATTTTAGAGTACTTTTAGTGAAAATAGCGATATGATAAAGATTTGCGCAATTATTGCGGGTCCCAAAAAAAATCAGTACACCAACAGGTCATGTGCTTTTATAAAATGTCTAGTTGAGGGGTCTTTTCAAATTCTGAAAGCTGCAAGTCAAAAATGAAAACCTCCAGATTTTTAGAGAAATTTTTGGGGACGTTTGATTTTCACCATTTTGCAAAAAGGCACAATTTAACATTTAAAAATATTTTTTATTTATTAACTCCATACAGGTTAGGCTTTTATATTAGGGATTTAGCAGGAATTTTGTAAAATTAGCTGTGTTTTTATCTGCCAATAATGGTTTTAGTGTATTTTTTGCGAATTTATTGGTTTGATAAACATTTGCACAAATACAGTGTGGTCTAAAAAATCAATAGCACCTTTTTATTGTAGAGGTCATATGCTTTCAGAAAACATATGGTTTTGGGGGTCTTTCACTAATTCTGAAAGCTGTAAGGGAAAAATTAGAAATTTGGATATTTACATTTTTGTGCACGTTCGATTTTCACCATTTCGCAAAAAGGTGCAATTTAACCACTTCATCCCTGGAAGAATTTACCCCCTTCCTGGCTTTAACTGACAATTGCCGTCCTTTTTCCCCCCCATAAATAGAGCTTTCTTTTAGTGATATTTGATCGCCTCTGTTTTTTTTGCACTATAAACAAAAAAAGAGCGACAAATTTGAAAAAAAAAAAAACACATTATTTGAAACTTTTTGCTATAATAAATATCCCCCAAAAATATATCTAAAAAAAAAAAGTTTTTTCCTCAGTTTAGGTCGATATGTATTCTTCTACATATTTTTGGTGAAAAAAAAAATTAAGCGTATATTGTTTGGTTTGCGCAAAATTTATAGCGTCTACAAAATAGGGGATATATTTATAGCATTTTTATTATTATTACTATTTTTTTTTTTTTTTTTTACTAGTAATGTCGGCGATCTGCTATTTTTATCATGACTGACATTATGGTGGACATTTTGACAATTTTTTGGGACCATTGGCATTAATACAGCGATCAATGCTATAAAAAGGTCACTGGCAGTGAAGGGGTTAACATTAGGGGGCGATCGAGGGGTTAACTGTCTTCCCTGGGAGGTGATTCTAACTGAAGGGGGAAGGGACTGACTGGAGGAAGTGACGGATCGTGGTTCCTAGCTAATAGGAACACACGATCTGTCACTCCTCTCAGAACAGAACAGGGAAGGGTGTGTTCACACACACACACACACACACACACACACACACACACACACACACACACACACACACACGTCCCTGTTCTGTCTCTCCTGCTCACAATCTCTTGTGGTCGGCAGTCATGGCGACCATAGGCCATGTGCACCGGCCCCCATGCTGCGAGGCAGCGTGCGCGTGCCTGCTACCCCAACCCCGCGAGCCGGCATATAGCTACGACGGCTCGCACAGGGGAGCCAACCTGCCGCAGTATAACTGCAGCGGTTGGTCGGGAAGCTGTTAAAAGTTACAAAATATTTGTTATTTATTAACTCAATACAAGTTAAACTTTTATATTTAGTAGGAATTTTGTAAAATGTGCTGTGTTTTTATCTGCCAATAATGGTTTTAGTGTATTTTTTGCAAATATAAAAATTTGCGCAAATACCGTGGGGTCTAAAAAAAAAAAAAAAAAAAATAAAAAAAAAATCAGTAGCACTTTTTTTATTCTACTGATCATGTGCTTTCAGAAAATATATGGTTTGAAAAATAAAAAAGCAAAAGGAAAAATTGCAAAAATGGTCTGGCCACCTGAGCGTACAAAATGGAGCACAGGGCCTGGCAGCGAAAGGGTTAATGAGTGCTTCCTTGTTATCTGTAAGGTCTCATGCAAACAGGGCATTAAAAAAAACTTGGCTGTTAGGAGGTGTTCAACTTTTTTTATGCCTCTAAATGCCCCTCTATGCAAGTCTATGTATGCATAGGCGTTTACAGGCAGAAAAAAAAATAATCACTTGTGCGTTCACTCCAATAGCCAGCATAAATGAATATTCTGGCCAATGGAATCAATGAACGCCCAAACTAATGACGCACCTACACGTTTGCAAAATGCAGTTTAAGGCCCTTTTTTGCACCGCTTTTTCCTCCCCTGGAGTAAAGGTGTACAGTGGAAAAAATAAATAAATAAGTCCTTTGTGCATGAGGCCTAATTGTTAAAGATTCTGATAAACATTGGTGTATTCACACCTACCTGCTATCAACGTCACTAAGTCCAACATAAGCTTCAGGTTCATATGTCTCTTGTAGAAATCGATCCCAACATTCCTTCTTTGCCTGGCCTAAAGAATGTAACATTTCTTTGGAGGTCACTTCATGGGTCTGACCTTTAATTTTCTGTAACCTACGTTCTGGAGACAGAAACAAGTTTACCACAGTACAATGACTAGAAAACACCTACATGAACATACAAATAATGCGTTGAACAGTTTTTCTTAAAGTGGAACTAAAGGCAGGAATACTCACCTATTCAAGGGTCAGGATTCATGAGGCCCCTTGCCGGCATCTTCTGGGTACCCGTCCTCGGCCATTTTGATTGGATGGTGCAGTATGACATCACTCCAGCGCATGCATAGGAGTCATTAATCCCAGCACACTGTTCCAGAAATGTAAACAGAGCTGCACATGTGCAGCTCCATGTACATTCTTCAGAGCATTACAAAGAGGCAGGTAAGTGTGTAAGAGCATGCACACCTGAGCGTAGCATTTTCAGGCAGAAAATCGCGTGATTTTGTGGCGTTTTTTTACAGTGTTTTGCCGCGATTTTGTGCAGGGAAAAAGGTCACCAATGTAAAAAGAACAAAAATTAGAGTTACATACCGGTAACATCCTTTTCCAGTAGTCTTTCAGGACAGCCTACTTTGAGATGTAGTCTCCTCCCCTTCTTTCAGGAAACACTGCGCCAGCCCATAAATCTTTCTTCCCCCTGCCGGACTTCAGTTATTATAAGATCACCTCCGGCCAGTTGGGGAGACACAAGAACACGTTAATGACATTAACAGTACATTTATCATGCTTGTATGAGACCCTCCCATAATTATTCGGGTGGGTAACTGGGGCTGTCCTAAAGACTACTGGAAAAGGATGTTACCGGTACGTAACTCTAATTTTCCCTCTTCGTCTTTCAGGACAGCCTACTTTGAGATGAAAAACAAGCACTTACCAGTTAGGGTGGGACTACAGCTTGCAAAACCTTCCGCCCAAAGGCTTGCTCGCCTGCTGACACCAGATCCACCCTGTAATGCCTTACGAAGGTGAAGTAGCTGGACCATGTTGCTGCCCTGCATTTCTGTTCAGGCGTTGCTCCAGCCTTCTCTGCTTGAGAGGCTGCTATGGCCCTGGTAGAGTGTGCCTTTATGCCTGTAGGGATCTCCTTCCCCGCTAAGGTGTAAGCTTGGCTAATGGTCAGTCTGAGCCACCTGGCGATAGTGCGTCGGGACGCTTTGTGCCCTGTTCTGGTTCCCGAAAACAAAACAAAAAGGGAATCTGACTTTCTAAATGTTTTAGTCAGTTCTAGATAGTGAAGGATACATCTCCTTACATGAGGGGTTAGAACAAAAAGAAGGTAAAACTATCTCTTGACTCCTGTGAAAACTTGAAGTCACTTTAGGCAAAAAAGCCAGATCGGTTTTAAAGACAATCCGATCTGGGAAAACAACAAAAAAGGGGGTCTCATTGATAATGCCTCAATTTCACTAACCCTCCTGGCAGTGGTTACCGCAACTAAAAACACTGCCTTTAGGGTAAGCTCCCTTAGTAAACACTCTCCCAGAGGTTCAAAGGGGGGTCCCGTTAGGGTCTGCAAGACCAATGACAGGTCCCACTTGGGAAAGGGTAGACCTCTGACTGGTCTCTGCCTGGACAGAGCCCTGAAAAATCTGGCCACCCATGGGTTGGAGGCCAGAGGTTCTTCTAAGTATGAACTTAGTGCTGACACTTGACCATTAAGGGTGCTAATAGACAGGCCCCTGTCTGCCCAACAAGGTAGGAATTCCAATATGGCCGTGGGATTCTGCACTGAAAAGGAACACTCTAAGCACCATGCATTAAAACGGAGCCAGACCTTCCTGTATATCCTGCGCGTCTCCTTTTTCCTGCTACTGAGGGTAGAGACGAATTTCTCTGAAAATCCTTTGGATCTTAGTATGCCCTCCTCAGTAACCAGGCCGCAAGCTTCCACCGATGGACCTGTGGACAAAAGGACTGGGCCCTGGGAGAGAAGATCTTCTCGTGGTGGAAGGAAGAGTGGAGGTTCTACTGTCAGCTGTTTTAGCACTGAGAACCAAGCCCTCTTGGGCCAATGTGATGCCACTAATATCAGATCTGTGTTCTCTATCTGAAATTTCCTCAGGACAGCTGGTAACAGGGCCATAGGCGGAAAGGCATAACATACCCTGAAGTGCCAGTTCTGAGAAAGGGCGTCCACCCCCACTGCCCCTTCTTTCCCGTTTAGGGAGAAAAAACAGCGGGTCTTTGCGTTGGTCTTTGACGCAAAGAGGTCTATCTCCGGAAGCCCCCCATCTTCCTGAGATGAGATCGAAGGCCTCCTGGTTGAGGACCCAGTCGCCCTCTCTCAGCTTCCTTCGGCTGAGAAAATCTGCTATCGTATTTTTCTCGCCTCTTAGGAATACTGCCGATAACGAGAGGGTGTTGGTCTCGGCCCAGTTCAGTATCTCTGACGCTAGGGCTAGCAGGACCTTGCTTCTTGTGCCACCCTATTTGTTTAGGTAAGCCACGGTGCACGAATTGTCTGATCGCACCTGAGTGTGGTGGCCCTGAAGCTCTTTTTCAAAAGACTTGAGGGCCAGCCCGACTGCACTCAATTCTTTCCAATTGGACGATCTTCCTGCCTCGTCGTCCTTCCAGGTGCCCAGAGCTAGCAGGGATGCCAGATGAGCTCCCCAGCCCCTGCCGCTTGCATCTGTGGTTACCACCTGCAAGGTCGGTATGATCCACAGGCGACCTTGTGACAGGTTTGTTACCTTCCTCCACCACCACAGGGATCTTTTTACCTGGCCTGGGACGAGCACCAGTCTGTCTAGCTCTTCCTGGCTGTGGTCCCATACCTTTAGGATAAAAGACTGAAGGGGCCTGAAGTGCAGAGCTGCCCACTGCACAGCCGGGAGGGTGGAGGTTAGCAGGCCCAGAGTTGACATCAGGTACCTTATAGGTGACCTGATGGCTGCACTGAAGGGATGCCACTGCCTTTTCCAGCTTCTGGACCTTTTCTAGGGGAAGAAAAACTCTTAATAGTGTTGAGTCTAGCAAATACCCTAGGTATTGCGCTGAGAGGGGATCAGATTGGATTTTTCCAAATTCAGCAGCCACCCCAGGCTCAACAAGACTCCTTTTGTTACCTCGAAATCCTTGACTAGTTGATCTGGAGACATTGCAAAAAGAAGCAGATCGTTCAGGTAGGCTATTATTGCCACCCCCTGGAGACGAAGAAAGGCCATAGCCTCCGCCAACACCTTCGTAAAAATGCGGGGCGAGGAGGATAGCCCGAAGGGCAGTGCCTGGAACTGTAGGTGCACTGTTAGGTCCCCTAAGTCTACTGCTAGCCGCAGGAACTTTTGGGAGTTCTCTGCAATGGGGACGTGTAGATAAGCGTCCCTGAGGTCCAGTGAGACCATAAAGCAGTTGGGGGGCAGGAGGGATCTGAACGTGTAAATTGATTCCATACGGAATTTTTTGTAGGCGACTGCCTTGTTCGGTGGTTTTAAGTTCAAGATTAGCCTGAACTTCCTAGAGGGTTTTCTCACCACGAATATGTGTAAGTAGACCCCCATCCCTTCCTCTGGTACTCTGCAAATCACATTTTGCTGTTCCAAAAATCGCTTAGGGCTCCTATTAGGGCATTGGCCTTTTCCCTGGCGTGTGACCATACATTTTCTGGGGGGGGGGGGGGGAGAGAATTCCAAATGATACCCCCTTCTTATGACCCCTAGAATAAACTGGTTGTGAGAGATTGGCCCCCAGTCTTCCTCCCACCAAGTTTGGCGGGTCATTGGCTTTTACAAGGCTGTTCAGGAGGGCGAAAAATCGCCCCTCCTCTGCCCTTGCCTTTCTGGCCCCAGGTTTTCTTTTGACCTTCTGGTTTTTGGTTTTCCCTATGTTTTTGAGGGCAAAACCCTTTCTTAGCTTGAGCTGGAGCCTTACGCTTGACTGGAAAAGACTTTTTCCGGTCTGCCGTGCGGTCAAGGACTGTGTCCAAACCTGGGCCAAAGAGCAGTTCTCCTGTTAAAGGAATTCCGCATAACTTGGCCTTGGAGGCGCTGTTGCCAGGCCAAGTTTTGAGCCAAAGAGCTTGTCTGTCGGAGTTGGCCAGTGCTGCAGATCTGGCCAACATCCGGACTGACTCTGCTGAGGTGTCCGCAATGTACGCGACTCCTCGCAGAATGGTGGGAAAGGAGGCTAGTATGGTATCCTTGGCAGTGCCCGCTTCAATGTGCTCCTGTATTTGGGAGAGCCAGTGCTCAAGGTTGCGGGCCACCACAGTAACGGCCATCTCGGGTTTTAAAATTACCCACTGTAGAATCCCAAGTCTTTTTAAAAAGGGAATCTATCCTCTTGTCCATTACGTCTGCCAAAGCCCCCATATCCTCAAATGCCAGATCTGTGTGTCTGGAAACTTGACTGAAGGCAGCGTCTAATTTGGGATTTTTATTCCAAATAGAATCAGGATCCTCTGAGAAAAGGGAACCTTCTCTTCAACGATTTAGAGAAGAAGGGCTTTCTTTCCGGATCCTGCCACTCCTTCTTGATTGTTTCTACTAGCACCTCGTGCACTGGAAACACTTTTCTTTGGCTCCCTCAAACCCTTGTAATACTGATCATGTAGGGTTAAGGGGCTTTCTGTCCGCCTGAATACCGAGGGTAGTATGTATTGCTCCCAAGAGGTCCTCTACCTCATCCAGGGACAATTTGTATCTGGAGGGCTTTCTGGACTCCCTGTCCTGGTCTTCCCCCTCAGACCCCTCCTGTGAATCGGAGGAGGTACTATCTGGCTGCCTGGGCTCCACCTCGGAAGGGCCTGAAACTTCCCCTGCTCTAATCTTAGTAGCAGATCTAGCAGGTGTGGAACCCTGAGCCTGTGGCGGGGTGGTATCCTGAGTAGGGAGACTGGTGGGGAGCTGAAAACTTTCAAATAAGGTTTTAAATGAAGAAAAAGTGGAAGAAAGTTCCTTAACTGAGGCTGCAAGCCCTGATTCTTGCTCAGAGTCTCTTTCACTGACTAGGGAATCTATACAGCTCTTGCATAGGACCTTTGTCCATGTCTCCCCTAGAATCTCCCTACAGGAGGCACACTTCCTTCTGGAACTGTGAGTAGATTTAGATTTTTCCGTAGCTTTCTGAAACATAGTAAGGAAACAAAAAAGCCAGACAAAAAAAAATCAGCATACAGGCTTTTGCAGGATACCACCAGGGAGTGCCCTAGACCCTCTTTGATCTGCAGGAATCTGCCCCCCCCCCCCCGACCACCCAGGGGGTCTGCCCCCCCTAAAACCAGAACTAAGCCTAGGAGGGACAGTCCTTGGGTATAGAGCTACCTTCCCCAGGGCGCTCTTACCTTTGGAAGGCTGGAGGGAGCGTCTGTTTGAGGCTCGGCTTCGGACATCCTGAGGTGGTTGCTCTCTGAGTCTTGCGCTGCCTGTGCGCGCTCACGACCCATCTCCAGCCTGTAACAAACAACCTTATAACCTGTGCCTAAAGAAATAATCTAATATCAAAATATATATATATATATATATATATATATATATATATAAATATATATATATAAAAAAATAAAAATATAAAAACAACCGCTGCTGCTGCCTGCAAAGGTTAAAAAACCTTGAGAGATAAAGACTATATATAGGCTGCGCTAGCAGATATAAATGACCACTGTGAAAATATTAGAGAAAGATGAATACATATATGTATACAAAACATGTATATATGTATAAAGGATGTTTAATGATTGCCGCCCTCCAAAATAAACACCGCTCTGCGCCAAAGGAAGTTGAATCATGCGTTTTTTAGAAGAGTAGTGAATATAAAATGATAAGTGAGTATAAGAATAAACTAATAAAAGAATATAAATATGTTAGTGTGGATTTTATAAAGTGGATAAAATCTCAACTAATGTGAATATAGTGTAGGATGTTATAAACACATTAAAGCAGCTGCTTAAAATAGGCAAACTATTTAAAAATACAATCGGGAAGAAAAGACTACAAAGAGGTGTTTCCTGCAAAATTGTAGCAGCGCTTATAATTGGACTGATAGTCCTGTGAGAATTAAATAAATAAATGATTCCTTTGTGCATTAAATAAATAATAAACACCTGAATGAATAAAAATATACGTGAATAAATAAATTAAATAAATAATTAAAAATAGATGAATATCGCTCAATAAATAAATAAATAAATAATATATTATATATATATATATATATATATATATATATATATATATATATATATATATATATATATATATATATATATATAAATGTTTAAAAACATATATATAAAATTGATAATAAATAAATAGATAATAAAAACAGTCCACGTCCATAAATATGTGAAAAGAGATCAATATCCAGTGTCCATAAATGTGACTGAGTAGACCCAGAATTATATTGAAGAATGAGGTGAGTGAATTTTCAATAGTTAAACGACCATGGGGTAAGATGATTCTGTATGGTAGTTGAGTTGCCACTTTTACACCATCCACCAGTGATATCACCAAAAAGTGGTATTCGTCCCCCTTTGGGGGTGCACTCACCAGAGATATCTGATAAATACGCCTGTAATTACAATCGCGACCACTCCAGGTATACAGAATAAGACTGTTGTCATCCTCCTCAGCAACGTCACCTTCTCCAAAATCATCATACAAATTCTCCTTATTCCATCATTACTCCTCCAATCAGTGTAAGAATATGTCATAGGAAAGAAATTTGCCACATAGCGTGATACTGCTTTAAAAAGATCTATTTATTCAAACACTTTCCCCAGTACAAACCCCCCTGTTAATACAGCGTACCAGAAACTAAAATTGTTAGGCAAATGTAAACCTGTGTGCTGGGTATGATGCTTCTTTCCCCGCCGGATCTCCAATGGAATTAGTTCCGCTGTACAATACAGCGGCGTCCTTCCTGGTTTCCGTTGGTGGAACGCACCGTGAACCGCACGCGCTCTGACGTCACTTCCGCGATCTGCCGCTCAGTATAAAATGTACACTTCCGGATGTCGACCCACGCCCTCGAGACGAAGTCGGATATGACGAAACGCGCCAGGGCGTAAGTCGACACGGAAGTGACGTCAGAGCGTGTGCGGTTCACGGTGCGTTCCACCAACGGAAACCAGGAAGGACGCCGCTGTATCGTACAGCGGAACTAATTCCATTGGAGATCCGGCGGGGAAAGAAGCATCATACCCAGCACACAGGTTTACATTTGCCTAACAATTTTAGTTTCTGGTACGCTGTATTAACAGGGGGGTTTGTACTGGGGAAAGTGTTTGAATAAATAGATCTTTTTAAAGCAGTATCACGCTATGTGGCAAATTTCTTTCCTATGACATATTCTTACACTGATTGGAGGAGTAATGATGGAATAAGGAGAATTTGTATGATGATTTTGGAGAAGGTGACGTTGCTGAGGAGGATGACAACAGTCTTATAATTCTGTATACCTGGAGTGGTCGCGATTGTAATTACAGGCGTATTTATCAGATATCTCTGGTGAGTGCACCCCCAAAGGGGGACGAATACCACTTTTTGGTGATATCACTGGTGGATGGTGTAAAAGTGGCAACTCAACTACCATACAGAATCATCTTACCCCATGGTCGTTTCACTATTGAAAATTCACTCACCTCATTCTTCAATATAATTCTGGGTCTACTCAGTCACATTTATGGACACTGGATATTGATCTCTTTTCACATATTTATGGACGTGGACTGTTTTTATTATCTATTTATTTATTTATTATCAATTTTATATATATATTTTTAAACATTTATATATATATATATATATATATATATATATATCCATTTATTGAGCGATATTCATCTATTTAATTATTTATTTAATTTATTCACGTATATTTTTATTCATTCAGGTGTTTATTATTTATTTAATGCACAAAGGAATCATTTATTTATTTATTTAATTCTCACAGGACTATCAGTCCAATTATAAGCGCTGCTACAATTTTGCAGGAAACACCTCTGTGTAGTGTTTTCTTCCCGATTGTAATTTTAAAACATGTATATAGGTGAACAAATTATGTGTTAAGTGTTACTCGCAAACTGCGCAATAATGTAAAATAGGTGAAGTGTGAACTAACAATCACTAAAATAATTCAAATGTTAATCACTGCATGAAGTGAAAAACAAAAGAGACATAAGTAGGTATATATAGTGCAAAACCAATATACAGACTCAATGTATATATGGTGCAAAACAAATCGCGGGTCAAAGAGGCAACCTCCGCCCTCTATCAGAAGTGACGTCGTCCAGCCCGCGGAGTGTATAGGGAGAGCGGAGCCGTCTCCCAGCAGCATCCCGGTGGACACGATAAAGGGCCCCCACATACCGCCACCGTGCTCGGCTGGGATGGGGTGGCTAGCCATGGTGGGTGAGCACCCTTCACATAGGAAGCCCCTGCTTCCCCTGTAGTGAAATAAAAAATAAAAAAAAATAGGTCACAGTCCTCTGACTGAAGTGACCGGGTTCCTGAGCACAGTGTCTCCCCACCGGAGGAAACACTAAAACTGAAGTCTGTCAGGGGGGAAGAAAGATTTATGGGCTAGCGCAGTGTTT
The DNA here is from genome assembly GCA_028564925.1 of Lithobates sylvaticus. Classification (NCBI taxonomy): domain Eukaryota; kingdom Metazoa; phylum Chordata; class Amphibia; order Anura; family Ranidae; genus Lithobates; species Lithobates sylvaticus. The sequence continues at coordinate 148,420,036 of CM053038.1, forward strand.
CCTGAAGGAAGGGGAGGAGACTACATCTCAAAGTAGGCTGTCCTGAAAGACGAAGAGGGAAAAAGGGTCTGGAACTTGTTTGAGCTTTAAGCGTTCGGCTTCAGGCGACATGGAGTGGAGATGTTAACCATCTCCATTGAGAATAATGGATTTTTTCCCTCTAGCGTTTTGTAGCTTCAGGCTTCAAGCTACAAAACGCTCAGGTGTGAATGCAGCCTTAGAGCCTGCCTGCAATTTTTATATTTTTTGCATTTAGCATCTGCATTAACCAGAGTTTATCCAGAAGTTCCTAGGGGGTTCCTTAAAGTTGTATTAAACCCAAAAACAAAAAAAACAGTAAACACGCTGCAGCATAACAATTCTTAAATGCTGTGGCTGCTTTAGTTTACTTTTGTTCTTTATTTTCACATTTTGATCCTGCCAGTGAGTCTTTTATTTTTTAACTTTCTTTTAGCAGACCAGCCTGCCCAGAAAAAATGGCAATTAGGGGCCTTTAGACTTGCAGTTGGGGTGCGTTAAAAATATGCGAAGGTAGCAGACGGGCGTGCTCACATGCTGTGGTGGCTCATGTCACGTTCAAGCAAATAGGTTCACAGCCCAAACACCCCACAACTGCATACAATTTGGTGCAACATTAAAGAGTTAAACAATCAGTGAGAAGGCATCACATTGCCTCCTCACCACCCCTGAAAAGCAATCCAAACGCTTTTCAGAGAGGCACCGCAATTAAGACACAAGTCTAAATTTTAGCCTTAGAGGGCTAAATTACCACTGATGGGGTGCTTACAGGGGTCCACTTTTAATTATTACTTTATTCAACAGAAAAAAAAAAAAAAAGTTTGCTGCATCTGCCAAAAAAGTGTTGGAGTGCTGGAGTTCAGCTTTAAGTCCATGTGAATCGGCTTACTCCGAGGCAGCCCATAGACGAGTGTTTTTTTCCCCTTCAACCAGCTGGTTGATAAAGTTTCACACTTTTAAATGGCAGAGCATAAAAGCACATTTTTCAGGCGATCCCATTAAAGTCTCTGCCCCAAAGAAGCTCATTATATAAAGATGCAACAGAAAGTTGCAGTATATTTAGATTCAGTTCAGATAACATTTCAGAAATCAACCAGTGTGTCCTAAAAGTAGTGATTCCTTATACGAGTTGAGCCTAAGGGCTGAGAAACACATTCAATTTCAATCAGTTGCTATGGAGAGATTTAGCACTTTGTTGGCCTCATTTACACAGAAGACTTTTTTTTTTTTTAACAGAAAACACAGAAGACTTTTAAAGGGGGAAAGCAAACTTTTTTCAAATCTTATTTGCTCTGGGTGTTACTGGCTCAAAAGCACTGAAGCAAAAAGCTCAGTAAGGCAACTAGCATTGCCAGCACATTAAAGGTTATCTATAGGTCACAGCATACATGTTCATTTTTTAACCGGCATTGTAATATCAAAACAAACCATAGTTATTTTTCATAATCCAATATAAGCTTACTTGAAAAAAAATAATCTTTTTCATGATCCGAGTTCTGCCTGTCTGCTGCCATCTCTTTTCACAACTTCCTGGATTCCCTGCATGCTTTGCAACTTCCTCTGCTGTTTACTCAATTTCTAAGGATCACATATCCCATGGAATGGAAAAAAGGTTTCCCCATGGGGTTTTATTGGCAGCAAAACATTAAAGAAATGTTATTTTTTTCAAAAAGGTATACAAAACATGTACATGATGATACAGCCGTGAGTTCATACAAAAAGAAAGACATAGCATGATATAGACCGTTATGTAATCATACTATGCTCCCCAACATCGACGTGTTTCGACCTTAGAAGTAGGGGTCTTCTGGGGGAATACAGAGAAAAGAACTCCAAAAGAAAAATGCATTGTAACAATGAGATCATTTCACAATGCATTTCCTTTTAGAGTTCTTCCCTCTGCCCTTTTTGTATTTTTTTTTTTTTTTTTTTTTTATCAAGTAAAAATGTATACCTTTTTGAAAAAGAGAAAATTTCTTTAACCACTTGCCATCCGCGCTATGGCCGAAAGATGGCCACAGCGCGGATCTCAATTCCCGGGAGGCCGTCATACGATGTCCTCCGCTGTGCACGCTCCCTGTAGGGCGCGGGCGGGGCACGCTGCGATCACTGAGACTCGGGTGATCAGCTTTCCGAGTAAGGGGCGGGTCCCGGCCCCTTACCATGTGATCAGCTGTCAGCCAATGACAGCTGATCACATGATAAAAACAAAAGCTCGGTGATCGTTTTTTTTTTTTCTCCTCCAGCTGACAGCGGAGGAAAAAAAAAAAAAAACAGATCACCGGCTTATCTTAAAGAGACATCGGTCCCACCTTGCAATCCCCACAAGTGCCACCTGTCAATGCCCACAAGTGCCACCTAAAAGTGCTGCCTTTCAGTGTAACCCATCAGTGCCCATCACTGCCACCTATCGGTGACAGTCACTGCCGCCTCATCAGCATACATCAATGACGGACAAAAATTACCCATTTTATATTTTCATAACAAAATAAAAAATAAAATTAAACCAACCTAGAATCCCAGGTTTGCAATGTATACAAAAGTTAAGTGATAAAGGCAACTCTTTATTGAAAGCCGATACATTTTGCAATAAACTCTTAAAGTGGTTGTAAAGGCTTTTTGCCTGAACGCATTTTATGCATTAAAGCGGAGTTCCGCCATATTCTTTTTTAAAAAATTTTTTTTAAAGTCAGCACCTCCCAGGCTTTTAACATGGTGGTGGCGGGGGGGAGATGCGAAAAAGAATGTTGCTCTACATAAAGGCTATAAGAAGATTGCCAAGACCCTAAAACCGAGTTGCAGCACAGTGGCCAAGACCATAGAGGTTTAACAGGACAGGTTCTACTCAGAACAGGCCTCACCATGGTCGACCAAAGAAGTTGACTGCACGTGCTCAGCACAAAAAAGCCCACAAACTGTTTGCTGAAGGCAAGCAGACTAAGGACATGGATTACTGGAACCATGTCCTGTTGTCCGATGAGACCAAGATAAAAACTTATTTGGTCCAGATGGTGTCAAGCGTGTGTGGCAGCAACCGGGTGAGGGGTACAAAGACAAGTGTGTCTTGCCTTCAGTCAAGCATGGTAGTGGGAGTGTCATGGTCTGGGGCTGCATGAGTTCTGCTGGCACTGGGAAGCTACAGTTCATTGAGGGAACCATGAATGCCAACATGTACTGTGACATACTGAAGCAGAGCATGATCCCCTCTTTTCAGAGACTGGGCTGCAGGGCAGTATTCCAGAAAAGATATAACAACATATTTACAAAAATGTGAGGGTTGTACTCACTTTTTTCATCAAGCAGATCCCCTTTCAGCTGAAGAAAAAGGTCACCACAGCCAATTATTTGTGTGCTGGGCAACCAAACACCTCCACCATTTCTGCAGGAATCAGCACATAGATGTGCCCAGCAGATTCTCCACCCGCGACGCTGGAGAAGAGAGGATCTTAACGATGTGAGATGACATAAAAACGATTTGCTTATCAAAAATCTTAAGGAGGGGGTGCAGGTAGGGTTAAGCTGAAAACTCAAACTTGCCTAGAGATGGACAAGCAACCTAGAGGAGAATATTCTTGCCTTGTTTAACAGGGGGCTGGGTTCTCCCATAACCATGGCAAACTTAAAATGCACTATAGTGCTTATAAATAGTCCAGAAATTACAAAAACCTATTGGAAAGTAAACAATTTAATGACCAAACAGGACCTTAGTTTTGTACGAATGCATGGATACAAGACAAGCAACTAGCTTTAGTCCACTTATTTTATTGTGAGTTGTATGTCCTGTAGCAGTTGATTAAAGTGTTAACATGTTATACTCACCTACTCGACCGGGCTGCACTTGCTCTTCTGGTGTCCCCCCTCAAATGCTCCTGGCTCCTCCTCTTCTCCATGTGCCCCCATAGAAAGCCACTTGCTATGGGGGCACACGTGTGCTCGCTTCTGAGCTGTATGTATCTATGGAGCCACATTCCATTGACAGTGCAGCTTGACCCCACCCCCACTTCCTCCTCACAGCATTTGGATCAACAGCAGGAGCCAATGGCTTCTGCATGAGTTCCTGTGTGAAGAGAAAGAGGAGAGAAGAGATTGAGCCATGCACAGCTCTGGATCGATTGAGGACTCAAGTAAATATTTACATAGGTGGGGGGGGGGGGGGGGGGGAGACACCAAGCCGTAAAAAATGTTTTTTTAGCGCAAGGTGGATGTTAACCCAAATCATGAAATTTGAGCTGGGCAAATCTACCTGCAGTGTTTTCTTATCTCTCTTCAAAGCACTATGCCCCGTAGAGGTCTCCTGCTCCGTTCCTCTGTTATCAGCCTGAGAACTGACAAGTTCTCCGACACAGGAGATAAAAGCAGCCTGAGTTGTGTTGGGGAGGATGTTATAAATAGATTAGCAGCATGCTGAACGATTCAAGGAACAGATCTAAAAGTCTCTACCTATGGGGAGGGGGTGTGTCCCTTTCCTCCAATCAACTGTCTCGGCTGTATGCCCAAGCTTCACTGCAGTGCTGACCAGGAAGAGAAAATCTCCTAAAAAGATCTGAACTTTCTAAACCATATATTAAGTCTGAAGACAGCAGATATACATGTAAAACATATGTAGGGAGATTGGTTTAATCTCTGTGTATCATCTGAGGCTGTTCACTTCACTGGGTATATGTGAGGGGTTACGTCCACTTTAATGCAGGGAATGCATTAGGTTAAAAAAAAAATAAAAAACAATACACACCACACATTTTGGCTTTAGAACCACTTTAAATCAAGGCTTTCAGGATGATTGTGGATAGAATCATAACCTTTCCCAACTCATCCTGCACAAATGTCTTTCTGATAGACCACAGCCTTTGTAATTATAATGGGACATTCCTGTGGCATGTACAATTGTGATTGTAGCATCAGGAGAAAACTGTTTAATTTAAGGTCTCTGAAGAAGATCACACAGTTAAGTTAGATGGGAAGAAGCGCAATCTTAAAATTGCATAATGCATTCTTTACTTTTAGAGATGTGGAACACCCTTCCACAGTTATTGGTGTCAGTGGAGAGCTTTTAAAAAAAATGATTAGATGGGTTTCTCAGGTAAAACACAATATACAGGGATACAGGAACTCATAGTAACTTATGCACACACGAGTTGGATGTATGGAACTGTGTCTTCATTTAACATTAAGAAGTATGTAACTATGAAAAGAAAACTACCAGAAGATAGGCTGTGTTTCTATGGAAAATGTTCAGGCTTGAATGAAGTACATCTGTATAGTTTTCTTTATGCTAATATTAAATTTGTGTGCTACCAATTTACATATACGACTGCTGGAAATTCTAAGAATAACTATATCAGTAGACAACTTCATATCTACTAACCTAGAGATGCTAAGTATACTTCAGAGTCTTGTAATGGAGCCCACGGTTTTTCACTGCAATTGTGGCAGTTAAGTTCAGATTCACTTCTGTTATTGTCAGGGTTAAGTTCATCAGTAATCGGGCCCAGAAAGCAGTCTGAAAAGGTTTCTTCAGGACTTAGTTCCTGTGTGTCAGGAGCACATGGACAAATCTCAGACCACATATCCTGGCTAGACACAGTAGCGCTGCAATCTAGGCTCTCAAACATCCTCATCGAGACAAAATAATCTGCAAGAAGAAAACATTATATACATGTTCACAACTATATGAAATACATATTTATGTACAGAAAATATAAAGAAACAGTCCATACTTTATTAGTCTCTCCTATAACCTAAACCATGTGGAACCCTTCTCTCAAGAGGTCAATAAGACGTGACAAACTACTAAAAGCTCCTACAAATGCCATTTACATTCTCCACACACTATTATTCTTCTATGCAAGGAAGCCGGATTATCCTCTTTGAAAAAGATGCCATCGTTAGCTGCCTGCAAATCATTGGTGAACAAGGCTGTTCCCTCTATAATGCCACCTAGTCTAACAGGGTTGTACCTCCCAAATTTGATAAGGTTTGGAGTGGATGGGTTTCCTCTACAACCGCCTCTGTTGAGAATCAAAACAAAATGGATAAAAAAAAAAAAAAAAAAAAAGTGTGGTGTATAATTTAGTTACTATGTAAAGTTAAAAAAATTAAATAAAAAAAAGAATTTATTCTTAGCTCTATGTAGTGGTAAATATAAATAACCAGCTACCGGTAAATGGTTAGGGAACAAAATATCGAATCTACTCCAAGAATAACAGAAATTATGTATATACTATTAAAGCTGAATCTTGTGGAGGGGCATGTCCAAATGCAAGCCGAGGAAGATGTACTAAGGAAGAGCTCCGCTAATCCTGAGGGAATCCGCTGCCATCCTGCATACAGGTCACCCTGGTAAGCCTCCAAAATAGCCCTGCCTGTCCCTGGCCATCCCCTGACTCTGTCCCAGCCAGAATTACGGAGCTCGACCGGCCGACTGTGCCACCATCCAGTGCGTGGCTGGCTCCATACATCCGAGGCCCGCCGCCATTTTGAGGCCTACGGAGCCTCCGACATCGGGTCCGGCGATCCGCGGAATGATCTGTCATCCCTTCTGCACCCATCCGTGGCAACATCCCCAGTGGGGACCGCTCAGCGCATAGCTTCGGGGGCTGCCAGAGGGTCCCAGACAGCCGGCTTCACACACCCGCGGCCATTTCGCGGCCTGCAGCATCCTCTCCGCTCGGGTGCCTTGTACTCCGTGAACAGTAGCCGTTCCATACCCCGATCCCTGTGTCATATTTGGAGGTGCCAGACAGGGCACACAGCAGCTAGAATCTATCAGCCGGTGCCCAGAGTGGCTGAGAGAACCTTGTTGGGTCTCCTGCTGTTCTATGCCAGGAAATCCAGTGTCCTATGCTGGAAGCGAAAGACTCCTCCCTCTATAGATCTATGGAAAACACTTGTTAACAATGCGATACCCCTTTACAGGGACACCTATATACATAGAGGCTGCCAAAAAAAAAAACCACGACCCTCTACTGCTGCAACAGATTAGGTGACCTCTCTGATATATGATGGCTCTCCTTGCCATCCTAATAGATCAATCATGGATAGCACAATAGTTTAGGGGAGCTAGCACATTGTCGGTCCACCCCTGGAGCAGGAGCCATGATAGCCTATTGATGTTGATATAATACGGTGGCCATAGATATTCTAGTGTTTTTTTGGTGATGCAACGATACCTTGTGACCCCTGCGTGGGTCCCTTCCCTGTTAATAGCCAGATGATGGCTGTGCTGTTGTACATCTGTGTTGTCTATGTGTATGTTAAGAAAATAAATAAATAAAGAGCTAAATCTTGTATAATCAAACTCAGAGAGCAAAATGTTTATTTAAGAAGATAAAAAATTTAATAAAAAACTAAAACGTGGTTTTGCAGATTTTCAGACAGGTCTGTAATATAATATAATATATTATAATGCATGACAGAGTCCATTGTCATAGGCAGTTAGCTTAATACAAGCATAGATAAAGAAAAGAGGGCGCACTGGCCTAGTGCATTATCCAACAGATTTATTAAAAGATATGAATAAAATCATAAAGATGTCTACTCACAAATATAAGTTAAAAACACGCACGTCAGGCCACATATGTGGCTCTCATCAGTTGCTCGATAAGAGATAGCCACACATGTGGCCTGACAAGCATGTTTTTTTTAATGATTTTATTCATTTCTTTTAATAAATCTGTTGAATAATGCACTAGGCCAGTGTGCCCCCTTTTCTTTTTCTACTCTCATAGCACTGTTGGGATGATCCCAGTCCTAGAGGGCAGTCACTAATATTTAGGAGCAGCAGCATGCCTATCATCTGTCATGATGTGGTTAAAAAAACAAAAAAGTAGCCCTTTATAGTACAAAAACAGCAGATAATCACTACTATAAGATGTTCATTCATACTGTGAAATAATATATATATTTCTATCTCATCAAACAAAGTAGGAAGTAGGAAGTGTATTTTAATTGGGAGAATTGGGAGAGGGGGGTATAAATATTTTATTTTAAAGTAATACTGAAGCCTAAGGCTTTTTTACATGGATATAATGACTTTAAAAATATAATGCACAATACTGGTAAACTTTCACTTTAACCACTTCAATACCGGACACTTTTACCCCCTTCCTGTCCAAGCCAAATTTTCAGCGCTATCACACGTTGAATGATAATTGCGCAGTCATGCAACACGACCCATATGAAATTTTCATAAATTTTTTTGAGACAGATAGCACCTTATTTTAGAAGTATTTAATCACTACTGGGCTTTTTTTTATTTTTTTATTTTGCAAAATTAAAGAGACGAAGAAGAAAGAAGACAAAAATGTTGAAAACCCTTTTTCTTCATTTCTATAATATTGGATTCTTTTTCACCTGTGTGCGCTGATGGGACTGCACTGATATGCTGCACTGATCATCAGTGTAAATGTCCCGTCACAGGAAGGCAGTGATCAGTTTTCCTGTCCTCAGACAGTAACAGAGCTGAGGAAAGGAAATGCAGATAACCGGCATTTGTTTACATGATCAGTAGTAATTGGACATGGCTGATCACATGGTAAAGAGCCAACATCATTGGCCCTTTATCCTGATCAATGATGTGCTGTGCTTGAGGGAGGATAGGATGTATTCCCATAAAAAGGGCGGTCCCACCCAGCCATCCAGTAAAATTTAATTGCAATGCAATTATCTCCAGTCTATCGGCCTGCAGCCTCTCTGGGTTCAGATGCCAATCTTCCCTGCACAGAGCTCATAAAGTGACTGTAAAAGTTTGATTTCTTTGATTCAACATGTCATACTTAACTGCTCTGTGCAGCCCCTGTTCTCCTCTTCTGAGGTCCCCCACCAGTACTCCTGGCTCCTTCTACCTTCAGAGTGCCCCTATAGCAAGCTGGTTGCTATGGGGGGTACTTGTGCAGTCTTGAATCCTAGCTGCACTGTGTGCTTCCGTTGACACACACAGTGCGGCACAGCTCTGTCCCCTTCTCCATCCTCACAGGCTGTGATTAACAGCAGCAGGTGCCAATGGTACCCTCTGCTGCATTTGAGTCCTGCGAGGAGGTAGAGAGAGCACTGCTGCTGCTCTCAGGTACAGTGCTGGAAAGAGATTGGGATCAGGTAAATATAAAGGGGGAACTGGGTCGGGCTGGTCACGGGGTTGTTACCGTAAAGTGGATGTAAACCCACTCTAATCCTTTCCAAACTACTGCCATAGTGGTCATCTATAAAGGATATACATGCTGCCTGCGTGTATCCTTACCTGTCAAATGTCTCCCCTCTGTCTGTAATGAGACCCGGAAAACTGCAGATTCTGTGGATGGGTCTGTTGTCCAGAGCTCGGTGGGTGGAGTTGTGATGCGAGACTCCCCGCCCACCTTTACACTCCACTTGTCAACATGAATTTTCTCCTGTGTATTTCTTACACTGACCTTCTGCTATGATCAAAAACTTCCAGTCAAAACCCATAAAAGTCACCACATGACTTCAGCATGTCCAATCATGCTGAGGAGTGGAGCAGCCAATCCTGGGAGAGCTGGGAGAAGAAAGGAGGAGGGGATGAGAATTACAAGTAATGCCTCTCTAAGGCTTGTGCATGAGATATATAAATAACCTGTCACTCACAGCAGGTGGGGGGGGGGGGGGCTGACTGCTATTTGTCTGTCCTTTTTATCTCACTGAAAAAAAGATAAGAAGATTGCTCAGAGCTAGATTAACTCTTCATGGCAAGACTGGGCACAGATCATATGAACTCCTATACTGTACAAGTTACAAGCCTAAATTAAATTGAAAAAAAAAAAAATTGTCAGGTTTACATCCACTTTAACCGGTTCCCGACCATGTCACGCAAATATACTACTACGGCACAATGGCTCTCCTGGGCCAAATCCCGTATGGATATGTGCTACCCTTTTTGGCCAACAGAGGGCGCGCGCACGCCCGCTGCACGGCGGGGGACCCAATGCGCATGGCCGCCAGCATGGGGACTTGTGTGTTTACATACACAAATCCCTGTGTGGTCAAAGGAGAGGAGCCATTTTGTTTGTTCCTACCAAATAGGAAAAACGATACGTCTCCTCTCCTGGTCAATCCTATCCCCATAGAGGGTCAAAAGTCTCCGATCGGTCCATCGCAATACCGCAAAAAAAAAAAAAAAACACCCGCCATTACTAGTAAAATAAATAATAAAATGCCATAAATCTTTCCTATAGTTTGCAGACGCTATAACTTTACCTACCTTTTCTACCATTAGAATCACATCCTTCTCCTGCCCAGGACTACACGTCACATGAGGCATTGCTCCTCACACATGCACAAGCTCTCAGGGACTGACATGTATGGACAGTGTACTGAGTTGCAAGTAGGCTGCACCTTGTTTCCTGATATGTAAACAAATAATGCATTCTGTATGCAGGCTAAGAAGCTGACAAACTAATTGATAATGAAAATAGTTGTCAACTATTTTTTACATTGATGTCAAGTAGTACTCCTTTAATTCTGCTTATTTTGTCTTAATGCTCTGATCAGTGTAATGGCCTTACATTTTGACCTTTATTCTGTACATGTTTGGTACTCGCAATTCTGGTATTTAATTCCCGGTGAATGGCCTTGAGTTAGTTTTTTTTTTTTGTTTTGCCTGACTTAATTTGAATTTATAGGGTTGAGATCTTCATTGAGGTGTAAAACTCATTTGGCATTTTGACCTGAACCTTTGGATGGGGGTTGGGTTGTACAGGTCAAAAAAGTTGGATTTGTTGTCTACTTTGTAAACTTTTTCTGTACTATGCTTATTTTTATTTATTTTTTTATGTACAATACTGCTTAAAATAAAAAGAATGACAAAAAACAACTACTAAAAGTAGAAAGACGTGGACTACCCAGCTGAATACAAGCCCCCAGGAGAGGTCCAACTTTGCTTGTGACGTTAAAAAGAACATTGACTACAGCATGACAAGGCCACCATGGCGATACATACAAACATTCTTCCTACCTCAGTGACTAAATCCTACATCCTTGTTAACTGGGCTCCACAAATTTTACTTAAAGTGGAACTTTAGTCAGAAAGTCCTGCTAGATCACTTCAGGTTGTTGCCTTTTGCAGGAATAGCTATGTAAAACAAAACAAATAAGTGCTTATCTGTATTAAAATTCAATAATACACTCACTCTGCACATGCAAAGTTGCTCTATTTTTAGACACTGCCGAAAATCAGAGCCACTAGAGGCCGATCTGCCTAAAGATTTACTGCTGCTCAGGGGCTCTGGGCTTTGGCAAAATGGCAGCCTCTGGCAAGAAGAAACAGGAACAATGCTGGAGACAATTTATAGCGCACACAAATTTTGGTAGCATAATTATTAATGTGGAATGTATGTTCCTTTCTAAAGGAACATTTTTTTTTTTTTCCAACAAGTTATTATGGGTAAAGTTCCACTTTAGTTCATTTTTTAAGTCTATGGTGCAGGAGGGAGCAAGCCATGCCTATAAAAGGAGATTGCAGAAAAATATTTTAGCATCTCAGGGCTTTTACAGGTAACACCCACCTGTCTTGAGTGACAACAGCATACGCAAACAAAATAATTTTGAGCAATGTTGTATGAATTCTTGACTCCCAGCAATATGAATGTAGCCTGGGTATCCTTGAGACTGCAAATTAAATCTGGAAACGTTTTTTCGAAGAGCATCCTTAACAGAATACTGCTCTTTCACATAGGAAAAAAAAAACAAGCTTGAAGGATAACTCGCAACAGTATATTGCAGATTCAGATTCACTAGCTTTCACTGGCATCTGACACAAATTTAAAACTGTCTGTCTAACCTTTAGCCCTGGTTCACACTGGTTTGCGATTTGACATGTCAAATCGGCGGCAATTGCACCTTCCTAATCAATGCAACACTGCATTTGCGGGGCCGGACCGATCTCAAAAAGTAGTTTTTGTACAAATTTTTGTGATTTTGGGGTGCGATTTGCATTGACATCTGTGCAGAAACCCGCACAGGACTGACATGCAGGAGTGAAATCGTGTGAGTTCAGCTGAACTCGCACGGCTTCATTCCCGCAGCTCAGTGTGAACCTGGGTTTAACCATATAGTGGACCAACTTATATAGTTGGTCCACTATATGGTTAAAGGTGGACGTTTTTTGTATAAAATTGGGTGCTTATACGAAGGAAGGTTTTATTGACATTTATTTGTACAATAACAGCAATTGATTTTGGAGTTGTGTTATCACTATACAAGTCTACTGCTTGTAACACGTGCGTATATATAACAAAGTGTTTCTTTCAAATGGCATATTCAAATTTCAAGCAGCTATTTTGTGCAATTGTTGAGCAGGCATTCAAGTTTGCAGCGGAGCCCTGGCAGAATTATTAGCAACATGGAGATTATGCCTTTACTGCATGCTTAAATGGAAGTTTATGTGAAGACAACTCCTTGGGAGGCATTACAGGCCATGTTTTTTGTTTTGCACAATATATGTGGCAGTTGGTGATCTATACAGTGAGAGAGAAAAGCATTTGATCCCCTACTGATTTTGTACGTTTGCCCACTGACAAAGAAATGATCAGTCTGTAATTTTAATGATAGGTTTATTTTAACAAGGAGAGACAGAAAAACAAAAATATTTTAAAACCACTCCCCGCCCACACTATAGCCGAAAGACGGCTACAACGCGGGGCTTAATTTCCGGGAGCGTCCTCCTGTTTCCCTGTTCACTGCCAGTCACAGATCGTGGTAAATGGCCAATCACAGCGGCCATTTACCACTCGATCGGAATGTCCAATGAGGGATGATCTCAAATGTAAACATATGAGATCAACTCTCAGGGCTGGCTCTCCCTCACACAGAGACCACGTGTGAGGAGGGAGAGCTTTGTAGCTGCAGATCTGCGAGTTCCAACCGGTTTCAAAGTACAGTACAGTAAAAACACAGTAAATCAGAGCCCAAATAGTGCCCATACAGTTACACATCAGTGCCATTGGTTGTCACAGTGCCATCCATCAGTGCCACCTGTCATCTTTCATCAGTGTCACGTGTAATCAGTGCCATTTGTCATCAGTGTCACCAGTGCCCACCAACAATGGCTAGAAAATCATTTACAGCTGAGGAGGCGTACAATATTCTTGCGACCAACCAAAGCAACGGGGAGCTCTCCGCTTCGGATTAATCAAATTCAGATTCCAAGTCTTACGTGGACTACGAGCCTGTCCTAAGCAGTGGAACACCGACAGCCTCAGAGGAGGATGAGAGGAGGCAGTGCCATCCATCAGCACCGCCTCGGCAAGAAAGGCCAAGTACCAGTGGGGTGTCACCTCAGTCTCAAAGGGTTAGGTCCCATGCCAGCCTTCCCTATTCCCTTCAGAACCCATTGTGGCTTCCTCCTAATTCAGGAGAAGCTAACATTCCCCCTTTCACTGCCCAGCCAGGAGTCCAGGTGGACACAGAACATTTTTCACCGATAGATTTTTTTCCACCTTATTTTTACTGAGGACATGCTTGCATCAATTGTGCCCCAGTGCAACCTATAGCCCATCAATTAATAACAAGTAACCCAACGCCCTATAATGCACGTCCCTAAGAGTGGAGAGCCCTAACAGTGGAGGAGTTTAAGATTTTTTTGGGCCTCACATTCTGTATGGGACTAACCCAAAAAAATTAAATTACGTTCATATTGGTCATCCCTCCCCATCCACCACATGCCTATCTTTTCCTCAGTAATACCCAGAACCAGATATCTCACGATTATGAAATTCCTACACTATAATAATACCCAGTGCCCTCCCCGAAATTACCCAAATTATGATAAGCTCTATAAAATTCGGCCACTACTACATTATTTTTCTGAAATCTTCCCCCAGTTGTTTACCCCAGACCAACACATATGCATGGATGAGACCCTTGTCAAATTTACTGGCAGGCTGGGCATAAAACAATTTATTCCCACCAAAAGGGCCCACTATGGGGTGAAGCTGTATAAATTGTGCGACTGAGCAACAGGGTATACATATGCCTTTATGGTATACGAAGGGAAGGACACCCAGCTGCATCCCCCTAATTGCCCAGACTACATAGGAACCAGAGGGAAAATCGTTTGGGAACTCATAAACCCACTCCTGGAGAAAGGCTACCATTTGTATGTGAACAACTTTTATACTAGTTTGCCCCTGTTCCGCAACCTTGGCAGGAAGAACACTCCAGCATGTGACCACACTTTTGCCTACCGATTCTGTACATACCTCTGCCTGATCTGGAACTGACCCTGGACTGTTTGACCATGCCTCTTGGACTGATCTTGTGGGTCTCACAAGTAAGATGTTTTTCTGGATGAAGAAAACTATTCTTTGTTTTCTCATTCCCAGATTAGGGTCTGGAGACTCAGAGGCTTCAAAAGAGATTTGGGTGGGAGAAGCCTCTACCCCTGTCCCCATTCTGTCCTGAACGAGGCCCTACTTCTGCCTGCTGCCTGTAGGACTTCTGCCATCATGCCTCTGCCTGTCGCATGAACTGACCACACCACATGGACCAATATTTTGGCACTGCTGACAATCTCTGCCTGCACTGACTCTGGACTGTATCCCTGCCTGATGCCTGGACATTTGTGTTCACTTTTGCTGACCAAGTCACTGCCTGCTGCCTGGACCAGTGCTATTCTCCTGTGGACAACTGCGCTACTAAAACCACAGGTAATCTTTTGTTTACCCTTTAATCAGCAGAATGTATTTTGGGGTGCAATTCTTGGTATGTGCATGCTATGTGTTCCTAGAACACCTGACTGTGTTCCTTGCATACAATGTAGGTAATTAGAAGACTGTGGATGGGCGCACTCCAAAACAAATTCAGTGCCTTTATTAAAAAAAATAAAAAAAAAAACACACACAACAGGAACACTACAAATAACATCACAGCAAGAAGCGACAACCTCTGACGCGTTTCACACTACAGGGAGTGTTTATTCATAGGTGTTCCTTGCATGTTGGGCCTCTATATGTGGCCATTGTCCTGGTGCTCCAGGGCCTTCAAAAGTGTAATAGGTGGTTGAGAAATGAGATGTGCAATTTATGCTCCTAGAATGCCTGATTGTGTTCCTTGCATATTGGGCCTCTGTGTGTGGCCAGACTGTTTAATAGTCTCACACATATGGTATCGCCATACTCAGAAGGAGTATCCAAATGTATTTTGGGGTGTAATTTTTGCCATGTACATGCTATGCGTTGGAAATATCTTTTAAATGGACAACTTTGTGTCTAAGAAAAAATAAAATATATATATATATATATATATATATATATATATATATATATATATATATATATATATATATATATATATACATATACATACATATACATATACATATACATACACACACACACACACACACACACACATATACACACAGGGCTTGACAAATTTGCTTGGAATCTAGGAGCCAGCTAAAAAAGTTAGGAGCCAGGTTCTCTTTTTTTTTTTTTTTTTTAACGACATGGAGATGAGTGAGGGGAAGATGGCCCCCGCCTGTCTCCAAGTCATTGCAGGGCAGAAGCGACTTCAAATCGTCACTTCTGCCATAGTTCTTTAAAAAAGGAACATTTTATTAATTTTTTTTTCAAATGGCAATTTTTTTTTTAGCATTTTAGTGTAAATATGAGATCCGAGGTCTTTTTGACCCCCAGATCTCATATTTAAGAGGTCCTGTCATGCTTTTTTCTATTACAAGGGATGTTTACATTCCTTGTAATAGGAATAAAAAAAGTTACAATTTTTTTTTTCAAAAGAACAGTGAAAAAATTAAAAGTTAAAATAAATAAGAAAAAAATAAATAACTTTAAACACGCCCATCCCGCCGAGCTTGTTTGCAGAAGAGTAGCGCCCGCATATGAAAGCGGTGTTTAAACTACACATGTGAGGTATTGCCGTGATTGGTAGAGCGAGAGCAATAATTCTAGCCCTAGACATCCTCTGTAACTCAAAACATGCAACCTGTAGAATTTTTTAAACGTCACCTATGGAGATTTTAAAGGGTAAAAGTTTGTCGCCATTCCACGAGCGGGCAAAATTTTGAAGCGAGACATGTTTGGTATCAATTTACTCGCCGTAACATTATCTTTCACAATATAAAAAAAAAAAAAAAAAAAAAAAAAATCGGGCAGACTTTACTGTTGTGTTATTTTTTAATTAAAAAAAGTATTTTTCCCAAAAAAGTGCGCTTGCAAGTCCGCTGCGCAAATACGGTGTGACAGAAAGTATTGCAACGACCGCCATTTTATTCTCTAGGGTGTTAGAAAAATAAATATATATAATGTTTGGGGGTTCTAAGTGAAGGAGATAGGCAGGCAGTGAAAACAAAACAAAAATCTCCATCAGCATTGCTGGGTGTCATACCAACGGCCACCACAAGAGGGCGCCAGATTCTACAAGGTACCATAAGACCGCACAAGGCCGCAAAGCCGGGGCCTCAATTACCGGCCGGCGCGGCCCTTCGCAATCGCGCGCGCGGCGGGGGGGGGGGTGCACTATGGAGACAGGATAACCCCCAGCTGTGCTGCCCCAGGTCGCTAATTCTAGTCGCCAATGCGACCTGGCGCCCGGTATGTATGTATAATATATATATATATATATATATATATATATATATATATATATATATATATATATATATATATATATATATATATATATATATATAAATATATATATATATATATATATATATATATATATATATATAAAAAACGTGTTTTCACCTCCCCCATTTTCCAAAAACGTCTGGGGAAAAAAATTAACCTTTCAAAAGACTCATGTGCAAAGTGACAAATGAATGAATTACAAATATAAAATAAATGGATGACAAATCTTGCGATATGAATTGTATCAAATAAAAAAAATGACTAATATAATGACCATATCATCACACATATATAAAAATAAAAATGTCTAGAAATATTGCTTTGATGCAAAAAACCTAAGTGCAAAAAAAAAAAATTAAGTGGAAAAGTCCTTGGAAAAAGTGTGCTAAAAGTCCCAAGTGTAAAATTTGAAGTTTGAACGATCTTTAGACCACCGTACAAAAACCCCAGACGAAGTCTATTGAGACGAAACACGTCGGTAGGACTCCACTGCCACTACCTTTATTTTAACAAGCGTTTGAAACACTTTTAAAATTCAAGTGTACTACTTTTTAATAAGTTTCTTTTGTCATATACTATACTATACTATACTATACACTATATGGTCTTCTCTATCCTCGGAAATTACATACTCCTGTACGGAGAAGGACCTTTTCCAAAAGTTGTGAGACACAACTCCAGAGGCCGCATAACAGCTGTCGGCTGACACTATAAGCTTTCTCGACTCGAGCCGGTGGTGTTGTCTCACTGGTGGTTGCAAATCAGAGCTTTTTGTACGGTGGTCTAAGGATCGTTCAAACTTCGGATTATACACTTGGGACTTAGCACACTTTCCAAGGGCTTTTCCACTTAATCTTCTTTTTTTGCACTTATATTGCTTTGATGCAAAAAAACCTTTCTGGACATTTTTATTTTTATATAAGTGTGATGATATGGTCATTATATTAGTCACTTTATTTGTTAAATGATACAATTCATATCACAAGATTTGTCATCATTTATTTTATATTTGTTATCATTTGTCACTTTGCACATATGTTGGTTTTAGCATTTGTTTAGCTAGACCATTGATTCAATTGTTCTAGCGCTACACTTTACTTATTTTTAATCTACTTTGAAACAAAACTATCCATTTGTTGTGTTAGCAGCCACCAATTACTTTTTGGCAGCGCTGTGTTTCTTTTGACTTTACACTTTTGTACAAAAGACTCATTATGCCTCAGATTATACATTGGAGTATTAACTTTCCAAAATGGGGTCATTTTGTGGGCGTTTCCATTGTCCTAGTGCTCCAGGGCCTTCAAAGGTGTAATAGGTAGTGTAACGTTTTGGGGGTTGTTTAGCTCAAGTGTAGCACCCACTAGCGAGAACAGTCCACACAAATGATTCCTTTTCAGGGCTTTTTGGCCCACTTTTATTAAACAAAATCAAACAAGGTCCCAGCAAAAGTGGTTTCCCTCACAGGTGGTTTTCACCGCCAGCAACAAGTAAAAGGCTATTCAGCCTCTTGGCTTACACATGCAGCATTGCAAAAAAAAATACCGAGCCACCTGGCTCTCTTCAGCAGCAGACACACCACTGCTCAAGCTCCCACACGGAGCTCACCTGATTACTGTTAGCGACCTCAGACTCGGGTCTGTATAAAAGTCACCTGTCCACAGAAGCAATCAGATTCCAACAGGTGACAACAGTTGGTGCGATAATTTGCAAATGAAAGAAACACAAAATAACTGTCAATCTCCCATGGTCTGGGGCTCCATGCAAGTTCTCACTTTGTGGAGTTTCAATGATCATGAGACTGGTGAGGAATCAGACTAGAACAACAGGGGAGAAGCTTGTCAATGATCTCAAGGCAGCTGGGTACATAGTCACCAAGAAAACAATTTGTAACACAGCTGAGACCATAGTCACTAAGAAAACAAATTTGTAACATTATGCCGTGGAAGGAGAAGGGAGGAGGAAGAGAAGAAGAAATGCTGCCTCTGACCCCTAGAACACGAGCCCCACCATCAAACATGGAGGTGGAAACATTATGCTTTTTCTGCTAAAAGGGACAGGACAACTTCACAGCATCAAAAGGACAATGGACAGGGCCACGTACCATCAAATCTTGGGTGAGAACCTCCTTCCCTCACCCAGGGCATTGAAAATTGGGTCGTGGATGTCATATCCCCTCTAAAGCGTGTTTTCTCCAGAGAGAATAAGTTCAATGCTTGTAGCCTTTACCCATAGCAGAGATCCTCTAGTCCCTTTATTAGCTTTGTTGCCCTTCTCTGGACTCTATCCAGTTCCAGCACATCCTTCCCCAGGACTGGTGCCCAGAACTTTACAGCATACCTAACATGAGGCTGGACCAGAGTCTTGTATAGTGGGAGAATTATTGTCTTGTCTGGAGTGAATCCCCTTTTAATGCATGCCAATATTCTGTTGGCTTTGCTAGCAGCAGCTTGGCATTGCATGCCATTGCTGAGCCTGTCATCTACTAGGACCCCCAGGTCCTTTTCCATCCTAGGTTCCCCCAGAGGTTCTTCCCCTAGTGAGTAACTTGCATTTGTATTTTTAGCACCCAAATGCATTACTTTACATTTTTCAACATTAAACCTCATTTGCCATGTAGTTGCCCACCCCGTTATTTTATTTAGGTCTTCTTGTAAGATTTCCACATCCCATGCAGAAGTTATTGCCCTGCCTAATTTTGCATCATCCACAAAATATTGAAACTGAGCCGTTTATCCCATCCTATCGTTTATGAATAAATTAAACAGAATTGGTCCCAGGACAGATCCCAGGGGAACCATGCCAAGTATTGGCTATTTATCACCACCCTTTGGAGCCGCCCCTGTAACCGGTTTTCAATCCAGGTACTCACCCTATGGTTCATGCCGACAGACCTCAGTTTGTAACTTTTGTGGGGAGCTGTATCAAACACCTTTGCAAAATCCAGATACACTACATACACAGGCCTTCTTTTACCTAGAGGGCAGCTCACTTCTTCATAGAATGTTAATAGATTCCCTCTTGCCAGACCAAAACCATTCTTCATGAATCCGTGCAGATTACCACTAATGATACAGTTTTTGTTTTTTTAACACTAAAATCTTAGCTATAGTCCCTTATCTTCCCCTTCATTAGCTTACATACTATGAATGTTAGGCTGACTGATCCGTAGTTTCCAGGGATATATCCCGGACCTTTTTTAAATATTTTCTCCAATCAGCTGGTACCATTCCAGTCAATAAACTGTCCATAAAAATTAGGAACAAGGGTCTAGCAATGGTCTAGCTATCACCCAAGTTCCTTAACCACTTCAGCCCTGGAAGGTTTTACCCCCTTCCTGACAAAAGCACTTTTTACAAATTGGCACTGCGCTGATTTAACTGGTAATCGCGCGGTCATGCAATGCTGTACCCAAACAAAATGTACTTCTTTTTTCCCCCCAACACATAGAGCTTTCTTTTGGTGGTATTTGATCACCTCTGCAGTTTTAATTTTTTGCGATATAAACGAAAAAAAAAAAAGACAGAAAATGTTGGAGGAGGAGATTTTCTATAAAAAAAAAAAATACAATAAATTCAAATTTTAGTCCAGAATGTATTCAGCCACCCCAGGATGTTATCCCATTTAATATCATCTACCAAAGAGCGCAGTTTACGGAAGTTGGCTCTTTTGAAGTTCAGTGTCCTTGTATTAGCCTTCCATTTCTTATTTCTGTGATTTATACTGAATCCAATTGACCTATAGTGGCTGTTTCCCAAGTTGCCTCGTATTTCCACATCCGCAATCACGTCTGTATGGTTTGTTTTTCATATTTTATTCTTTATTTATTTTTTTCCTTCATTCAATAAGGGAAAATACAGAAAACATAAGAACACAATGGTCCATATTTTATAAGAACGGGTAAAAAAAAAAAAAAAACAACAGCAAGTCTAGAAAGAGAAAAGAACAGAAAATAAAAAGGACTTCCTTTTTCAAAACGTAATATATCACTTCTCAATTACAACATAATATAAGAGCACATAATTCCCATTGAACCATTGCCTACACATGTTCCTATCATTTCTGTATGGGGGTCCTAGGGTGATTCCCCCAAGTACCCTCCCTTCCCCTTATGATCTTACCCTCCCCCTGTTGCATCTCTATTTATCCTCCCCAAACCCACCCCCCCCCCCACGGGGCCAAAAAAAAAGGGAAAAATCCTCTGCTCCCCCCCCCCTCGGCCCGGCAGGATGGAGGAATCCTATCAAGTACATTCCTGTGCGTTCGAGCTCACCCCCTTATCTGCCCTCTCCAGCATTTTCTCCCAGTAGTATCTTCCTTTCCTCCGAGTGCATAAATCTATTCCACCCTCCCCAAATGTTATTATACCGCTCTTTTATATTTTGGACTGAGGACACCAAGTCCTCCATAGCTCCAATCTCTCTTACTTTATTTAACCACCTTACTATTGAAGGTGGATTTGAATCCTTCCAACATAAAGGGACATTTGCCTTGGCCGCATTAAACAAGTGGCATAGAATAGACTTTCTATAAGTCCATTTCGGTATTTGAGAGGAATGAAGCAGGAAAAGGGCCGGATCATATGGGATTACAGTTTCTATACATTTTTGGGATATCCTCCGGATTTCTCCCCAAAAATGCCTAATGTTAGAGCATGTCCAAAATATGTGAACTAAGGATCCTGGTTCCTCTCAACATCTCCAGCACCGTCCTGTAGTTTACGGATAGAATCTCTGAAGTTTTAATGGCATATAGTACCATTGCATCATTATTTTGTAGTTTAATTCTTGAATTCGGGTACAACAAGTGCTCTGGGACAGATATATAAGGTTTCTCCACTGAGCCGTAGTAAAAGTCCTATTCAAATCCCTTTCCCACTTTACCTTACTGGAAAGCACATAGTCCTCCGGAGGTGTATTTAACATCCCATACATTCTTGAGATCAACAGCGGGAGCGGTTCTTGCCCGTCACAATATTGTTCGAATGTTGTTAGTTGGCGTGCATATTTTACTGCCGACTCCAGAGACCTCAAAAAATGCAATACCTGTATCGCTCGCCACATCTTTAACTCAAAGGGACCCTCTATTTGCATCAAGACCGCTAGAGTAGGCCAGGCCCCATTGTGGATGAAGTGTGAGACTTGAGATATGCCTCTCTCTTCTAAATTTTTGAATGCTCCTACCTCAATCCCTGGAGGGAACCCCGGATTACCCAGCACAGGAAATAAGGGTTAATTTTTCAAGGAAATTTTGGAGTCTCGAATTAAAATAGAACTAATACGTAGTGTGGTGCCTATAGTGGGATGCTTCCTAATAGACATTGGTATTCTTTCATAGCACCAAGGTGCTCTACGTAGGGGTATCGCACTAGCCTGCTGTTCCAGTTCTAGATGTCTGCACCAATCTACCACCCTCCCCAAGTGAACTGCATGGTAATATTTCACTATATTTGGGACTGCTAATCCACCGAAGCACCACCGAGCACTTTTTACAAATTGGCACTGTGCTGCTTTAACCGGTAATTGCGCGGTCATGCAATGCTGTACCCAAACAAAATTTACTTCCTTTTTTTTCCCCAACACATAGAGCTTTCTTTTGGTGGCATTTAATCACCTCTTTCGATATAAACGAAAAAAGACAGAAAATGTTGAGAAGGAGAATTTCTATTAACCACTTGATTACTGTGCACTTAAACCCCCCTCGTGACCAGACCAATTTTCAGCTTTCGGCGCTGACGCACTTGGAATGACAATTGCGCGGTCATACAACACTGTACCCAAATGAAATTTTTACAATTTTTTTTCCCACAAATAGAGCTTTCTTTTGGTGGTATTTAATCACAGCTGGGGTTTCTATTTTTTGCTAAACAAAGAAAAAAAAAAAAAAAAAATCACGTTTAATAGTTTGTTATAAAATTTTGCAAACAGGTAATTTTTCTGCTTCATTGATATGCGCTTATGAGGTGGCACTGGTGGGCACTGATAGGCTGCACTGGTGGGCACTGATAAGTCGGTACTGATGGGCACAGCAAAGATGGCACTGATGGGCACGGATGGGTGGCACCGATGGGCACTTTTATTAGCCAAAGGTGGGCACCATGGACCCTGGGCATATTGCAGTGAGAGGGACTGATGTCTTTTTTTTCTCCTCGCACTGTCAGCGCGAGCAGGAAAAATAGCCGATTACCGGCTCGGTTATTATCACATGATCAGCTGTCATTGGCTGACAGCTGATCACGTGGTAAGGGGTCGGGATCGACCCCTTACTCGGATCTGTGATCCAGCGAGTCTCACAGACTCGCGGATCACAGAGCGTGCCACGCACACCCTTCAGGGGGCCCGCAGGCAGCTCGTTGCTGGGACGACGTCAATAGACGTCGTCCCGGCATATCAGATCCACGCTGTAGCCGTCATTCGGCTATAGCGCGGATCTCAGGTGGTTAAAAAAAAAAAAAAAAAAAATACAATAAATTCTAATTTTAGTCCAAAATGTATTCAGCCACCCCAGGATGTTATCCCATTTAATATCATCTACCAAAGAGCGCAGTTTACGGAAGTTGGCTCTTTTGAAGTTCAGTGTTCTTGTATTAGCCTTGCGTTTTTTTATTTCTGTGATTTATACTGAATCCAATTGACCTATAGTGGCTGTTTCCTAAGTTGCCTCGTATTTCCACATCCGCAATCAGGTCTGTATGGTTTGTAATCAGTAGGTCTAGTAATGTGTTCTCTTGTTGGTGCGTTCACCAACTGACCCATGAAATTATCCTGCAAGACATTTAGGAAATGGCGAGCCTTAGACGATTGCAAGTTTCCTTCTGCCCAGTCTAGATCCAGATAATTAAAATCCACCATTATAACAACATTTACCAGCCTTTCCGCCAATCCAAGCTGTGATAGGCGGTCCGCCTCCCCCTTCTTCCTCAGGTTACGGGGCCTGTAACATACGCCCACTATTACTTTATTTTCCTTCCTTTGGAGCTCCACCAACAAGGATTTCACCTCCTCTCTCGCTCCATTAGTAAAGACATTTCTCACGTTCACTTACACATCATTCTTGATGTACATGCATACCCCTTCCCCCTTTCCTACCCTTCCTATCTCTGCAATATAGGGAATACCTCTGTCAAACCAAGTTTTTGAAATCCCCACAAAATCAAACCACCCTTGTACATTAGCAGCTCCAGTTCTCCCATTTTATTACAAGGCTCTTAATTTTGTCCTGTCGCATGCCATTTCCTTCTTAGTTGTTATGAGGCTGCAATTTTGATTTGCCAACTTACTTTGGGCTTTGGTATTCTAGTCACCCTACCGCTAATGCCCCCAATATTACCCGCTAAACATTTCTCCAAGCTGACTAGCTCCACATCTAGAACCCCCCTCCCGACACCTAGTTTAAAAGCCCCTCTAACCTTTCGGCCATCTCTCCCAGCAGAGCTGCACCCTCCCCATTTAGCTGCAGCCCATCCCTGCTAAAGAGCTGGTTACCGACTGAAAAGTCAGCCCAGTTCTCCAGGAACCCGAACCCTCCTTTCTACTCCAGCTCCTCAGCCACTTGTTAATTTCATTAATCTCCCACTGTCTCTCTGGTGTGGTTAGAGGTACCGGTAGTATTTTTGAGAATACTACCTTGAAGGTCCTACTCTTCAATTTAGCTCTTAAGTCCCTGAAATCGTTTTTTCGGACTCTCCATCCACCTCTAACTTTGTCATTTGTACCCACATGTACCATGACAGCTGGGTCCTCTCCAGTCCCACCCAATAATCTGTCTACCCGATTCGCAATGTGCTGAACCCGCCCGGTACAACATACAGTTCAGCGCTTACGGTCTTTGTGACAGATTGCCCTCTCTGTCCTAATAATTGAATCCCCTACCACAAGGATCTTTCTTTCCTTACACTTACACTTACTCTTGCCCTCAATGGAAGAGGAGTTTTTCCAGTTCCTCCAAGTTTACCAGTTGGATGGAAAACAGCCAGGTGAAGCGGCAGAAAAAGAAAAAAAAAAAAAAAAAAAGTGTCTTGCACTCCATGCCTTGGCCTGTTTAAACTGAAAAAAAAAAAAAATTAGATCTTGTGAGCCTGGGGGAAAAAACAGGATGAACAAAGATGGGAAGTAAAGGTGAGGGCAAAAGGTGCCATCTCGTAACAGGCAAAGGCTGTGTGGCACGCTTTCCAAGTAGCCCCAATAGCTAGGCGTTTAGCAGTGGCAGCTGGTGGGCTCTCATTTGGGGGGGTGGCAAACCCCCCCAGCGTGGCACTGACCACCCACTGCATCCGATGGACCACCCATCAGACCACCCATAGCACTGACCACCAGCGGGCACTTACCCGCTTTGTGGCGGGGCTCTGGTGTCAGCTCCTCAGGCTTCCTCTCGGGTGTCTCCTCTTCCGCTAAAGTGCTAGGCATCCAATAGGATCGCCTGTCGCTTTGGGCAACTGGGAAACTGGTCTCACAGACCTGCCTCCTGATTGACGGGGGAGGAACTGAAGTGTGACCATAGCAAAAATGTCACACAACAGGGTGGAATCAGGACGCAGTGCTCTGCACCTTGAGCCCACCCTATTTTGAAGCCTATCAGAACCTCTGGCTCTAATCACACGCCTCAAAATACACACCCCCCCGCCATAGTAATTCATGTGTTCGGCATCCTGAAAAGGGCCAGGTGCATGTATAGGGAGGGCAGTGCCCATGCGCCAACAATGCACGGGCCACCATTGGTGTTTAGACAGGTCAACTTAGGAAGCCAAAGAAGAGTCCGCAGAGGGACAGGAAGATTTCCTATTCTAGTGAAACCCATTGTTTCGCAGTTGTAAGTCTAGACCAGTCTAAAGCTGTCGTCAGCTTTCTTGTTTAAAAAAAAAAAAAAAAAAAAAAAAGCTGTCGTCAGGTGTGAGGCAATGTAGTTGAGTCAAATGTCAGGTAGGGCTATACCTCCAGCGCCTTTCGGCCATCAGAGACTGGAGAGAATTGTTTTAAGCGGCCGGGTTTGTTGGAACATATTAAAATGTATTTATAAAAGAGAGATTGGAGAGTTTTGCAAAAGTGTGCAGGAAGTTGAACAGGTATTATTTGAAACAGATAAAGTATCCACAAGGATTGTCTTAAAAAAAATAAAAATAAAAAAAAAAAACTTTAAATTAATGTATGAATTTTAACAGTGGTCTGTAGTTTATACAGGCTAGGGTAACATCAAAGCCCCATACATAGTGCATTCATTGAGAAAATGCAAAGTGTTCCCTGAATGGCCTGAGACTTGGAAGACTGCAACCACCATTGTAGTAGCTTAGACTACTATAGTAGTTTTCAACTTCCACAAATCATGGGGTTGATTTACTAAAGCCCAAAAGCAAAATTGCTGTTTTTTTATTTTCCTTGAATGCCCCCCTCAGATCAACAGCGACTGCACTTCCAAGTGCACTTGCCTTTAGTAAATAAACCCCCAATTATTACATATGCATACTTATAGTATATTGTACCAAGCTGGCCCAGTGTAAGTATGCAAAATATATCATCCTTGGACTTCCCATTTTTAAAAAAAAAAATTACATTTTCTTATTTCAATATGGGTGCATTTACTCATTATGTAAAAAAGGTGGAATATGCCTTTAATAAAACATGCCACTATACATACCCGCAGTAAAAGCAGATTTAAAGTATAACTAAAATGCAAAACTTTTTCTCTAGTAGATAGAGTTGAGAGGAATTAAAGGATTTATATTGCTGTCTGTGCCCTTGGTGGAGCGTTTCATTCTCTCCATTTGTCATGTTTACCATCATCACTGAAAAGTGAAAGAAAAACCCACATTTTGGGATGTCATCAGAACAGGAAATCAAGGGAAGATCTTCCAATGGGAAAATAGTTCTGGTGACACACACAGGGATTCCCACACTTTGAAGAGATTTCTTCTCACTTCCTGTTTCACTTCCTGTGAATATGGGGCAGGTAGTGAAGGGAAGGGAATTCTTCCCAATAGCAGATGGAAAAAACAAAACTGAGAAAAGAGACCAGCGTAAAGGCTTATAGTGTAGCATTTTAACCACTCCAATACCAGGCACTTAAACACCTTCCTGCCCAGACCAATTTTGAGCTTTCAGCGCTGTCGCACTTTGAATGACAATTGCGCGGTCATACTACACTGTACCCAAATGAAATTTTTATCATTTTGTTCCCACAAATAGAGCTTTTTGTTGGGTGGTATTTGATCACCTCTACTGTTTTTATTTTTTGCTAAACAAAAAAAAATATTTTTTTTCAAAATTTATTTTAAAAGTATGTTTTTTTTTTGTTTCAGTATCAAAACTTTGTAAATAAGTAAGTTTTCTCCTTCACTGATGGGGCTGCACTGACGGGCACCGATGAGGTGCCACCAATGAAGTGGCACTGATGAGGTGGCACTGATGGGCGACACGGATGGGCACAGATAGGCGGCACAGATGGGCATGGATAGGCGGCATTGTATTAATGGATGCCAATCAGTGCCAAGCAATAATGCATGCCAATCAGTGATGCCCATTGTGGGCACTGACTGGCATCCATTGTGGGCACTGACTGGCAAACCTGGTGCTGGGCATCCCTGGTGGTCCAGTGTGGGCATCCTCAGGGGGGCTGCGCTGATAATCGATCACAGACCCCCCTGTCAGAGGAGCAGCCGATCGGCTCTCCTCTACTCGCGTCTGACAGACGCGAGTGAGGAAAAGCCGATCAACGGCTCTTCCTATTTACACTGTGATCAGCCGTGATTGGACACGGCTGATCACATGGTAAAAAAAGAGTCTCCGTCGGAGACTCTTTACCGAAATCATAGTCAGACTGACACACCGCAACAACGATCGCCGTGATGTGCACCCCCGTCGGCTCAAAATCCTGAGGACATCATATGACGCCAGGTCAGGATTTTGAAACCACTTTGCCGCCGTCGTTTTTCTATAGGGCGGGCGGCAAGTGGTTAAAAACAAGGTATTTATTGTTAAAGACAAGTAAAATGCACTCATAAGCCATCAGGCTAGGCTCAAAACCACTTAGGCAGGGGGACCGCACAGGTGTCACTGGAGCTGGTGCTCTGGAGATCCCAGAGATAGAGCAGGAGCAATGAGCTGCAAGAGCCTACCTGAAGAAGAAAGGACACTCCTTAAAAACGCTTCCCCACCCTCAGCACTCCACCAGCATTTCCTCCAAGTGGGCGGACTACCACTGACAAACGGCTTTCTTCCTCATGCAGTCTCGGCTCTTGCAGCTCCTCCATCCTGCTCCATCCCTGCGAGATCTCCAGGGCACTGGCTCCAGTGACATTTGTGTAGTCCCCCTGCCTCAGTGGCTTCCAGCCCAGCTTCCTGATGGTTTGCGAGTGCATTTTACTTGTCTTAAACAATAAATACCTTGTTTTAATATACAACACTAGCCTTTGCGCTAGTTTCTTTTCTCTCTTTCACATGTTCTGGAGCTCCTCCTCTGGCCACCCAGCAGCATTAGACTTTTTTTGTGTGTAGCTCGGCTGCCATTGTATAGTGCCTGGGTACCCAGGACCTATACACCATTCAGGTCATTATTGTACCCTGTGCTAATCCTATAGATAACTGGTTGACTATAACTCCATACTGATCATAATCATCAGTATTACTGCTTGGTTCACTATCCTCCTTATTTTCCTGGATCTCTTTGTTTCCACTTCACTATTTGGTACTGCACTCTGGAGTGTTTTCATTACTGCTGAAAAAACAAAACAAAACAAACAGGGGTTATAACTAGAGATGCACCAAAATTTAGGCAGCCGAAAAAGGTGCCGATAATGGTGCCGAAAACGCATGCGATTTTATCACAATTTTACTGTGCTTATGGTGTGTTTTTCATTCGTCATGTGACTCAAAAACGTAACACGAGTGCATTATTTAAGCGTTCTTGCCGCGTTTTTAATGCATTTCAACAGGGAGGTGTGTTTTTGGTGCGTTTTTTTTTTTAAACTGATGCAGCAAGCAAGATTTTTACCACCACAATGGAATCGCAAAGGACCAGCGTGAAGACATACATAGAATTTAAAGGGATGTATATACTACCTTCCATGTAATATACTCACAGATCCTGCGTTGTATACATTACCTTCCATGCAATATACTCACTGATCCTGCATTGTATACAGTCAGATCCATAAATAATGGGACATCGACAATTCTAATCTTTTTGACTCTATACACCATCACAATGGATTTGAAGTGAAACGAACAAGATGTGCTTTAACTGCAGACTTTCAGCTTTAATTTGAGGGTAGGAATTACAACATTTTGTATCTGTGCCTCCCACTTTTTAAGGGACCAAAAGTAATGGGACAATTGGCTGCTCAGCAGTTCCATGGCCAGGTGTGAGTGTGCTATTTGCATTTGGAATCTGTTGCTGTCAACTCTCAATATGAGATTCAAAGAGCTGTCACTATCAGTGAAGCAAGCCATCATTAGGCTGAAAAATACAAAAGAAAACAAACCCAGAGATATAGCAAAAACATTAGGTGTGGCCAAATCAACTGTTTGGAACATCTTTAAAAAGAAAGAACGCACCGGTGAGCTCAGCAACACCAAAAGACCCAAAAGACCACGGAAAATAACTGTGGTGGATGACCGAAGAATTCTTTCCCTGGTAAAGAACACCCTTCACAACAGTTGGCCAGATCAAGAACACTCTCCAGGAGGTAGGTGTATGTGTGTCAAAGTCAACAATCAAGAGAAGACTTCACCACAAGATGTAAACCATTGGTGAGCCTCAAAAACAGGAAGGCCAGATTAGAGTTTGCCAAACAACATCTAAAAAAGCCTTCACAGTTCTGGAACAACATCCTATGGACAGATGAGACCAAGATCAACTTGTACCAGAGTGATGGGAAGAGAAGTGTATGGAGAAGGAAAGGAACTGCTCATGATCCAAAGCATACCACCTCATCAGTGAAGCATGGTGGTGGTAGTGTCATGGTGTGGGCATGTATGGCTACCAATATAACTGGTTCGCTTGTATTTATTGATGATGTGACTGCTAAAAAAAGCAGCAGTATGAATTCTGAAGTGTTTCGGGCAATATTATCTGCTCATATTCAGCAAAATGCTTCAGAACTCATTGGACGGCGCTTCACAGTGCAGATGGACAATGACCGAAGCATACTGCGAACGCAACCAAAGAGTTTTTTAAGGGAAAGAAATGGAATGTTATGCAATGGCCAAGTCAATCACCTGACCTGAATCCGATTGAGCATGCATTTCACTTGCTGAAGACAAAACTGAAGGGAAAATGCCCCAAGAACAAGCAGGAACTGAAGACAGTTGCAGTAGAGGCCTGGCAGAGCATCACCAGGGATGAAACCCAGCATCAGGTGATGTCTATGCGTTCCAGACTTCAGGCTGTAATTGACTGCAAACGATTTGCAACCAAGTATTAAAAAGTGAAAGTTTGATGGATGATTGTTAATCTGTCCCATTACTTTTGGTCCCTTAAAAAGTGGGAGGCACATATACTAAGCTGAAAGTCTGCAGTTAAAGCACATCTCGTTTGTTTCAAATACATTGTGGTGGTGTATAGAACCAAAAAGATTAGAATTGTGTTGATGTCCCAATATTTATGGACCTGACTGTATATACTACCTTCCATGTAATATACTCACTGATCCTGCATTGTATATACTACCTTCCATGTAATATACTCACTGATCCTGCATTGTATATACTACCTTCCATGTAATATACTCACTGATCCTGCATTGTATATACTACCTTCCATGTAATATACTCACTGATCCTGCATTGTATATACTACCTTCCATGTAATATACTCACTGATCCTGCATTGTATATACTACCTTCCATGTAATATGCTCACTGATCCTGCATTGTATATACTACCTTCCATGTAATATGCTCACTGATCCTGCATTGTATATACTACCTTCCATGTAATATGCTCACTGATCCTGCATTGTATATACTACCTTCCATGTAATATGCTCACTGATCCTGCATTGTATATACTACCTTCCATGTAATATGCTCACTGATCCTGCATTGTATATACTACCTTCCATGTAATATGCTCACTGATCCTGCATTGTATATACTACCTTCCATGTAATATGCTCACTGATCCTGCATTGTATATACTACCTTCCATGTAATATGCTCACTGATCCTGCATTGTATATACTACCTTCCATGTAATATGCTCACTGATCCTGCATTGTATATACTACCTTCCATGTAATATGCTCACTGATCCTGCATTGTATATACTACCTTCCATGTAATATGCTCACTGATCCTGCATTGTATATACTACCTTCCATGTAATATGCTCACTGATCCTGCATTGTATATACTACCTTCCATGTAATATGCTCACTGATCCTGCATTGTATATACTACCTTCCATGTAATATGCTCACTGATCCTGCATTGTATATACTACCTTCCATGTAATATGCTCACTGATCCTGCATTGTATATACTACCTTCCATGAAATATGCTCACTGATCCTGCATTGTATATACTACCTTCCATGTAATATACTCACTGATCCTGCATTGTATATACTACCTTCCATGTAATATACTCACTGATCCTGCATTGTATATACTACCTTCCATGTAATATACTCACTGATCCTGCATTGTATATACTACCTTCCATGTAATATACTCACTGATCCTGCATTGTATATACTACCTTCCATGTAATATACTCACTGATCCTGCATTGTATATACTACCTTCCATGTAATATACTCACTGATCCTGCATTGTATATACTACCTTCCATGTAATATACTCACTGATCCTGCATTGTATATACTACCTTCCATGTAATATACTCACTGATCCTGCATTGTATATACTACCTTCCATGTAATATACTCACTGATCCTGCATTGTATATACTACCTTCCATGTAATATACTCACTGATCCTGCATTGTATATACTACCTTCCATGTAACATACTCACTGATCCTGCATTGTATATACTACCTTCCATGTAACATACTCACTGATCCTGCATTGTATATACTACCTTCCATGTAACATACTCACTGATCCTGCATTGTATATACTACCTTCCATGTAATATACTCACTGATCCTGCATTGTATATACTACCTTCCATGTAATATACTCACTGATTCTGCATTGTATATATTACCTCCCATGTAATATACTCACTGATCCTGCATTGTAGATATTACCTTCCATGTAATATACTCAATGATTCTGCATTGTATATATTACCTCCCATGTAATATACTCACTGATCCTGCATTGCCGTGTATACCTTCCAGCTGAGCTCTGTACT
Source organism: Lithobates sylvaticus (assembly GCA_028564925.1). Taxonomy (NCBI): domain Eukaryota; kingdom Metazoa; phylum Chordata; class Amphibia; order Anura; family Ranidae; genus Lithobates; species Lithobates sylvaticus. Next base: position 148,451,963 of record CM053038.1, read on the forward strand.
TACAACACAACCAGCACCACCACACACACCAAACTCACCTCTTTTCCCTTGCTGCGACTACGACACTTCCGCCCTTCTATGGGCGTGTCCCATCTGTGCCTAAAGCCCACACAATGCTGAGCGCTAATAGGTTCCTTTTCGTGACAGTCACCGCAGCACAGGCCAATTGTGCCTTTGGAAGCTGAGAGGGGCCGTGCTCAAAACGTTTGTCATAGCAACTTGCTTACTGCGCTGCTCACTTGATATACGGCTGTCGCGAAGACCAATGTGGGTGTGCAGGTGAGTGTCAGATGGAGAGAGATCGTAGGCCGGAAGTGAGGAGGTCGTGTGTGTACATGGACCACATACAAGTGTGATAATAAAGGCTGAGGGTTATTTCATGGCTTCTGGCAGAATTACTCAGGGGGGCTAAAGTATTAGAAGTGGAGTATATCATTTGGGCGCCAAATTAGAGTTGTTAAATAGCAAGTCATCAGGTTTTCCCTTTTATTTGAGAAGAATACACTGAACTGTAATACACTGGCCTCATACATGATGTCTCTGTTAGTTTTATTGTTTTGGTGAGGGGGTGTGTCACCAAACACCTGAGGTCCTGGTAATGGAGCGTATCCCATGGCCTGCAGGTAAACCTCTTTCCCTTATGGCTCCAGGTACTGCCCAGAGAGGTGATCTTCTGGTGCTGCAGGGCTTAACAGAGGTGGCTGTGAGTGTGAGGGAATTGTGCCCCCTCACCCGCACCTTACTGCCTCCACCATTCACAGAACTATTATCGAATGGAGGAAGAGCGGATTAATGGCAGGATCTCCCTTGCCCATTCACAGAACTGATTACCACAATGCATTTTGTGAATGGAGGCATGGATCAATGACAGAATCTCCCCTGCCCATTCACATAACTCAGGCTAACATTGCCCCACAATGCAGTGCATTCTGTGATTGGAGGAGTAGCAGTTGAATGACAGGATCTCCCCTGCCCATTCACAGTACTCAGACTATCATTGTGCCGCAATGTGTTGTGAATAAGCAGGGGGGGGATTCCTGTCAATCATCTATCCCTCTTCCATTCACAGAACGCATTGTGGGACAAGGGTAGTCTGAGTTCTGTGATTGGGCAGGGGAGATCCTGCCATTCATCCGCTCCTCCGTTCACAGAACACATGGACAATGATAGTCTGAGTCCTGTGAATGAGCCCTGCAGTCTGGTAGATTCAGGCAGTATGCAGCAGCATGAAGGAAGGATTTTTACAAGAGGCAGCAGCCTGCAGGACATAGGTTACTCACCATTACAGGGAACAAATGTCTTTGGTGATGCACCCCTCCAAAATTGTCCTGAATTTTGGCTTCAAAATTTCTTTTTTTTTTAGTATTTAAGTTATGTGTGTGGTGCACGTCTGCCTCGCTCTCCTCTGTCACATACAGTTTTTGCACATGCCTCATACTCATCGGTGCAGGTCTCTTAGCAATACGCTCCCTGCCGCTGTCAGGGTCTGCAGGTGGCACTTGAGGATTAAGGATGAGCTCAGGCGTGTTGGCAAGTCCACGTGCCTGCGCCAGCCAGAAAGCTGACACTCCGCTGTTGCAGAGATTGGGAAATGTTTCACTGCCTGTGATTAGCGCTGCGGAGTGTCAGCTTGCTGGCGGGCACGTGGACTTGCCTGAACTCATCCTCAGTGAGGATCTCTGTGTTTTGAGCTGTAAGGCTTCATTCACACAAGGCACTGATCAGTACGTCCATGCAAAGGGCTGTGGTTACCCGCCTAGGAGACATAGGTGGTCCGGGCAGTTGTGTGCAGTCAGGCTGTTTAAATGAATGATCTGTGGATGGCAGCACAGATCTTCACTGACCTTCATGCCCATTGCTGGGTGTACATCTGTGCGGGACCAAGGCACTGCTGAGAATGCAGTCCTTTTGCCTGTCATTGATTATTGTGAGAAAAAAAAAATATAAAACTGTGCTAGCAGAAAATACATCAATCTAAACAATACAATGACATAATGGCTTGTGCCATAAGAATCAATATGTGAACATGAAATACACAAATATATAAAGTGCTTGGTGCTCATATAATGATTAAATAAAGTTCAATGGTGCTCCAAAATAGCATTGTGTGAGGTGCCACGCTCCCCCCTTCAGTGACCCCACTCACCAGAAATATTAGACCCTCAGCTTTTCAGTCTAGGGGGTCAAAATAGGCTGTGATCTATTGATCTGGGGTATGAAGGATGGTTGCTCAGATGCTTCCCCAGAGGAATTACTTTATATCAGAGAGGATTTACCACACTCCATAGATGGGGAGACCGAGACAACACTCATAGTGACATACCGCTAAAATAAAGTAAAAAGCGCTACTTACAGGATAACTGGCAAAAAACAGGCATCAGAAACATCCGAGCCACCACTGCTTGGCGTGCATTCCACGGAGGCAGAAATGGCGTCAGTAAATTAGCGTGAACCTGGAAGTGCGTCCACACATTTCGCCCCTCCTCCAGGGCTTCATCAAAGGACATCACTCCTGGTTCCATGTAATCCATTTATACCCGGGGGGAGAGATCACTTCTCCCTCTAGGGGGAAGGAAGAGGCCAATTACGATCAGTGTAAACATACACCAACTTAATCCTTAATACATCACTTCCTGTTGCCAGATAAATAAAAAATCTTTAATATGGATAAAAGTCGTAATGGCAAACATACCATTTGGAATATGTTTGTCAGATTTACATGCAACAGCACCTTGTCTATATGAAAAATTATATGGAGTCTGCATGTTCTCCCTGTGCCTGTGTGGGTTTCCTTCGGGTACTCCGGTTTCCTCCCACACTCCAAAGGCATGCTGGTAGGTTAATTGGATCGTCTAAATTGTCCCTAGTATGTGTATGTATAAATGTGAGTTAGGGACCTTAGAGTGTAAGCTCATTGAGAGTAGGGATTGATGTGAATGTACAATTTATATGTAAATTGACAGCGCTATAGAAGTACCGTATTTATCGGCGTATAACACGCACATTCATTTGAAGAGGGAAGTTTCAAGAAAAAAAAATGTAATTTGAAATAAGGAACTTTGAAGCAATATAAGGGTCAGTGCCCATCTGCAGCCTCACCATTGCCATCAATGCAGCCTGATCAATGCCCATCTGCAGCCTCACAAGTGCCATCAATGCAGCCTCATCAGTTCACATCAATGCAGCCTCTATTTGCCATCAATGCAGCAGCCCTCCCTGTCCCCTACAAGGCATCTAAAATTGAAGTATTGGCGTAAAACACGCACATGCTATTAGCACCCGATTTTCATAGTGAAAAGGTGAGTGTTATACGCCAATAAATACAGTACCTGGGGGAAAAAAAATATATATGACATACCATACCATGTTCAACTCCATATCACAGACCCCCCTCAGACCATTCCACCACAGATCCCCCCCCCTCCCCTAATCACGGACCATCCTATCACAGAGCCCCTCATCAGACTCCCCTCATCACAGATCCCCCCCCCCACATTACAGACTTCCTCCGCCACAGACCATCCCATCACAGAACCCCCCCCCCCCCCATCACAGGCCACTCTCAATCAGACTCCCCTCATTACAGATATCTACCCCCCCCATCACAGTACCTGGAAAAAAATATATATATGACATACCATGCCATGTTCAACTCCATATCACAGACTCCTCTCAGACCATTCCATCACAGATCCCCCCCCCCCTCCCCCAATCACAGACCATCCTATCACAGAGCCCCCCATCAGACTCTCCTCATTACAGATCCCCCCCCCCACACCTTCATCAAAGACCGTCCCATCACAGATCACCCCTCCCAATCACAGAACATCCCATCACAGACTGCCCTCATTACAGATCCCCCCCCCCCATCACAGATCTCCCCTAATCGCATCACAGATATCCCTACTATCACAGATCACAAACTCCCCTCATCACAGACCATCTCATCTCATCACAGCCCCCCCCCCCCCCGTCACAGACTTCTCTCCATCACAGACTCCCCACATCACAGGTCCCCCTCCATCAAAGATTCTCTCCCCCCATCACAGACTCCTTTTATCACAGACCCCCCCCCCCCCCCCCCATCCCAAACCCCTCTCCCTAACAGATCCCCACCCCTGACCCCCTATTACAGACTACCCCTTCCATAGGATTGCAGCACTCCCCCTACCATACCTTATTTACACAAGAAGGGAAGCATGGCGGGTCTGGACAAAAGGCAGGACTTATCATGTGAAAGGCAGATGATTGATTGCTGGAACTGCCCCGCTGTCTAGTAACCAATCACCTGCTTCTTAACTTGAAAAGTCCCGCCCTCTGTCCAGACCTGCCATGCTTCCTGTCTTGTGTAAATAAGTTAGGGGAGGGGGAGTGCTGCGATCTTATGGAAGGGACAGACCTTCTGGGCCAGGTAGAGGAAAGCTGTACATCTGATCTGGTGCCAGTGTTCTGTCGAATAGTGCCCGCTATCATGAAGTGCCTAAGTTGCACTGCGCATGCGCCGTACGGAACAGCACAACAGCTGATTTTACAGTCAGCTGTTGAGACGGCGCCAGGAATTTTTTTCTGTCAGATTGTGCCCCGTGCTCCCAAGGCGTGTTCATGTTGGTGAGGGGCGGATTTGTACATGTTGGGGGCAGATTTATAAATGATGGCCAGTGCTGCAAAGATGGGGGCGGAATTTTTAAAGATGGCCAGGGCTGAAAAAAATATATTTTTGAGACTATGTGCAAATTAGAGGGTCCTGCAACGAAGCTACAACACAACATCAAAATCAGCACTGATACTGTGGCAAATGGCTTGTGTTGGCTAAATACGGCCTGCAAACCCGCCCATCAACATAGAAAAACCTGCCCTTCAGTTGACTAAACACGCCCCGCAAGCATCCAGGAAGAATAGCAGAAAATGTTCTGTTTTGCAGCACTGGCCATCTTTAAAAATTCCCCCCCATCTTTGCACCACTGGCCATCATTTATAAATCCACTCCCAACGCCCTGTTGGGAGTGGATTTATAAATGATGGCCAGTGGTGGCCAGTGGTGCACAGGGCACAATCTGAGGGAAATTTTTTTTTCTGTTGTCTACTGTGCGCAAGCTCCTTCCCAACAGCTGATTTCGTCCCAGGCAATTCTCGATAGAACTCCGGCAGTGCGCACCAAACTGCTGGAAAAAAAATCTTCTTGGGCGTCAATGTTCTCCCCCTCTCGAAGTTCCGCCTGGGTCCAATGGACCCAACAGGATCCATGGTAGGGCTGGCCCTGCATGCAAAGCATTCCCTGATTGGACAAGTTGAAGAGGCGGGTGGTCACATCATGTCATTGAGAAAATGCAATGCATTCTCTGAATGGTGTCCATGCCGAGTGGCTGGCCCCCTGTGTTCTCAATGCAGCATGGCAGCCGCTCCGCACGGGACCCAGAAGCTAGAATAGTTTGCTGGAGTTGCAGTGCTTACTATAGGGATTTACAGCTTCTATTGGGATCCCATAGATATGGTATATGCATGATTACATTGATCCAAGTTGGACCAATATAACTATTGGTGATGCACCAAAATTAAAATTCTGGACCGAAACCTAAAAAATATAAAAAAAAAAAAAATTTCTTCATCAGTTTAGGCCGATATGTATTCTTATACATATTTTTGGTAAACAAAAATTGCAATAAGTGTATATATTGATTGGTTTGCACAAAAGTTATAGCGTCTACAAAATAGGGGATAGATTTATGGCATTTTTATTATAATTTTTTTACTAGTAATGGCAGCGATCTGCGATTTTC